>BLSH010223416.1:32079-46107 GCA_018402905.1 Glandirana rugosa | reverse complement strand
CCGAGGAACACATCCATGTCAACGAACTTGTCCGGTCTTTTTGGAGTTCCCATCCGGATCTGAAGGCCCGGCTGGGCATCCGGAGGCTGCCCCTTGGGGGGGGGGGGCAATGTTAGAAGACTGCGCTAAGGGTTAATTGCATTTGGGTGTGTTTCCTCTAATTGCTGAGAAGCAGCTCTATTTAAACTCCCTGCTTCCTCTAGCAAATGCTGTCTGATCTACAGCGTATAGTGTGTATTCCTGAGCGCCCTGTATCGGTTCCTCTGTTCCTGTGACCCGGATTGCCTGACTTTGCTGATTTCTGCCTGCACCGACCTTTGGACTGCCTACGACCACTCTCTTGCCTAGCCCTCCTGTATCTTGCCTGCCCGCCTGTTGACGACCCTGCTTGAACCCGACCATCCATCTGCCTGCTCCTCTTGTACCGCACCGCCAGCTTGTTTCACGACCCGGCCTGTATGACCATTCTTCAAGTGCACGAGTGCTCCAGCAGACTTCTACCAACACCAGTGACCCAGTCCGACCCTCGTGCCATCCTGCACTCCCGAGCCACCTGCCTACTCTACCAGGGGTTCCCGAGTCAGGGTAGTAAGGGAGGTTACCTACTGCATAAGTCAGGCTCATCCACCAGGTACGTGACACTATCTATCTGCAATCTGTCCCTCACAGCACCGGCAGCATCCTCTCCCTACGCTACCCAGAGAGCATGTGACATGCAGCACTAAGTGACTCCAGCTTATAAAGAGGCTGGGTCACATGATGCACTGGCCAATCACAGGCATGGCTGTGATGGCTTCTAAGGGCAAACCAGTGAAATGCTTGTTGATTGGCTACCCTGCAGCTATTCAACATGCGTGATCAAATACCTGAACCCAGAACTCGAACCCGAAGTTTTTTTCAAATGTCCGGGTTCGGGTCCGGGTCATGGACACCCCAAAGTTCGGTACGGACCCGAACTTTACAGTTCGGGTTCGCTCAACTCTATCCATGACACATCCATGCAACTACAGCACCCATCAGTGCAACTACAGCGCCCATCAGTGCCACCACAGTGCCTCACAATAATGTAATAGGTAGTCAAATTAGATTTGAAATGTATGCCCCTAGAACGCCTGATGGTGCACCCTGCATGTTGGGCCTCTGTATGTGGCCAGACTGTGTAAAAGTGTCACACATGTGGTATCGCCATACTCGAGACAAGTAGTAGAATATATCTTAGGGTGAAATTTTTGCTGGGTACATGCTGTGTGTTAGAAATATTGTATAAATCGATAAACTTGTGTAAAAAAAAATGCATTTTCATTTTCTTTCTACATTTTCCAAAAACTTGTGGAAAAAATGAACCTTTCAAAAGACTCATTATGCCTCATAGAATATTAGTTGGGGTGTTTACTTTCCAAAATGGGGCCATTTTTTGGGCGTTTCCATTGCCCTGGTGCTCCAGGACCTTCAAAAGTGCAAGTGGTACTCAGGAAATTATATGTGTAATTTATGTCCTTAGAAGGCCTTATGGTGCTCCCTGCATATTGGGCCTCTGTATGTGGCCAGGCTGTGTAAAAGTGTCACACATGTGGTATCACCATACTCGGAAGGAGTAGCAGAATATATTTTAGGGTGTAATTTTTGCTATGTACATGCTGTGTGTTAGAAATATTGTATAAATGAACAACCTTGTGTAAAAAAAAATGCATTTTCATTTTCTTTCCACATTTTCCAAAAACTTGTGGAAAAAATGAACCGTTCAAAAGACTCATTATGCCTCACAGAATATACATTGGGGTGTTTACTTTCCACAATGGGGTCATTTTTTGGACGTTTCCATTGCCCTGGTGCTCCAGGACCTTCAAAAGTGCAAGAGGTAGTCAGGAAATGATATGTGTATTTTATGTCCTTAGAACGCCTGATGGCGCTCCCTGCTTGTTAGGCCTCTGTAAGTGGCCAGGCTGTGTAAAAGTCTCACACATGTGGTATCACCATACTCAGGAGGAGTAGCAGAATGTATTTTGGGGTGTAATTGGTGGTATGCATATGCTGGGTGTGAGATATAATCTGTTAATATGACAATTTTGTGAAAAAAAAACTGAAAAAAAATCTTCATTTTGCAAAGAATTGTGGGAAAAAATGACAACTTCAAAAAACTCGCCATGCCTCTTACTAAATACGTTGGACTGTCTACTTTCCAAAAAGGGGTTATTTGGGGGGGTACTTGTACTTTTCTGTCTTGTTAGGGCCTCAAGAAATTAGATAGGCCGTCAGTGCATCAGGTGTGATCAATTTTCAGTGATTGGCACCATAGATTGTAGACTCTATAACTTTCACAAAGACCAAATAATATACACTAATTTGGGTTATTTTTACCAAAGATATATAGCAGTATAAATTTTGGCCAAAATTTTTGAAGAAAAAGTACTAATTTGCAAAATGTTATAACAGAAATAAAGAAAAATGCAATTTTTTACAAAATTTTCCGTATTTTTCCATTTATTGCTCAAAAAATAAACACCCCAATGGTGATTAAATACCACCAAAAGAAAGCTCTATTTGTGTGAAAAAAGGACGAAAATTTAATATGGGTACAGTGTAATATGACTGAGTAATTGTCATTCAAAATGTGAGAGCACTGAAAGCTGAAAATTGGTCTGGTTAGGAAGGGGGTTTAAGTGCCCAGTGGTCAAGTGGTTAAACAATTTTTCAGTCCAGGGCTGATAGGTTCAAGCAACCATCGCCAACGTCTGCATTATATGGTGCAGGAATATTTAGCGGCAAGAGCAGACTTGGAGACCTTTACAACTGAGCATCCACTGAGTTACTGGGTCTTGAGGATGAACCACTGGCCAGAACTTGCTCAATATGCAATCAAGCTACTGGCCTGTCCTGCATCCAGCATGCTTTCTAAACGAACATACAGTGATGCTGGAGGGTTCGTAATGGATCAAAGTGTGCACCTGTCCACAGGTTGATAGGCTCACATTTATAAAAATGAATCAGTCCTAGATCAGCAGCAGTCCCTGATGCTGATGCAACTGACTGAATTTGCTAGGGATCTGGGATCCCGTGAAGACTGCCTATGCTGCCTATCCTATTCCTCCTGTCCTGAATCCTGATGATGCTAGCTTCCAACAATATTTTGTGTTTAGGGCAGCACCAACACCCAAGGCCCAATTTTTCTGCACCTGTTGTAGGGGGCATGTCATAACATTTAAAAAAAAAAAATTAACAGCAGGTCCCGTTCCTGCGCCCAACAAGAGTAACTGTTAGGGGTTACAGTGTTCTGCCACCACCAACACCCAAGGCCCAAATTTTCTGCACCTGTTTGACTGGGGCATGTCTGTCACATACCTGGTGGAAGAGTCTGACTTATGCAGTGGGCAACCTCTCTTGCGGCCCTGGTTCCAGAACCCCTGGTAGAGCAGATAGGGAGCGCTGGAGCGCAGGGGGGCACGAGGGTCGGACTGGGTGACTGGTGTTGGTAGGAAGTCCGTTGGTGCACACAGAGCTTGGTCGTACAAGCCGGGTCGTGTTACAGGCTCGCAGTGCAGTACAGGAGGAGCAGGCGGATGGATGGTCGGGTCCAGGCAAGGTTGTCAACAGGCGGGCAGCAAAGTACAAAAGGGCAAGAGAGTGGTCGTAGACAATCCAGGGGTCAGTGCAGGCAGAAATCAGCAGGGTCAGGCAAGCCGGGTCACAGGAACAGAGAATCAGAGTACAGACTAATTGGGAACACACACTACGCGCTGTAGATTAGACAGCACTTGCTGCAGGGCATGTTGGATAGAAATAGAGCTGTTTGGCGCCGTTTCCAGCGTGCGGGCGCGAACGCGCAAAAACGGTAAAAAGTCCCCTTTTACAGCAGGATTTCCTCTAACATTGCCCCCCCCCCCAAGGGGCAGCCTCCGGATGCCCAGCCGGGCCTTCAGTTCAGGGTGATTCCTCCAAAAGGACCTGACACGTTCCTTGGCATGAATGTGTTCTTCGGGTACCCAAGAGTTTTCTTCGGGTCCGTACCCCTTCTACTTAATTAAGAACTGAGTCACACCCCTTCTCACTCTGCAATCGAGGATTGCCTCGATCTCGAACTCCTCCTCACCTTCTATAATAACTGGCTCCGGAGGGGTTCTCCTTCCCGGGAATTGGTCCTGGGTTACCGGCTTTAACAGTGACACATGAAATACTGGGTATACCCGAAGAGAGGAAGGAAGGCTCAGCTCATATGCCACCCTGTTGATTCTCCTCTTGACCGGAAAGGGGCCAATGAACTTAGGTCCCAGTTTCTTAGAGGGGCAGAACAATTTCTAGTTTTTGGTGGTCAGCCAGACTTGGTTGCCGGTTGCAGATCCAGTTCCCCTCATCTTACTCTGTCAAAAGTTTTCTTATTGTACTCCTGTGACCGGGATAATGTCTTGGATGCTCTGGAACTGGCAGTGAGTTTAGCAGCCCCCAGGCCTTGGTCCTGTCGACCTTGTTACAGGCACAAGTGGGACAGGCCTTAGCATATTCCAGGCAGTCCATGTCAACCTGAGGCCACCAGAAGGAGCGTGCAAGGAGCTCTGTAGTTTTGCGACCCCCGAAATGGCCTGCCAGCCTATGATCATGGCACAACTCCAGGACTGCCAGACGTTGCCCTTCCAGGACAAAGATTCTTGCACCCAGCCACCACAGTCCATCATGTTGAGTCAGCCTGGGGTCTTGAGGGCTGGTGGATGCTGGATTTGAGAGAAGAGATCCTCCTGAGTTAATAAGAAGCTCCAGGATAGGAGGATGGTATCCGTAAGAGTAGACTCCCCTGTCTTATGAAACATCCTGGATAGGGCATCCAGTTTCACATTTTTTAACCTGGGCCTGTATGTTATGTGGAGTTGAAACTGGGAAAATAAGAGAGCCCAGCAGGCCTGACGGAACCTCAGTCTCTTAGCTGTCCGCAGGTATTCTAGATTCTTGTGATCAGTGAACACCAGAACTGGATGCTTCCTCCAGCAGATACTGCCATTCCTCCATGGCGGATTTTATGGCAAGTAATTCTCTGTCTCCCACATCATAATTTTTTTCTGGAAGGGTTAGTTTCTGAGAGAAGAAAGCAATGGCGTGAAGAGCGGCTTTAGGCCCTTGTCTCTAAGAGAGTACCGCTCCCACCGCCATTTCAGATGCATCCACTTCCAGAATGTATGGCAGGGTGGGGTCTGGATGCTTGAGGACTGATGCTGAGGTGAAAAGCCTTTTTAGCTGTTGGAAGGCCTCTTGGGCTTCTGAGGTCCATAGAAAGCGTGTATTCTGCTTAGTGAGTTGAGTTCCTGCGCCCAAGTGGTTAAAGGTGGGGCGGCACAGTGGTGCAGTGGTTAGCACTTTTGTCTCGCAGCAAAAGAGTCACTGGTTCGAATCACAACCATGACACTACCTGACAAGAGTTTGCATGTTCTCCCTGTGCCTACATGGGTTTCCTCCGGGTACCCCAGTTTCCTCCCACATTCCAAAGACATTGTAACAGAAAAGGCTATGATTAAGCACCTGTTGGTGTGAAACGTGTCAGCCGGTCATTGTGGTTCATCTGTATGCTGTATTTTGATCTAGAATAAAGTCATTGCACAGGAGTGAGGCTATCCAGTCTGTTTTTTCCGGTACAATGCACCTGCTTGCAGGCAGTGCCGCACCCACTCTCTGGGGATAAAGGTTGAAGCAGCAGGGTCTTGAGTTACCTGGAGCGATGCTTATCTTTTCATTCCAAAGACATGCTGGTAGATTAATTGGATCCTGTCTAAATTGAAAATGGTAGGTGTATGTGTGAATGTGAGTTAGGGACCTTAGATTGTAAGGTCCTCGAGGGTACGGACTGATGTCAATGTAAAATGTATATGTAAAAGCGCTGCGTAAATACACTGTGGTGTATAAGTACCCGAAATAAATAAATAAATAAACCCTATGCCAAAATTTAAGAAAAGGGCCTGATTTGGATTTTGGCGGGACCCCCACGCAAATTTTTCCAGTGATTTGTGATCTATATTGCTGGTAGCCGGCAATACATTACAGCCATGAGCGATTTTAAATGACAATTTTTCCTTTACAAATACATTTTGCACTGGCACTGTTCTAGACACCACACGCCACTTTACAGGCAGACCAAGGGGACCCCCCAGGCACAATATTTAAAGGAATATTAATTTTTTTTTTTCACTTTAATCATTATTAAAATCACTGCTCCTGAAAAAACAATCTTTTTTAAAACTTTTTTTGGCATTGATACATGTCCCCTAGGGCAGTATCTGGGTCCCCATACACTTTTTATGGCAATAAAAAGGCATATAAGCCTTTAAAATTAGCACTTTTGATTTTTCCTGTTCGAGCCCCATTGATTTTAATAGGGTTCGCATATTCGAACAAACGTATTGCCCGTTCGCGGTGTTCTGGTGCGAAGCGAACCGGGGGGCGTTCGGCTCATCGCTAGTTGTAGCAGTCAATGGCAGAACAGAGAAGAGAAGGGCTAAAGTGGCAAAAGTTTTTATGGGTAATTTTTTGCTATTTGCAGCAATAGGGGTTAAAGACAGGGAGAACGTGTAATTAATAAGCTGTGGTCAGAGAAAGAAAAGGGTTGAAAGAGAGATTGCAGGGAATAATGTAAAATATCAGCGAATTTTAGAAGGCAATATAGAAAATAATTTATTTGAGTTTATAATGCAAGAGTTAAAAACAATATTCTACTACTTTTCAAAAAAACAATCTGTAAGAACCTACAATAATAATTACACTTATACCACTAATGAATATTAAACAATTTATTTTTAATTACTAATACTAGTACAGATTTTATATTGGTATTTGTATAGCTATATTTTTTATCAACTACCAGCAAATGACACACTCGGCATTTGGCAGAAAAGAAAATACCATCTGTCATAGTGATGGTAACAGAGAAGCACGTTTTCTAATATGCAAGAATTCCCTTACGAATTCTTTCATGTGTGACATATCAGTGTAACTAAGACATCCTGGCAATACATTGTTCCAAATATATGAAATGGTACTGAAATGAAATCTAAATAGACTGTTTTTTTTTTCACCTAATTTCACTAGCTGCAACCATGGAATGTTCAGCACAAATAATTTAATGAGATTTCAGTATAGAAATCATTTTAATGCCATAGCACCAAGACAAATATGTGTTAAATGATCCAAACTGTAAAGTGAATGTTTCTTAGATGGCTAGTCATTTTGGCCATTGTTCATGTAACAGATTTTTCAGAATAAACTAAACCCCAAACAAACCAGAGAAGCTTCATAAAAGTGAGTATTAACAAGCATAAGCTGTTATTTTTACCATATGGCTCACAAGCAAATCAAGATAAAACCCACATACAAAAACACTCATAATTGCCAACACCCCTCCCAACCTAGGAAAGGCATGTAAGGCCTGGGAGAGAGACGTACAAATGGACATCTCAGAAACCCAATGGGAGCTCATCTATACCTTGGCCCACAAAGGATCGCTTAATGTCACAGTCCAGGAAAATAACTACAAGACATTGACCAGATGGTACCGTACACCTGCGTTACTACACAAAATTAATCCGTCCATCCCAGACACATGCTGGAGATGCCTGGACGATGTGGGTACACTACTACACATATGGTGGTTATGCCCCCAAATCCAACCCTTCTGGGCTAAGGTTAGAGAGATCACGGAGCAGGTCACTACCCTACAGATAGAGCTCTCACCAGCTCACTTAATACTTCACCATTCCCCAATCCCTGCACACTCGTACTGCAAATCTCTCGCCATGCACATGGTTAACTCTGCGAAACTGTGCATACCAAGACACTGGAAGTCTCAGCATGTGCCAACAGTTTTGGAATGGTTCCAACGCATTAATAAAACAGCTGAAATGGAAGAACTAATCCACACAGCTAAAGACACACCTACCAAATATACCCGCACATGGGCATGCTGGCTACATTTTCTATCTACAGACAGATATAAGGAACTAACAAGACCCACCTCTTTGAACACGCTAATCTGAGGTTATACCCCTCAGTAACTCTGGAACACACATACACCTATACTCCCTTATGCCTCGCCAACTCTATGAAGGGAGGTAACCCCGACCCCAAACAGGGATAGAAGTCGGGGGCTCCTCCTCAACACTCAAGGGTGACGACCCGATAGGATATAGCCACCATTGACACAAAACAATTCCACCATTTTTATTATCAAGACTCTAACCCTTATAACTCTTCTAGGCTGCCGTGGGGACACCTGAGCCTGTCCTGGTGACATGCTTACAGAGGTACTCATTGATGGCCCTCTGCTGTGCATGCAGTGGCTGCAGCATTGCCAATGTTGAGTTCCGCCTGGTGGGAATGTAACAAATGAGGCGGGTTGTGGGCAGGTTGAATTCCCACTGAATGTCAACCAGCCGGGCACTGGCATTGTATGGATGCCGGAAATGACCACAGACTTTTCTGGCCTGCCTCAGGATATCTGGTAAGCCTGGGTACCTGGTCAAGAAACGCTGCACCACCAAATTCAAGACGTGTGCCAAGCATGGAACATGTGTCAAGTGTCCCTGTCAGAGGGCAGAGAGAATCTTGGTGCTATTGTCGCATACAACCATTCCTGGCTCAAGCTGCCATGGTGTCAACCACCTCTGAGCCTGCCCCCACAGAGCTGATAGAATCTCTACCCCCATGTGGCTCCTGTCCCCAAGACAGACTAACTCAAGCACCGCATGGCATCTTTTAGCCTGACTGCTTGCGTAGCCCCTTGAACGCTTACGGAGCACTGCAGGTTCAGAGGACAATTCTGCAGAAGAGGCCACCAAGGTAAAAGTAAAAGAGGGGTGGTGGAGGCGGATGTGGCAAAATCACCACCAGCTTTTTGAAGGCGTGGTGGGGGAACTGCAACACTGAACCCTGTCCTGCATCCTTTCCAGCTGCCAGCAGAGTTACCCAGTGCACCGTGAAGGAAAGGTAATGGGCTGGGGGAGCACATTGCAGGGGCTGCTTTCTCGAAGTGATGCTTTCTACAAGTGATGTGCACTTCATGCTCTGCGTCATGTAAACATTTATTCTCTGTCCCTTCACAGGTATGTGTCAGCTGAAGGAACTCATCCACCCTTAACTGGACTCTGCTTTAATCTCTATGTATCTTTGCTATGGTATGTGGCCTCATCCATCTGTTGCCCTGTGTGCATTATTATAATGTTTTTGTTTCTCTATAGTGTCTTACCCAAGCTTTATGTGCTGCTATCTTTATGGCCATCTCTAGTCTGTCTTAAGTGAAAGGTCCACTTGATTGTTAGGCATCCTTGTAATCACTCATGATTAATTAACAAATTTCCACCCCCACCCTTTTACCAGTATACATTTGAGCACCCTTATGGGGTCAGCACATTGCTGGGGGAGCACATTGCAGGGGCTTCTTTCTTGAAGGGATGCTTTCTACCAGTGATATGCACTTCATGCTCTGCACTTCAACGAATACACAAAGTGATTATACATAGCAAACTGCACTGCAAACAGCCAACAGCCTGCAGTTGACCCCATCTCTCTATTCAGGTCTCATTCCACTCCATAACATGCACTCTCTACCACTCCTTCTGGCACTTGTGTCCTCTATCCTCAAACTCTCATACCTTCACCCCTCTTCTCCACCACACAGCTTTTAAAGTTGATACCTGGGCCAGTATCAACTTTCCTTGATGACTTCTCTGCCTGGCTACCCCGCTTTCTCTCTTCTGAAATCTCCACAAACATTCTTGGCAATTTCAACATCCTTGTTAACGCTATTACTACTCTTACTTCTAAACTTCTCAATCTACCCTCATCTCTCGACCTGAAGCAATGGATACAGGCTCCAACTCACTCCAACGGCAACACCCTAGACCTTGTCTTCTCCTATCTGTGCTCTCCGTGCAACCTTTCCAACAATCCTCTCCCACTCTCTGATCGCCACCTTATTAGTTTCACTCTCTCACTGTCTTCCACCTCCTCTACCTCCAACCTCCTAACAGTTACCCGTAGAAACCTTCGCCACCTCAACCCTTCTCTTCTCTACTCTGCTAATGACCCCCTCTATGACAAAATCTCACCCCTGCCATGCCCCAAACTAACCACACTCCTTTATAACAACTCACTGTCATCCTCCCTAGACAAGCTTGCCCCCCTCACTACACGCAGAATCAGGCCCCGGCCACTACAACCCTGGCAAACAGACAACACCAAAAGTCTTAGAAAACGTAGCCGTGCTCTTGAGCGCCTGTGGCATAAGACTAAGCTCCAAGAAGACTTCAAACATTACAAATCTGCCCTCCTAAAATATTATTCCTGCCTCCAAACTGCTAAACAGACCTACTTTATCACACTCATTAACACATTATCATCCAGTTCCAATCAACTCTTCTTGACTTTTAACACTCTACTCTGTCGTCCACTGCCTCCACCCTCTAATTCACTCACTGCCCAGGAGATTGCCATTCACTTTAAAACTAAGATTGATAACATTCATGAGGAAATCTCCAATGTGCACAAACCACCCCACTCATCACCCCATGTCCACAGATACAATCACTACTTTCCACATTCAACCCTTCCAGTATTAGCGAGGTTGCTAAACTTTTATTGAACACCCATCTAACCACCTGCCCCCTGGATCCTACTCCATTGCAAATGCTACGCTCACCTTCCGACTCGATTCTACATTCTCTAACTCACATTTTCAACCTTTCTGGTATCTTCTCAAACTCTCTAAAACACGCCCTAGTCACCTCTATCCTTTAAAAGCCCTCACTGGACACCACCAATATTAACAACCTACGCCCCATTTCCTTACTCCCCTACTCCTCCAAACTCCTTCAAAGACTAGTCTACAACCGACTGAGTGAACATCTGACCATGAATAAACTTCTTGATCCCCTTCAGTCCAGATTTCGCCCTTGGCACTCTACAGAAACTGCTCTCCTTAAACTCACTAATGACCTAATAACTTCTAAAACCAATGGACACTATTCTGTTCTACTACTCCTAGACCTCTCCGCTGCCTTTGACACAGTGGACCACCCCTCCTCCTCAAAAAACTCCACGCCTTTGGTCTCTGCGACTGCACTCTTCACTGGTTCTCATCTTACCTATCCCACTGCTCCTTCAGCGTCAATTACAACTCTACTTCCTCCTCTCCTCTCCCTTTCTCTGTCTGTGTTCCCCAAGGTTCTGTTCTTGGACCTCTCCTTTTCTCAATCTACACCGCCTCCCTGGGTCAGTTGATTGCCTCCCATGGCTTTCAGTATCACCTCTACGCTGATGACACCCAAATCTATCTCTCAACCCCCAGATCTCTCCATCTGTCTCCTCACGCATCACCAACTTACTAACAGACATATCAGCCTGGATGTCAAACTCAACCTATCCAAAACCGAGCTTATGATATTTCCTCCCCCACGTGCCATTTCCCCTGATTTCACCGTCAAAATCAATGGCTCAACTATTCAACCCGTCACCCCACGCCAAGGTCCTAGGTGTAATCCTGGACTCCGAATTAACCTTTAAGCCCCACATCCAATCGCTATCCAAAATTTGCCACCTTAACCTCCACAACATCTCCAAGATATGCCCCTTCCTAACCACAAAGCTTCTAATCCACTCCCTGGTCATCTCTCGCCTCAACTACTGCAACTCCCTCCTCACTGGCTTACCTCTAAATAGGCTATCCCCACTTCAGTCCATTATGAATGCTGCCGCCAGGCTCATCCATCTTAAAAACCGCTCGGCGTCTGCTACACCCCTATGTCAATCCCTCCATTGGCTGCCCCTCAACCAATGTATTATTTTCAAGATACTAACAATAACTTATAAAGCAATTCACAACCTGGCCCCCAACTACATCACTAACCTGGTTTCAAAATACCAACCAAATCGATCTCTTCGCTCCCCCCAAGACCTCCTGCTCTCTAGCTCCCTTATAACATCATCCCATGCTCGCCTCATGGACTTCTCCAGAGCCTTTCCCATCCTCTGGAATGCTCTACCCAAATCTGTCCGACTTTCTCCTATTTTGTCTACCTTCAGACGATCCCTGAAAACTCATCTCTTCAGAGAAGCCTATCTGGCTCCCACCTAACAACTGTACATTGATCTTCTCCATTAGCAAATCCCCCACAGTTATTACCTCTTGTATCACTTGACCTTCCCTCTTAGATTGTAAGCTCTAACGAGCAGGGCCCTCTGATTCCTACTGTATTTAAGTGTATTGTATTTGTACTGTCTATCCTCAAGTTGTAAAGCGCTGCATAAACTGTTGGCGCTATATAAATCCTGTATAATAATAATAATAATAATAGTAATAATAAAGTCCCTGGCTGTGCCTGCTGGACCATGAGTCAGCAGTAATTTGAACCATGCTGCTGACTACCCTGTCCAACAAGGCCAAAACTTTGCCTTCCACATGACGGTAGAGAGTTGGAATGGCCTTACGTGAAAAGAAATTTCTTTTGGGTACCTGCCAGTGTGGGACAGCACATTCCACAAATTCACAAAAGGGGGCAGAGCTTACCAGCTGAAAAGGCAGCAGTTGGAGTGCTAGCAATTTGGCCAAGCTAGAATTAAAACGCTGAGCATGTGGATGGCTGGGGCAGTATTTTTTTTATGGTTCAGCAGCTGGGGTAGGGATATTTGCCTTCTGAATTCACCTGGTGGTGTACTGCTAGCAGATTGGCTGCAAGTACTTGTGGCACGCATTGCTAGACCTTCATTCCTCTCAGTGCAGGTTTTGGAGAGGACTGGAGTTATAGAAGGGGTTGAGATCCCAGATTAGGAGCAAGGAGAAGTCTGCCTTGTTTTCTGGTGTGGGTTTTCAGGTACTGTTGCCAACACACTGCATGGTTGGTTGTCATATGTCTTGTCAAGGTAGTAGTGCCCAAGCGGCTGGAGTTCTGACCACGCTTGACCTGCCTCAGACATGGATTGCAAATGGCAATGTTGTGATCAACTGCACATTTGTTGAAAAATGCCCACACCAAAGAACTTTTGAAAGTCAGCGGGGAGCCAGCAGCTCCCTGCACCCGTGGAGCTCTGTGGTCTAATGCAATTGGGTGGCTGCCCTTAAGCTGGCCCCTGGAGGACATCCTGCCTCATTGGAGTTGTGCCTCATCCTCACTTTCCTCCTCTCTTCTCTCAGGCACCCAAGTACAGTCCGTGTCCTCATCATCCCCTCCCTCCTCATCACTGGAGCAAACTTGGCAGTATGCTGTAGCTGGGGGAACATGACTGCCAGTTTCTTGTCCTTCTGTGTCACCCCTATCTCTAGGCTCACGCTACTCTCTTCTTCAACCTGGAAACCAACATCGGAGCCTTCAAATTGCTGTGCATCCTCCATCAGCATGTAACCGATACTATGGTCGAATAATTCTGGTGACTCCTCCGTGCATGATGGTGGGGCTACAGAAGGAGTAACTGTGGACAAGGATCCGGTGGAATAGGCTGCTTTGCCAGCTGTGTTGGAAGGCAAACTTATATGAGCCTGGCTGACAGAGGATGAGGAGGATGAGGACGGCTTAGTTATTCACTCCGGCATCGCCCCATTTTGGTGGGTTCGGCTAAATTTCACAAAAAAGTTCGGCCCCGAACTTGACCCCGAACCCCATTGAAGTCAATGGTGACCCGAACTTTTGGGCACTAAAATGGCTCTAAAAAAGTCCTGGAAAGGGCTAGAGGACTGCAAAACCCCAAGCCCCAGTTCAAGCCCCGGCTTGAAAAAACACTTTAAATCGGCTTGGGTGGTTTTACCCCGCTACGGCCTCACTTATTGATTCGGCAGGAGTAGGAGGAGTAGGAGACAGTCGGTCCGAGTATATTCAAACGGAAGGTTGTGTCGACCGTTTCGTCGGATAAGGTGGCCTAGGAACAGGTGTCAATGAGGAAGACATCGGGGTGGTAGTACGTGCCTCCTCAGTGGTCTTAATAAGCTGGTATCATAGCCAATGTACGACTACCTCCTACGTGTCGTTAAACTTCCGAGGCTACAACCAAAGGTCCAACTTCTTCTCTCAT
>BLSH010223416.1:12281-26044 GCA_018402905.1 Glandirana rugosa | reverse complement strand
GCAGCAGCAGCATCCTCTCCCTACACTAGTATGAGATGATTTTCTAAAGCTAATCTGTCCCTCACAGCAGCAGCAGCATCCTCTCCCTACACTAGTATGAGATGATGTGACATGCAGCACTACATGACTCCAGCTTATATCGAGGCTGGGTCACATGATGCACTGGCCAATCACAGCCATGCCATTAGTAGTCATGGCTGTGATGGCTTCTAAGGGCAAACAAGTGAAATGCTTGTTGATTGGCTGCCCTGCAGCTATTCAACAGGCATGAAAAAATACCCGAACCCCGAATCCAAACTTTTTCTCAAATGTCTGTGTTCGGGTTCGGGACATGGACACCCTAAAGTCCGGTACGAACCCGAACTTTACAGTTCGGGTTTGATCAACTCTAACAGTTACCAATAATTGAAGTGCCTTTTGAAAGAATTGGCACGGATCTGGTGGGACCAGTAGTAAAGTCTGCCTGGATCCATCAGCACATACTGGTAATACTGGACTATGCCATGCGATATACTGAAGCCATTCTCTTACGTAATATGTTAACAAATAAATACTGGGTCTGGCGCTGCTTACCTATATAATGTATTTACTAATGTGCCGGGCTGGGCTAGGCGCCACCTGAAGGTTATTATGGAGTGTGTAGTCCTGGACTAATCTTCGCTCATGCCCCCTAGTGGTTAAGAGAACAGAGGAACGGAGGATGCAATCCTTCTAGGTGGGCAATACCACAAACTTTTTTTTGAAAGTGCTTAGTGCAATAAATAATGTGTTTATATCAATTGTACGTGAAAAGTGATTATATCTGTAATTCACTTGAGTTGTAATTAGAGTTGAGCGAACTCGAACTGTAAAGTTCGGGTCCGTACCTAACTTTGGGGTGTCCGGGACCAGGACCCGAACCGGGACATTTCAAAAAACGTTCGGGTTCGGGTTCTGAGTTCTGGTAGTTGATCACGCATGTTGAATAGCTGCAGGGCAGCCAATCAACAAGCGTTTCACTGGTTTGCCATTGCAAGCCATCACAGCCATGCCTACTGATGGCTGTGATTGGCCAGAGCATCATGTGTCCCAGCCTCTTTATAAGCTGGAGTCACTTAGTGCTGCAGTCACATGCTCTCTGAGACTCTGACTAGTGTAGGGAGAGGAAGCTGCCGGCGCTGCGAGGGACAGATTGCAGATATTATAACATCTCATCCCGCATTACAGAACGATCTGATTGTGGACTAATTATAGATTACTACTACTGCTGCTCTGTGTGACAGATTGCAGATCTCACCCTGCATTACAGAACGATCAGACTGCACTAGGTAGAGGCTACTGCTTAGAGGGACAAATTATTGTTCTAAAATCATCTCCTAGTTCTATAGGCTCAGGTTCCAGCTGTTGCCATAAGCGACAGATTATTGTTCAAAAATCATCGCCTACTCCTATAGGGCCAGGTTCCAGCTGTTGCTGTAAGGGACAGATTATTGTTCAAAAATCATCGCCTAATCCTATAGGGCCAGGTTCCAGCTGTTGCTGTAAGGGACAGATTATTGTTCTATAATCATCTCCTAGTTCTAAAGGGAGAGGCTCCTGTAAGGGACAGATTATTGTTCTATAATAATCTTCTAGTTTTAAAGGGAGAGGTTCCAGCTGTTGCTGTAAAGGACAGATTATTGTACTATAATCATCTCCTAGTTCTAAAGGGAGAAGTTCCAGCTGTTGCTGAAAGGGACAGATTATTGTTCTATAATCATCTCCTAGTTCTATAGGGAGAGGTTCCTGCTGCTCCTGTAAGAGACAGATTATTGTTCTATAATCATCTCCTAGTTCTATAGGAAAAGGTTCCTGCTGTTGGTGTGAGCGGTGCATTTCTTGCACCAAAATAAAAAGTGCATCTACATTGGTGTTTTCCAAAACAAAAGAAGGTATTAATTGGTATTAATAAATACTTAAATAGGGCTACATAATACATTTGCAGGCACAATGAGGAGAGCATCAAATAAGGGACTGGGTCGTGGTGCTGCTGGTGATGCTGGTGCTGATGGTGTTGGTCGTGTTGGTGAAGCTACTGTCGGAAGGAGAGGACGTGATCGATGTGTGCCAGCTACACGCACAAGTGAAACACCTTCCTCAGGTAGCCAACAGAACCTTCACCATTATATGGTAGGCCCGAATGCCGCTCAACGATTGGTGAGGCCAGAACAAGTACAGGCAATAGTAGATTGGGTGGCTGACAATGCCTCCAGTTCCTTAACATTGTCTCCCTCCCGGTCCCTTGATGAAAGCTCAGATTTGGCACCTGAACCCCGTGGCCATCTGTCTTTCACCTCAGCCTCTTGTAAATTAGCCAAGCAGTCTGAGCCCCAAGACATGTAAGAGACTCTTATGCTTTTTGATGACTCTCCTTGTGTGCTTTCCATGGGCCATCCACATAGTGCTGCCCCAGAAGTGGAAGACATTGAGTGCACCGATGCCCAACCACTTCTGTTGCAGAATGAGGACATGGAAAGACCAGCGCAGCACGTCTTAGATGATGATGACGAAACACAGGTGCCAACTGCTGCAGCTTTCCTCAGTGTGCAGACTGACAAGGAGGGCAGTGGTGAAGGGTGGGTGGAAGATGATGGGGAGGAGAATGATGAGGTCCTAGACCCCACATGGACTGAGGGTCATGCGAGTGATGTGTGCAGTTTGGAGGAAGAGGTGGGGGTCGCACAGAGGCACCAGCACAGCAAAAGAGGAAGCAGGTTCCAAAAGCGGAGCGAGCATCCCCTAGACAGTATGCCTGCTACTACCCACCGCATCCAGGGACCTAGCACACCAAAGGCAGCTCAAAGGCGTTCCCCGGCGTGGCAGTTCTTCAGACAAAGTGCTGACGACAAGACAGGAGTGGTTTGCACGCTGTGCAATGATAGCCTGAGCCGAGGCATAAATGTTCTAAATCTGACCACAACCTGCATGATCAGGCATCTAAATTCAAGGCACAAGCTGCATTGGAATAATTACCTCAAAATCCAAGAAAGGTCTCTGCCTCCACCTGCTTCCTCTTCTGCTGCTGCCTCGGCCTCTTCCTCCACTTCTACCGTGACAGTGTCACCTGCCACCCAGCAAACAGATGATATGACACCAACGCCACCATGTCCGCCACCGTCCCCAAGCATTTCCACACCATGGTCCCATGGAAGCTTACAGCTCTCCATCTCCCAAACACTGGAGAGAAAGAGGAAGTACCCCCCTACCCACCTGTGATCCCTGGCCCTGAATGCCAGCATTTCAAAATTACTGGCCTTTGAAATGCTGTCATTCCGTTTGGTGGACACAGTTTCAAAAACCTGATGGTGGGGGCTGTCCCACAGTACGTGGTTCCCAGCCGCCACTACTTTTCCAGGCGAGCCATCCCTTCCCTGCACAAACAAGTCGTGGACAAGATCAAGTGTCCATCTGTGGCAAGGTCCACATAACCACTGATACGTGGACCAGTAAGCACGGGCAGGGACGCTATATCTCGCTAACTGCACACTGGGTAAATGTAGTGGCGGGTGGGCCTGAGCCGACTAGCCATTTGGTGCATGTCCTTCCACCACCAAGGATTGCAGGGCATTTCTCTTTGCCTCCTGTTGCCTCCTCCTCCTACTGCGCTTCCTCCTCCTCGACCACCTACTCATCCGCTCAGTGTAACACCTTCACGACCAACATCAGCACATCCAGGGGGAAACTACAGCAGGCTGTTTTAAAACTGATATGTTTGGGGGATAAACCCCACACTGCGCAGTAGCTGTAGACAGGCATTGAGCAACAGACCAATGAGTGGTTGTTGCCACTGAGCCTCAAGCCCGGCCTGGTGGTGTGCGACAATGGGCGAAATCTCGTAGCGGCTCTGGGCCTAGCCAGTTTGACGCACATCCCTTGCCTGGCGCATGTGCTGAATTTGGTGGTACAGAATTTTCTAAAAAACTACCCGGATATGTCAGAGCTGCTGCAGAAAGTGCGGGCCGTCTGTGCACACTTTCGGTGTTCTCACCCTGCTGCTGCTCGCCTGTCTGCGCTGCAGCGGAACTTTGGCCTTCCCGCTCACCGCCTCCTATGCGACATGCCCACAAGGTGGAACTCCACCTTGCACATGCTGGAGAGACTGTGAGAGCAGCAGCAGGCAATAGTGGAGTTTCAGCTGCAGCACGCACGGGTCAGTCGCTCTGCGGAACAACACCACTTCACCACCAATGAGTGGGCCTCCATGCGAGACCTGTGTAGTGTATTGCGGTGTTTTGAGTACTCCACCAACATGGCCAGTGCCGATGATGCTGTTTTCAGTGTTACTATCCCACTTCTATGTCTCCTTGAAAAAACACTTTGGGCGATGATGGAAGAGGATGTGGCACAGGAGGATGAGGAGAAGGAGGAGGAAGAGGGGTCATTTTCACAGTTATCGGGCCAGTCATTCGCAAGTGGCTCGGAGGGTGGGTTCCTGAACCAGCATAGGCCAGGTCAAAAATATGCAAGCCAGGGCACAGTTCTGGAGGACGAGGAGGATGAGGAAGATCATGAGGAGGAGGAGGAGGAGGAACTGCAGCAGGGTGGCACCCAACGCAGCTCGTGGGAATCACTGGAGCGTGGCTGGGGGGGATACGGAGGACACAGATGATATACCTCCCACAGACTACAGCTTGTCTTTGCCTGTGGGCAGCCTGGCACACATGGCCGACTACATGCTGCAGTGCCTGCACAACGACAGCCGAGTTGCCCACATTGTAACGTGTGCCGATTACTGGGTGGCCACCCTGCTGGATCCCCCTTTCAGGGACAATGTGCCGTCCTTAATTCCCTCACTGGGGCGTGATCGGAAGATGCGCGACTACAAGCGCACGCTGGTAGATGCACTGCTGAGGGCATTCCCAAATGACACCGGTGGCTCAGTGGAAGCACAAGGCGAAGGCAGAGTAGGAGGAGGAGGAGGAAGAGGCCACCAACGCAGCTATGGCACCGCTAGCACCTCAGAAGGCAGGGTTAGCATGGCCAAAATGTGGAAAAGCTTTGTCAGCAGTCTGCCACAACAAACAACACCACCAGCTGATAGACAACGTCTTAACAGGAGGCAGCATTTCAGCAACATGGTGGAAGAGTATGTGTGCACACGCCTACACATACTGACTGATGGGTCTGCTCCTTTCAACTTCTGGGTCTCCAAATTGGCCACATGGCCTGAGCTTGCCGTTTATGCCTTGGAGGTGCTGGCCTGCCATGCAGCCAGTGTATTATCTGAACGTGTGTTTAGAACGGCAGGGGGCGTTATCACAGACAAGCGCAGCTGCCTGTCCACAGCCAACATGGGCAAGCTAACGTTTATTAAAATGAACCAGGCATGGATCCCACAAGACTTGTCTGTACCTTGTGCAGAATAGACATTTAGACCGGACTCACACAGCCATTGGTATACTTGTTTTTTGAACATGCCTCAATATTTTGGGGGCTACCCCAATTATAAACAAAAAAAAACCAGTGTTGGCTACCTCCTCCTACTCCTCCACCACCGCCACTTCCACCTACACTGCCACGGTCACGGCCTAGTCAACCTCTAGGCTCCTACTCCACATCCACCCCCACCTTCCCATTTTTTTTTATTTGATTCTAATTTATTTTCCATATCCCCATTTTTTTGTAGGGCCCTTGCCCTACTCTTACCCCCATTTTACTTCCTTTTGCAGTCCTCTAGCACTTGCCAGGACTTTGTTACAGCCATTTTTGTGCCGAAAAGTTCGGGTCCCCATTGACTTAAATGGGGTTCGGGGTCCGGGATAAAGTTTGGGTCGAGTTCGGTATCGAACCCGGACTTTTTCCCGAAGTTCGGCCGAACCCACCGAACCTGAACATCCGGGGGTTCGATCAACTCTAGTTGTAATGTATAGAATTCGAATAAACACCATTAAATTAATATGAACTGGATTTGATGTCCTGTGATCCCCTGTGTATTGAATGTATAGAAAGTATATATAAAACAAGTGCAGGGTATTGCAACCATAAATTATTATGTCTTAAGACTGATAGCAGTTATTCAACTATATACAGTATATACTGTATGTATATATAAGTCTTTATAGAACAGTCCAAATAATGCAGTAGATACAATATATATCCCCAAAGTGCTTAGTGCAATGTGATAGTAATAAACTGAATAGTCAGTGACGGTTAATTAGCTTGCAAGTGCCGTCATAAAAATCTTCAAGTGCTTGAGTGCAGGTAACACGTGCTCACCAATGAACACCCCACTTACCAGAAGGCGAGACCCCTGCAGGGGTAAAGCGTGTGGATGCTTCCTGGGGTAGTGGCTGGGGTCTCCTATCCTTCTGGTTGATGATGATTGTGGTGTCCTCCAATGTAGATGTTTTTAGTATCCAAATGCAGAAGGGAAAGAAAGGGTAACCATAGTGTGATCTTTTAAAAACGTTGTTTCTTTATTTAGCAAAAGCTCTTTAAAAACAGGAATTCCAAGTTCATAAAATAGTGGCATAAAGGCTATAGTAAGGAAAGATGTCCTGGGTCACTTTAACGTTTCCTACAGGGGATGGCCCGTCTGGGAATTTTCACAGTCCGCTGGTACCGTTACCAATAATTGAAGTGCCTTTTGAAAGAATTGGCATGGATCTGGTGGGACCAGTAGTAAAGTCTGCCCGGGGCCATCAGCACATACTGGTAATACTGGACTATGCCGCGCGATATACTGAAGCCATTCCCTTACGTAATACCTCAACTAAAACTATTGCTAAAGAGCTTGTCCAGGTATTTAGTCATGTCAGTATTCCAAAAGAAATAATAATAAATCAAGGCACCCCATTAATGTCCTGAGTCACTAAAGAATTGTGTGAGTTGTTCAAAATCTCTCATCTCCATACCTCTCTCTACCACCCGCAAAATGTAGTGCAAGAAGTAGTAGATTCTCTTAGGAAAGCATGACTCACTGCCAACCACAGAAACTGTGCCATAGGCTTGGAAGAGGCCAAATACCTCGGCTATATTATTCGTACAGTGCTGATCAAATCTCAGATCAATAAGATTGAGGCAGTTCAAAGGTGGCTCCAATCTATAAATAAAAAGAAAGCTCGGGCATTTATTGGGATCACAGGATACTATAGGTGTTTTATAACCAATTTTGCTACCATTGCAGTCCCACTGACAGATCTGACAAAGGGTCGGTCATGGTTAAGTGGAATCCAGAGGCAGAGAAGGCATTTCAAATGTTGACGCAAACCTGTGCTTGTAATCCCAGATTTCACAACAGAGCTTGTGGTGCAGATATAAGACTTGGCACTGTACTGTCCCAAGTCAGAGACGGGGAGGAGCACCCAGTGGTCTACCTTAGCAGAAAGCTCAACAGAGAAAAAACAATGCCATTGTTAAGAAGGAATGCTTAGCTATCAAATGGGCCTTAGATGCCCTGAAATATTAGCTGTTGGGAAGGCCATTCAAACTGGTCACTGATCATGCCACTCTTAAATGGATGTGTGATAACAAGGAGAAAAACAGTTGGATAAAAAGGTGGTTCCTTGCTTTTCAAGCATTTAAATTCACATTGGAACATAGAGCTGGGAAACTCCAAAATAATGCAGATGTCCTTTCCCATGTCCATTGTCTGGTTGGGACAGTTGCTGAGCCACAGGGGCTTGAGCAGAGGGGAGGGGGGGGATATGTGACATTATGAAAGGCGAGGTGATCGATGGACGTTATGGGGTTGATTTACTAAAGCTGGAGAGGGCAAAGACCAGTGCAGCTGTGCATGTTAGCCAATCAGCTTCTAACATCAGCTTGTTCAATCAAGCTTTGACAATAAAACATTGAAGCTGGGGAGTGCGCATGCGCGAGTTCTCCGGGATTGCTGCGTAGTCCCGGAGCTCCGACCCGCTCCGCTCCTGCAGCCTGCCAACAGCTCCATCCAGGGGCAGAGACCCCTCCACTCGGGTGCCCCAGTCGGCCAGAGAAGCCGCCACAGCTTTTGGGGGCATCCGAGCCTGCTAAACCTTCAGCGGAGACCACGCTGGACGTGGCCGCTAAGAGATGCCGCGGCTTTGGTCTACATACGGACGGGCCGCAGTAATCTGATACTGGAAGGTCAGTTTGCTGGGACACCCAGCGCCCTATAGATGGACTGTGGGTCTATCCCGAGCCCCCCCAGGGTGACAGCAATACCCACAGGGAGCCCCCCGGCCCCGCTCCCTCTAGGATTCCTGGGCGAGGCCACAGCTGGGGCCTTCCTGGGAGTATAAGATATTCTGATAGCCCAATGGTGAGGCCTGGTGTTGGTGGAGCCCCCCCTGCCTGAGGTGGTTGGGCACCGAGAGACCCTATTCCTACTCTGCCATCCTCTCCAAGGCACAGGATAACACAGATTGGATCGGCCAGACAGGGGGTCAGGAGCAGCCAGGTCTGGGACACGCTAACCTGAGCTGAACTGCCGGAGCCCTCCCGTCTCTACTATCAACCCGGTACTGGGTAGTGTTATATAGCAGAGTTCCTTCTCTCAGGAGATCCCTTTTACTCCCCCTTGGCTCCTTCTAGTGCTCCAGGACTATAGCCTTTTTTCTTAACAGCCTTGGGCAACAAATTCCTCTTCCTCTTTGCCTTACTAAGGAGGCTGCAAGCTGGGTTTTTTCCCCATCTACGCCGCAGCGGTGAGGAGAGACATTACTAAACATCCAGGTTTTACTACCCAGACCTCTAAAAGCAATTCCATGCCCACCGGGTCCCAGTCGGACCAAATGGACAAACCTGAGGAAATGGAGGCGGGGCAGATGGGGGTTCATAAATTCACCCCAGCCCAGGTCCATCGGTTCCTGACCTTAACAACCCTCAAGCCCTCTCCCCAGCATCTACTGTGTCCCTTTTAGAAAGGACTCTGGATGAAATGTTTGCCTCCCCGAGTGGGGAGCGGGCACCAATCTTGGATACTCCTGGTATCGCAGGGTCCCCTTTACCATCACTGCCTGAGTTTCATGATGGAAACCTTCTCTAAGATGTTATCCAAAGGCCTGGCCCAGACTGCCTCCCAAATTACTTCCACTATTCAAACGGATCTCCAGACTTAGGGTCCATGATTGACGCCATTGAACTTAAAACGGACCAAGCAATAGCCAGGGTGAATCAAAATACTTCCCGCATCCAGGATCTTCAAGACCAGCTAGATACTGCCCTCTCTAAGATTGAGGACTTTGAGAATCGTTCTCGTAGATATAATTTCCGAATTCGGGGACTGCCGGAATCCATCATGGATGTTCAGGCCACAGTTCGCTCCTTTATCAAAGAAATTGTCCCTGACATCCCAGATCATAGCCTGGAATTGGACAGTGCCAACAGAGCCCTGCAGGCACCCCGCTCAGATGGGCTCCCCAGAGACATAGTAGTCAAACCACATTTTTATGCTGTGAGGGAGGAGATCATGAAACCCACCAGGAATATTCCGCAGTTGTCCTTTCAAGGCCACTCAATCCAGGTCTTTGCTGACATTTCCCCTGTCACCATTCGATAAAGGAGGGCCCTGAAACCTTTTGTCAGGAGTCAGGTATGAGGCCAAGATGCGGAGGGCTTCCCTTGCGGATGAGTGCAGTGGCTCCCAGAGGTTAGGAACAGGGAGAACAGTGCCCAAAGTAGCACGGGTTGCCAGTTGCTGTGGTTAGATGGCTCAAATCCACTTGAGGGGGAGCAGGAGTGGACTGGGAGTTCAATGGAACTGGCATGCTTGCAGTATTGCGAGTCCTCACCAGGGGGCAGACAGGTGACGAAATCCAAAGCCGAGCCAGGGGTCATACACAGGAAGCAGGTCAAGTGGAGAGATGGGACAAGCCGGGAATGAGGCAAATCTACGATGAAGTCCATAGAGATTTGCTTCCATGGTTGTTCTGGAACAGACAATGGCTTCAGCAGACCCCAGGCGTTGGTACTGGACCCCTTAAATCATTGGCAGGTGGCACAGGAATCCACATAGGCTTTACAGTCTTTTTTTAACGTGCGCCACCAAAAGGAACGCTGGATGAGTTCTGAGGACTTTCGAACCCCGAAATGTCCAGCCAGTGGGTGGTCGTGGAAAGTCTTTAGAACTTGTAACCTGGCTGGCTGGGGAACGAAGTTCTTTTCTTGGTGCCACAAGAGCCCCTCAACTTTTCTCAGAGCGGAGGCTTCGGGGGAAGGACATTGAACAGGAGCTTGTTCGATAGCTGTTTTTAAATCCTGTTGTAGAAGCAGGAAGTTATGTTTAGACAAGATGGTGTCGGGTGCGGTGACCCCTGGCGTATCCAGGAACATGCGTGATAATGCATCGGCCTTGCTGTTCTTCGACCCTGGCCGGTATGTTATGTGAAAGCTGAATCGAGAGAAAAAGAGTGCCCAACGGGCTTGGCGAGGTCTTCAGCATTTGGCCGTTCGAAGGTATTCAAGGTTCTTATGGTCGGTGACTACCATAATGGAATGTACTGCTCCCTCCAATAGATACCTCCACTCCTCAAGGGCTATCTTTATGGCCAGGAGTTCATGATCTCCCACATCATAATTCCTCTCTGGCTGGCTCATCTTGCGTGAGGAAAAGGCAACGGGATGCAGCAAGGCTTTTGCTCCTAGATGTTGTGACAGGATCGCCCCTGTAGCGAATTCTGAGGCGTCAACCTCCAAAACAAAAGGCAAGGCGGGATCAGGGTGCTGCAGCACAGGGGCTGACGTGAACAAATCCTTTAGTTTTACAAAAGCAGACTGGGCTTCAGGTGACCACTGGGACAGAGTGTGTTGCCGAGTTAGCTGGGTAATGGGTGCGATTATGGAAGAGAAGTTCTTTATAAACCTTCTATAGAAGTTCGCAAACCCCACAAATCTCTGTATTCCCTTTTTATCAATAGGGGCTTGCCAGTCTAGAATGGCTTTGACCTTTTGTGGATCCATGGAGATTCCTTCAGTGGAGGTGATGAGGCCTAGAAATTGAATTGATACCTTCTCAAACCCACATTTCTCTGCCTTCACATAGAGCCCATGCTTCCTCAAGGTTGACAACACTTTCTTGACATGCGACCTGTGGAGCTCAAGGGTGGCTGAGAAAATGAGGATGTTGTCCAAGTATACAATGACAAAGTGGTCCAAGAATTCTCGAAAGATGTCATTTGCCAGATGCTGGAAGGTGGCAGGTGCGTTATAGAGACCGAATGGCATGACCAAGTATTCGAAGTGCCCGAAGTGTGTCCTGAAAGCTGTCTTCCATTCGTCACCCTCTCGAATGCGAACTAGGTTGTAGGCCCCTCGTAAGTCTAACTTTGTGAAGACCCGTGCATTTCGGAATCTCTGGAAAAGTTTGGGAATGAGAGGGAGAGGGTAACAATTCTTTATTTTACTTTATTTTGTGATTTTATTGAGTTCCCTGTAATCTATGCAGGGTCTGATAGTCTTGTCTTTCTTCTCCACGAAGAAGATGCCAGCCCCAGCGGGGGAAGATGAAGGGCAAATGAACCCTTTTTCCAGATTTTGGTCTAGGTATAGCCGGAGCGAGAGAGGGAAGATGCGGCCAAAGGGAATTTCCGAGCTGGGCAGTAGCTCGATCGGGCAATCGTATGGCCGATGAGGTGGCAAGGTGTCTGCCTTCTTTTTGTCAAAGACATCCAGGTAGTCACTATAACTGGCTGGAACAGCAGGATAAACAACTGACATAAGCTGTACCATCATACAATTAGTGTTTTTCTCCAGGGAAAATGCATGAATTATAAACCCAAAATGTGCAAAAACATATAAAGTGTCTATACAACTACACAATGTGTGGTGAGATAAAGTTCAATTGTATTAGTCCACCAATAAAGAAATAAGTCTCTTAAACATAAAAAATCTGAAGTGACTGAAAGGGACCGTGAAATAAATCTTCAACTGTGCAAGGTAAAACACCACCATGTATGTATAGGGTACTCTTACCAGATATACCTGGTTTACAGGCATGTAGGTCAGGTTCAACCTCGGGTACACAGGACATCAGGCATCCACAGGATGGAATCATGGTGAAAGGCCCGTCATCAAACCACTTGAAGGGACCAGGCTGGTTTCCAGACATGCAGGTCAGGTTTAATCATGGGCATCCAGGGCGTCAGACATCCACAGGTTAAGGTACCAATAAAGAACCGGTCGTCCAACCACTTGAAGGGACCAGGCTCCAGGTATAGAGGTAGGAGTATAGGGATCCAAATAGTACCACAGCAAGCCTCAGTGAAGAATGAAAGCTACATAGTGTGATACTGTATAACCAAATAAGGTTTATTTATAAAATAATTGCACTTACATGCTAAAAGCTAGTAACAAGCACATGGAATTCCAGGTTGGTAAAATTGACGCAGTAGATGGGAGCAGGATCATCTACCCAACGTGTTTCGTCTACAAAGACTTCCACAGGGGCATAGGCGTCCTGCTCCTACTGCGCTATATTTATAAATGATAAAAACCATGCCACAACGAGTCTCCACCCACCAGTGACAAAATGGCGGCGGACGGCTTGTGTGTCAAGCCTCGCTTTCAATCTAACCCATAAAATCAAGTAAACATCATTCTGCACGTATCCCGCACAAAAGACCCACCTGGTCTAGTTCATGTCAGATAGTGCACATAACAGTATAAATATAGGTACATCTTTAAATGGTAAAACATCAATAGGACACGTACTGCTGACACTAGCCTTCTCTATGGGAGGGGAAATCCGTGAATGGCTAGCACAAGACTCAGAGATCCAGCCCATAGAGGAGGGTTTACTATTGAGAGTGGCTAAGGATAGTGTCAATGGGAGTGTCAAACCATCCATCCTAATGTTAGACGGAATTCACATGTACCATATGAGTATGAGTCGGATTACCGACCCATAAGAACGCCGATACGAACCCGTAACAGGTTCTCACCATTGAGAAACCACAGGAATGATCCGTATTACGATGTGCCCAGTGATCTCAATTACTCCCCATACAACTATAACCAAAGAGGGCCTGAACCCTCTCGGGATTGGGATTTTCCCAGGGTGGACCCCTATCCCGACCGAGGGGCAGACCAAAGAGAGGAACCAGGGGGGGCAGAAGAACGCAGAGGAAAAAGGCCCAGGACCAAGTAGGCCAAGGTATCTTAATCTCAGCAAGGTCACGCTGTCTGAGGAGGAGAAATTGGTACTTGATAAAGGCCTCAAATTTGTCCCCCCTAGACATCTAAATAAGTTCAACACTTTCATAGACATTCAGAAATACATTCGCAAAATAAACATACAGAGATATATAATGACCAACCCTTTAAATAGGACTACCAATAATATCTCTAATGGAATTGTACATTCTGGATTGTCGAATCCATCTTTGTTCAACCCCTCCGTCCCGGTAGCACTAGCTGTGAAAACTTTTAAAGATATGGTCTTAAAAGACCTGGATAGAATTAAAATGAAACCTAATAAAATGCAAGGTCCAGTCAGAACCGGCTTAAAAAGCCTTTGTGAGTAGAGTTGAGCGAACCTCTGGAAGTTCGGGTTCTGCTGGTCCGTCCGAACTTCTGGACAAACTCCGGGTCCGGACGGAACACGAACGATCGCACGGACAATGAACCCCATTGAAATCAATGGGGACCCGAACTTTTAGACACAAAAATGGCTGTAACAAAGTCCTGGCAAGTCCTAGAGGTCTGCAAAAGGAAGGAAAATGGGGGTAAGGGTAGGGCAAGTGCCCCAGTAATATATAGAGACATACAAATAAAACGCTTACATAAAGACTTACAGATACTTTCACAACTTGAATAAATCTACAGAT
>BLSH010223408.1:762541-778033 GCA_018402905.1 Glandirana rugosa | reverse complement strand
TATAAGAGACAGAGCCTGGAGATAAGCAAATCCTGGACTTGTGTGGATTGGAGCTCCTAGACTAGAGCATACTTCCAAACTTTACTTTCAGTGAAAGGGTGAGAGATGTCATAACATCAAACCCGAGAATGGACTGTGACATCAGCTTGTCTTTGCACAATATTCAAGATCTCGATGTGACATACTGAAGAAGCTACAAACTTTGAAATGAGGCCTAACAGCTATACGGGTCACAAATGTTTACCAAATCCTTTCCCAGTCATGGCCTAAAGCTATATTATCTAATAACTGTTTCATGGGGATATTTTAGAGGCTGGTGAAGAGAGATGTAACCAGTTTTCAATTACATATTTTATATGAGCCATTGTAAAGCATTCAGTACCTAAAATTGTAATGATATGTTTGTTGTTTGCTGTTGGCATTATGGGTCTGTTCTAAGAATTAGAACAGACCCAAATGGGGGAATGTTGTGTAATATTTCATATACATATACACATAGGTATTTACTGTATTCACAAGCTGCATTACATATCAAAGGCCCACAGTTGCTTGCATGGGGGTTGTGGAATGCAGAAAGAAGGAACAAAAGTATTTGTTGATGCTAATTAGCCTTGAGGGGGTTCATTGTGGCTTGTTTATCTGGTAAACACTAATGTGAGGTTAGGAACCCCCCCCCCCAGTGTGAGACGAACACTTAAGTGGACATTCAAGCTAGCAGTCCCTCCCTGTCAGTTCACCTTTCTCTCCATGAGCATGAGGGCACAGTTGGTGTGGGACTCTGAATATGTAATATTTACTCTGTTGGATTTTGATCATCTGGTGTAAGTATTATGAAATCTGTCTGTCTGAAGTCAAATAAATGTTACTCTCTGGAAGAACCGATTGGGTGCTGCGGAAAATTAATCATCATAATAATAACTCAATAATAACATTCGTTCATCCATCATTCATTCATCCATCATTCATTCACTACAAGAGGGTCATGCTCTGCTTTAATATGTCACAGTACATGTTGGCATGCATGGTTCCCTCAATGAACTGTAGCTCCCCAGTGCCGTCAGCACTCATGCATGACCACGTCATTCCCACCAACATGCTTGACTGTAGGCAAGACACACTTGTCTTTGTACTCCTCATTGGTTGCCACTGCACACGCTTGACCCCATCTGAACCAAATAAGTTTATCTTGGTCTCATCAGACCACAGGACATGGTTCCAGTAAAACATGTCCTTAGTCTGCTTGTCATCAGCAAGCTTTTTGCGGCTTTCTTGTGCATCATCTTTAGAAGAGGCTTCCTTCTAGGATGACAGCCATGCAGACCAATTTGATGCAGTGTGAGGCATAGGATCTGAGCACTGACAGGCTGACCCTCCACCCCTTCAACCTCTGCAGCAATGCTGGCAGCACTCATACGTCTATTTCCCAAAGACAACCTCTGGATATGACGCTGAGCATGGGCACTCAACTTCTTTGGTCGACCATGGCGAGGCTTGTTCTGAGTGGAACCTGTCCTGTTAAACCGCTGTATGGTTTTGGCCATGTGGTTCAGCTCCGTTTCAGGGTCTTGGCAATCTTCTTATAGCCTAGGCCATCTTTATGTAGCGCAATAATTCTTTTTTTCAGATCCTCAGAGTTCTTTGCCATGAGGGGCCATGTTGAACTTCCAGTGACCAATATGAGAGAGTGAGAGCGATAACACCAAATTTAACACACCTGCTCCCCATTCACACCTGAGACCTTTTAACACTAACGAGTCACATGACACCGGGGAGGGAAAATAGCTATATGGGCCCAATTTGGACATTTTCACTTAGGGTGTATTCACTTTTGTTGCCAGCGGTTTAGACATTAATGGCTGTGTGCTGAGTTATTTTGAGGGGACAACAAATTTACACTGTTATGCAAGCTGTACACTCACTACTTTACATTGTAGCAAAGTAGCATTTCTTCAGTGTTGTCACATAAAAAGATATAATAAAATATTTACCAAAATATATGGGATGTACTCACTTTTGTAAGATACTATATTTCTACCCACACACAGGAAGATATTTATAATCACCTTTAAACATTTACATATTAAAAAAAACACATTTTCAACCCCCCCCCCCCAAAAAAAAAAAAAAAAAAAAAGCTCAATAACTTCTTTCAATAATATAGACAACAACATGGATAAAATTCATAATTAGAGTTGATCGAACCTCTGGAAGTTCTGGTTCTGCTGGTTTGGCCGAACTTCGGGACAAAGTCTGGGTTCGGGTCCGAACTTTGACACGGACCCCGAACCCCATTGAAATCAATGGGGACCCGAACTTTTAGGCACAAAAATGGCTGTAACAAAGTCCTGGAAAGTCCTAGAGGTCTGCAAAAGGAAGGGAATGGGGGTAAGGGTCGTACAAGTGCCATACAAAGAAATGGGGATAGGGAAATAACTTAAAATAATAAAAATAAAATCACATAAAAAAAATCAAAAATGGAGGTGGAAGTGGACCATCTTCAAAGTGTGTGGGAAAAGCCTATTTCAGCCGCAGGGAGCCATATTAGTGTTCTAAAATCATCTTCAAACTGTGTGTGAAAAGTCTATTTCAGCCAGAGGGAGCCATATCAGTGTTGTAAAATCATCTTCAAACTGTGCGTGAAAAGTCTATTTCAGCCGGAAGGAGCCATATCCGTGTTGTAAAATCATCTTCAAACTGTGTGTGAAAAGTCTATTTCAGCCGGAGGGAGCCATATCAGTATTCTAAAATCATCTTAGATGATGGTGTAATGTGACTCGTTAGTGTTACAAGGTCCAAGGTGTGAATAGGGAGCAGGTGTGTTAAGTTTGGTGTTATCGCTATCACTCTCATACTGGTCACTGCAAGTTCAACACGGCACCTCATGGCAAAGAACTCTCTGAGGATCTGAAAAAAAGAATTTTTGCTCTACATAAAGATGGCCTAGGATATAAGAAGATTGCCAAGACCCTGAAACTGAGCTGCAGTATGGTGGCTAAGACCATACAGCATTTTAACAGGACAGGTTACATGGCCATGGTCGACCAAAGATGTTGAGTGCACGTGCTCAGCGTCATATCCAGAGGTTGTCTTTGGGAAATAGACATATGAGTGCTGCCAGCATTGCTGCAGAGGTTAAAGGGGTGAGGGGTCAGCCTGTCAGTGCTCAGACCATATGCCGCACACTGCATCAAATTGGTCTGCATAGCTGTCGTCTCAGAAAGAAGCCTCTTCTAAAGATGATGCACAACTTCTGGTTCCGGCGCCGCATGGAGTAGCAGCACCTCAAGCTAGCTCCTGCATCCACAGCCCTAAATCAGCCTGAAAAGCCAGCCCGAGACATCTACCACACAGCTCCACCACCTGAACGCCAACCGCAGCACAGGCCCACACCAGCGAATGGATCGATTCCTGGAAAAAACCTCTTTAAGCAGGTGAATTTATTTAAAAGGATCCTTAGGCTAAGGAGAGGAGAGGAGCGAGGAACAGCTGACTGGTAGATGTCTCTGCTTTTTCACACTGCGAATGATTTTATGGTTTGATGTAAGCGCAATTTTATCCTTTTAAATAAATTCACCTGCTTAAAGAGATACACTATGAGGAATCTTCTCTGTTTCTTATGAGTGATACATGGGGGATCAATTGTTCCTTGGAAGTGTGGACCTCATTTAAGGGATATTTGGCTGAGGTTTTCTCTGATATACAGGCGATTTTAATCCAGACATCTGGTAAGCCTCTGGTGTGATCACCTGCATGCGGTCTTTTTTGGTGATGGAAACAAGTATGAAGGATTGATGCTGCACACTTAAAGGAGGACTGTTTATGGACACTTATATTGTCGCAATTTTGCACCAGTTTGTCTTGCACATATAGTTTGCACTGGCACTTTTTCTGCGACTTTGCATGAACTTTTTGCACATTATTGCATCATTTGCACCATGGTTCATTGATTTATTGATTTATTGATTATAGCGCTGCTTTTTACTATGATTTAATATAGTGAATGTTTACAAAGCAGACATTATGCAAAGATGCCGTCAATCAAGATCATTAATCATCGACGGGGTCAAAATCCTTATCTTTGCAGACTACTCGCTTGAAGTCTCCAAAAAGAGAAAAGCATTCCAGCAAGTCTACTCTGCCCTCTACCAGAATCAAATAAAATTCACACTAGCCTTCCCGGCTGTTCTGCGACTAAAATCACACAGCGGAGAACAACTCACCTTCCAGGACCCCCAGGAGGCAGAGAAATATCTGCACACCTTAAAAAATGCTCAACGCTCCCCATCGCACGCCAAAGCCATTCCAATAATCAGGCCCTTGGACCAGCGCAGCCCCAGAAAGGATTCACCCAAACGCCACAAATCCTCTGGATCCCAACACCCAGGAGAGCTTCTCTGAAGAGGGCTCCCTTGCAAATGGTTCACCGCACTTCACATCCAAATATTCTTGAAGAACTCTAATCACTTCCAAGATACTTTCCTTGGTAGACACCCGGGCCCAAAGCTCCTGAAACTGGTCATGCCAGGACACGGTCTATAAATTTAATGTTATGCTATGATCACCTGTTTTGCAATATTTGTATCCTAACTTTCTTTCCACATGGGTTCAGCCCCAAGCGGCACCTCTCCCCTCCACCCTTTATCCCTACCATAGGGGACCGCCCAAATTTTCACAAGGTCAACGTTACATAGGTGACAAGCGGCTGATGGTGAGGAGCAAGCCCTGCCTGCGAACCCATGCGGAAGTTCGACGCAAATTTAGTTAGACTCTGCTTTATCTTCTCTGCTCTAACGTAATCTTTCCCCCCTCACTCATCCTTCCCTTCACATCCACCCTCCTCCCAAAACCCGAACCTGCACACGCATAACGACGCCCCTCTGTCTGCAGACGAATGCTCTAAATATCTCAACTTCCCCTCGCGGTCTTCATTTCAGAATACCCGCACTCAATCTTCACACCAAGCTCAAACGCTTCCTCTCGTCCTACCCACATGAGATGTGTCTCCTGGAACGTGAAGGGCCTTAGGTCCCCCATTAAAAGGATGAAAATCCTACGACACCTTAAGAGATTAAAAGCTGACATAGACCTCCTACAGGAGACTCACCTGACACAACCAGACTTCCACTGTTTAAGGAAGCTATGGGTGGGCTCGGTCTTTGGCTCAGGTGCTGTTAACCGCAAAGCAGGGGTCATAATCTTGATACATAAAAATCTCCCATATAAACGAATTGCCGAACACTCTGACATTCAGGGCCGCCTCCTGACCATCCACATCTGCATCTTTGACAAAGATCTGCAAATCTCTAATGTACATGCCCCCAACAGTCCCAGTACCCCATTCTTCACCAGCCTAACCTCTAGCTTAACAAAAGAACCTCTTGTTCCTCACATAGTTGGTGGAGACTTTAACTCTACCTACCATGAAGCAGAAGACACATCCCGTCCCCCGAAAATAAATGGTTCCCCACGCGTGTTGGAATCTACACTCCTAGCGTCCACCATGGACTCCCTTTGCATGTCCGATCCCTGGCGTTTACTTCACCCTCTCGAGAGAGAATTCACTTTCTACTCCAACCCCCATCACATCTTTACAAGAATAGATTATTTTTTCATTACAGACTCCCTAGTCCCCTTAATTTCCAAAGCTGAAATACATGAGATTGGAATCTCAGATCACGCCCCCATTTCGCTCTCCTTCCATCACACCATGTCACAACCAAAACCCAATAGTTGGCGCTTCCCACGTTACCTCCACAACAACGCAGATTTTCAAAGCTATATAATTAAGGCTTGGGCAGAGTACACCGAGGCCATCTCCTCTCACCAAACTAACCCAAATCTATTTTGGGACGCGAGGAAGGCCTTCCTCAGAGGAAAATAATTGCCTACGCGGCTACATTTTTATAAAACACTCCCTGACCAAGCTCAAATCAACCAGCTCTTGATTAAAACTAGCCCAAAGAAACCTATCCGCTAGCGACACTCCCCAACACCGACCAGAATGGAAAGCAGCCATAACAGATTTTGATTCTTGGGTAGAATCGATGGAACTGGCTAAGAAGTCCCAACTTGAAGCTCATTTCTACAAATATGGCAACAAGGCAGGCAGACTATTAGCCAGATAAGCCCGGGGCCCTTACACCCCCACACACATCACTGCCCAGAAAGATCCTCAGGGAGACCTTGCAACAACCCCCCAGGCTATAAACCAAGTCATGACCAATTTTTACAAAAACCTATATGCCCCCTATCAAACCAACGATAACCTAGCCCAAAATATTCTCGACCAAGTACAACTTTCCTCGATTTCTCAAATGGATCTTGACAAACTGAATGCCCCTATTGTGAGCTCCAAGATCTCACTCGCCATCAAACACCTATCACCAAACAAAGCCCCGGGTCCCGATGGTCTCACGGGCGAATTCTACAAAACCCTTCATGAGACCTTGGTACCCACTCTCCTGGAGGTCTACAAAGACATCTGGGAGGGAGGTCAGTACCTTCCCTCAGGCAATCAAGCACTAATAAAGTTGCTGTTGAAGAAAGGTAAAGACCCCTTGGAGCCTGGCTCCTATCGCCCTATCTCACTTTTAAATTTAGACGTGAAAATATTATCTAAAATAATTGCCACTAGGCTAGCAGACATCCTCCCGTCACTGATACACCCCGCACTATCAGGCTTTATCAAGGGCAGAACAGCCTCGTTGAACATCTGCAAGGTGCTCACGATCCTAAACCATGCTGACAAACATAAAGGGGGGGACTACGCCATCATCACCCTGGACGCGGAAAAAGCTTTTGACAACGTCAGCTTTTTTGTTCAAAAATTTTTATTGATAATAACAGTTTGGCAAGTATGCCAGAAAAGTTACAGACAGTAGGATAGAATAGGCATACAAATGGGGTTGTCCTGCCCCTATTACAATACCGGTAGGATTCATAACAGTTTTCCAAACATATAATAAATCAGATAAACATTAACATGGTATTTGGTGGTTCTATACGAGGAGTGTCGTATATAGAGTGGGGTGTGTGATTTTATCGTATACATTTTCCATTAGTAGGTTTCAGAATCAAGAGAAAAATTGTCAACTAGCACCATAAACCCTAATGGTATTATGAGGGACCAGTGATTGCTTCTATTTAATCGGGAGAGTATTTGTAGGGTGGTGAGATAGGGGAAAGGAGGACTCTCATAATGAGTCAGGATGTCCTGACTTGTGGAGAATAAGAAAATAGAGAAAGTATAGGGATAGTGACAGAAAAAAGAAGTGGGTAAGGAAAGTTGTCGTAGTGTAGGAGTCAGATAGCCGGGAGGGGGAAGGTACCTATTTGGGAGAAGGGTGTTACAACTAGTGTGTTGTGAGGTTAGCGGGGTTATGGGAGTAGCAAGGTCTCATCGAAATCCGCTGGAAGAAAATGAAGGACCCAAGGTTGCCATATTCGTTCAAATTTGGGAATTGTATCAATAACCTTGCTTCAATTTTAGCATGTATCATGGATCTAGTTATTCTGTGTTTCCTTTCCATAATTGGAAGGGATGATGTCTTCCAAGCCTTGGCAATAGTCTGCTTCGCAGCCGTTGTGATTTGTAGGACAAGTTTAAATTGTGTGTTTGTAAGTTCTGGGGGCTTGTGATTGAGTAGGGCTGTTGAAGGTTTAGGCCGGAGGGTTTGACCTGTAAGAGTAGAAATAATATGGAATATTTCTTCCCAAAATTTGCAAACTATCGGGCAATCCCACCATGCATGGAGATGTGTTCCTCTAGCTGAGCATCCTCTGAAGCAGACTGGGGAGTATGTAGCTTGGTATTTGGCTATCCGTGCTGGGACCAGATACCACCTAAAAAGGACCTTATAGTTTGCTTCAGAAGCTATTATATTTTGTGTGGCTGACTTTGTTGCCTGCCAAATTTCTGTCCACTCACAGGCCTCCAGTTGTATGTTCAGGTCAGATTCCCATTTATTGGTGTAGGGGAGAGTGGTGTGCAAAGGAGGGTTTAGGAGGTGTTGATATATTTGAGATGAGACCGCGCATATGGGGGTCCCGATCACAGGCTTGCTCAAAAATGGTTTTATTCGGCAGTGAAGGGCAGTAAAGGGTCCGAGCGTATGCAGGGGGCATAGAAGTGTTTGATTTGAAGGTAGCGGAATACTTCTGCATTAGGGAGGTCATGTGTTTCTGATAGGGTGGCAAAGGTTTTAAAGCTATCGTTGGTGGTAAAGGAGTAGGCACAGAAGAGACCAGCAGAGGACCATCTATGATATGAAGATGGTGAGGTCCATGCAGGGTAGAATGCGGGGTTGCGTAGATAGGAGAGAAGGGGATTATGTGGGGATTGTAGTTTATATTTAAATTTAAGTGTGTTCCATATTCGGAGAGAGTGTTGGGTGACCGGGTTACTTATCTGTTTGTGATCTTTCGGGTGAAGCCATAGCAGGTTGGCTGTAGAGAGGGGATCACAGTCAACTGACTCTAGTGCTACCCATAAGGGGGTTTCTTTGGTTGCATGATATTTCGTTAAGGGGACTAGCTGGGCAGCTTGATAGTACTTCTGGAAATTTGGGAGGCCCAAGCCGCCTTGAGGTTTTGTAAGATAAAGTATTGATCTGGAGATGCGAGTTCTGGTTTTCCCCCAGATATAGGTAGAGACCCTGCGTTGTAGTATACGCAAGTAGTAGGAGGGGACTTGGATTGGGAGTACACTGAAGAGGTATAATATTTTGGGCAGGATTACCATTTTCACTGCTGTTATGCGTCCCAACCAAGATAATGTGAGAGAGGTCCAAGAGGTCATAAGCTTAGTTAGATGTTTAAGTAGGGGGGGATAATTTGCTAGGAAAAGATTTTAAGGGTCTGGGGTTAACTTGATACCCAGGTATGTCAGAGTGTCAGGTGCCCAAGAGAACGGGAGTACTGATCGTAAGTGGGAGTGAATAGAGGGGAGTTTTGAAATATTGAGCGCTTTAGATTTCTGGGCATTGACCCCCAGCCCAGAGATGTTAGCGAAGGACGTTAGAGAGGAGAGGAGATTAGGGATAGATATGAGTGGGGATGTAAGGAAAAGCAAGACATCATCTGCGAATAGGCAGAGTTTATGTATATGTCCACCTGTCTCCAAACCTTTTATATTCGGGTCTTCACGTATTCTCTGGGCTAGTGGTTCAATCGCCAGGGCAAATAAGAGCGGGGAGAGTGAGCATCCCTGCCGGGTTCCCCGTCTGACTGGGAATGGGTCTGAGCGATGGCCAGCATATGTTACTCTCGCAGTTGGGTCAGAGTAGAGGGAGGAGATCCACTTGAGGAAAAAGGGGCCGAAGCCCCATTTCAACAAGACATTCTATAGGTAAGTCCAGGAGAGACTATCAAAAGCCTTTCTGATGTCTAGGGAGAGGAAACATGTGGGGATTTTTCTGCACGGGCAAGGTGTGTCAAAAGGACTACTCTACGTACATTATCCCCTGCCTGCCTTGAAGGCATGAATCCTACTTGGTCTTTGTGTATTAACGTGCCTATTATTGTGTTGAGACGGGAGGCAAGTATTTTCCCTAGCAATTTTATGTCATTGTTTAATATTGAGATTAGGCGAAAATTGGCCCAAGACGAATCGTCCGTTTGGGGTTTCGGTATCATTGATATTGTGGCACTTAATGAGTCCGAGGTGAAAAGCCTATCATTACATATAGAGTTAAAGGCGTTGGTGAGAGGGGGAGTCAGGGTGTCTATAAAGCGTTTGTAGTATGCTGCAGTGAGGCCGTCGGGTCCAGGTCGTTTGTTATTTTTGAGGGATTTGATAGCGGTCCTCGTTTCTTGCTCTGAGATAGGTTGATCTATTTGTGCTCTCTGTTCTGGTGATAGTGTAGGCATCGAGAGTGGGTCTAAGAAGTTGGAAATATGTTGCGCGTCAGCGCGTGTATTGGGGCAGAGTTCTTGGAGTTTTCTGCGCAAATTTTGGAGGATTTTAACTGGGTCACTGGTATAGTGGTTTTGGGTTGTTTTCGGCCGTATGGGCTTGTGGGGTTTGTCTAGGTTCCGTAAGGTCAGGGCCATATAGGTATCCGGTTTATTGGCTTTCATATATGCCCGATGATTAGACCTACGGAGGGATTTTTCAGCCGAGTCAGTGAGAAAAAGGTCTAAGTCTAGTTTAACTTGATCCAGTTTGCTTTTATTGTCAGAGGTAGGGTTGGCTTGGAAGGTGGTGTGTGCTTGGTTAAAGGCCTGCTCTAATTGTTGAAATTTCACTTGCCGCTCTTTCTTTTTGCGAGAGGCTAAACTGATTAGGGTCCCCCGTATTGTTGGTTTGTGTCCTTCCCAAAGTATTAAGGGTGTGACGTCACCTGTCGAATTTAGGGATATATATTCTTTGAGAGCCGTCTCAACCTCTAGTGCTAGCGACGGGTGGGATAATAGGGAATCATTGAGGGACCAGGTTTTGGTGCCTTGTGGGGATACAAGAGATGAAAAGGAGGATAGTATGGCGTTATGATCTGACCATGGGATTGGGATAATAGAAGAGGACTGTAGTAAGGGCAAAGACCCAATAGAAGTAAAGATGTGGTCTATTCAAGTGAATGTATTGTGTGGGTGGGAATAGTAAGAGAATTGTTTCTTGGTGGGGTTATATTCTCTCCATGTGTCAGCTAGTGAATGTTGTTGTAGAAGTTGTTGGAGGGTAATTTTACTGGGGCTTGAGGGTACTGAGTATGGTGATTTGTCCAAGAAAGGGAAGAGAATCTGATTAGAGTCACCTCCTATAAGCAATGTGCCATATTTGTGGGTGTCTATCACCTTAAAAAGGTGGGAGAGAAAAGCAGTGGGATTTTTGTTAGGGGCATAGTACGATACGATGGTTACCAGCGTATCAATTAGTTGGCCAATTAGGATTAAGTATCTTCCTTCAGGGTCGCGTATTTCCGATTTCAGTGTGAAGGGAGCAGATCTATGAAAGGCTATCAGGACCCCTCTTTGTTTTGTGTCTGCTGAGGCAGTGTAGTATTGCGGGTAGGTGTTGATTAGGTATTTGGGGGTGAGTTGCTTCGTGAAATGTGTCTCCTGGAGACAGATAACATGAGCTTTGAGTGAGGCAAATGCGCGAAGAGCCTTGCGTCGTTTACATGGGGAGTTAAATCCCTGAACATTGAGGGAGAGGATATTGAGCTTAGCCATTTGGAGGGATGGTAGTGGGTGCAAATATTAGATTTCTGTGGGGGTGGGGTCTCCCCCTACCGGCTTGAAGAGAGTAAGTAAGTAGAGTAAGAAGAGGAAAAAGAGAGGCTAAAGAGAGGAAGAGCGCATCAGAGGAGTAATTAAAAGAATAGTGGGGAGGTATTTTGCCGTCCAGGCAGGAGTAAGTGTCCTGTATGGAGGGGAACATGTTGTCCAAGGAGTACCTGGGAGATGGGGTCCTTGGGCAAGATGTGGGGGCTGACAGTGAAAAGCAGCCAGAGACCTAAGGCGGTATTATTAAACAATATAATAGGCATCGGTAGTGGTTGCAGCCAGAGTATTTGAGAGCAGGGTTTTTGTGGTCTACGGAGGGTCTTACAGTCACTGTCGTGGCTGCCTTAGTTTTGTGTAGGCTGGTAGGCACAGTCGGTGACCTATTTAAGTATAAAACTGTGACATCTAGTAAAACATGTGTGGACTAGGTATGTGATTCTCGAGAATGTTGGGAGGCAAAAATGTGTGAGATAGAGCTTTGGGTGTCGTCTTCTAAGTGGGGTGCCTGCAAAGGGGCAGAGCCTCTGGGTCATCATGGATGGGAGAGGGACTAGAGAATCACATAGCTGTGCCATCAAGATAACAAGAGAGTTAATAACAAACAAACTGCAACTGATAATATGTTTTGAGAAGACTTAAGGCATTTGAGTGGGGAGTCATCCCCCAAGGTCCCCGTAATGAAGAAGCCATGGGGGAACGGGTCCCTTGTTTAACCAAGGCTGTGGTTCTTTTGAGTTGCGTCCTGAGCCGGAGATGTGGTCGGCGGGAGTGGTGGCAATATGAGCGGATGCGGTGGCGGCGGGGTCCTATGGAAGCTGGGTGTAGGGTGCGGGACGTGGCACTCCACTCTCATCGGGTTTTGCACTCGGCAGCTCTCATCGCTGTCTCGCTGCCTCACAGCCTCCTTCGCGCCACTGAATGACTCCCTCTCACTCCGACACCACGGCTATAAAATAGAACTCATCAGCATCTCCAACGACACCCTTGCTAAGTTCTCAAAGACATGGTACAATTGGCAACAACACAAGAGGTCTAACACCCTCTCAATAGACAACACCTAATCTCTTACTCCTATAGAGTGTTCAATTACCAAAACCAACTACAGTCTGGTTGCGTGGGAGAATGGGGGGGTTTGGCGGGTCTGCACCCCCCCCACAGACTCCTGCGTATACCTCACCACCCAAATATCCCACCTATACTCATATCCCTCTGAACTGAATAGATACACGATACCTATTAAGTAGCTTACCACCCTAAGATACCTTGGTATACACAACCCCCTCTAATTTCTCTATAGCCACAAAATCTGCACTTACTCATTAGGATTCTTTATTAAATGGAATCTAACAACCTTTATTCCTTTATAGAAGAAATTTATTTTCATCGTCTGTTATTATCCAGATGGTTGTACTCCTTAATGAAACTATCATCTTCTATTGTACAACAAAGCATTCTTATGTTTCTAAATGTTCTATACATTTGTATGTATCCTTTTGCTTAATAAAACTTTATGAAACAAAAAAAAATGATGAATAACCCTGGCCAATCTGTTTGCTAGGACTCTTGGTAGTAATTTAGCATCAAAGGTAAATAGCGATATCAGCCTGTAAGAGTCAGGCAACACTGAATTCCTTCCCAGTTTCAACAGAATGACTATAATTATTATTATACAGAATTGATATAGCGCCAACAGTTTACGCAGTACTTTACAATATAAAAAGGGGACAATACTGGTACAATACAATAGAATACAAAAAGATTAAGAGGGCCCTGCCCAGAAGAGCTTACAATCTAATTATGGCTTCATTCATGGACTGCAGAAATCTACCTTTGTTAAGGGCCGTGTTATATACTTTAAGAAGGATCAGTATCATTTGGGGAGATTATCTCCCGTAAACCTCAGCTGGTAGGCCATCTGTTCCTGGTGCCCTCTCATTATGCGCCTGATCTAGGGCAATCATAAGTTCCTCCTCGGTCAGAGGGGCATTAAGCATAACTGTACCCGAGTCGGTTAAGTGAGGTATGGGATATTCTCCTAAAAAGTCATCCAACTCTGAGTTGGGTGTACCTTGGACAAATATACTTCCATGTAAAATTCGCTAAATATTTCAATAATATTTGGGGTTGCCTGGTGTGAGTTGCCCTGGGATCTACTATAATCTAAATGTAATTAGACATCTGTTGTGTCCTGGTAAGAATGGCTAACATTTACCCTGTGTTCTCAACTTCCTCATAGTGTCGTTGTTGCAAAAAGAAACGTTTATTTGCCGCTATTAGCAGCGCCACCTGTCGGGAGAGAGACTGGGATGCCAGCCACGCACATGTTGTGTCATCAGACAGGGTGGCAACATATACAGATTCAGTCCTCTTTACCACAGATATCACAAGGGTTTCCCATGCTTTTGTATCACTCTTATGGTTGTTTATAAGGGTAATGAACTGTCCCCTTAAATACACCTTAGAGGCTACCCACACCACATCTAAATCCACTGTATCAATATTATTTCTAAAGAAGTTTTCCAGTAACCCCAGTATAGGGTCTGCGTCTGAGAACAAGGACATCCAGACTGGGTTCAGTCTCCAAATAGTTCTCCTGGATGGAGCTAAGGAGGAGATATCTACCCAAAACGGGGAGTGATCTGAGACACCCCTGGCCCCATATCGGATAAGCCTATCAATGGAAGCATTGTCCTGTTACCCTGTCCCATATCTATTCTGGACAGTCCCCTGTAAGAAGCAGAACAACAAGAGTATTGTTTCAACCAGGGATATCTCATCCTCCACGCGTCTGATAGGCCGAGTTCCCCCACAAGGCAGGTGAATGCAGTTGGACCTGTAGGCCTAGCGCATGTATCAGTAGGTGTGCAGGACAATTTGTCCAAATCGTGATCTAGGTAAGTATTAAAATCACCCACTGTGAGCAGTGGGACATCAGAATAGCGGACCATAATGGGTCGCCAGGCTACCTAGGGCCCCAGCCGAGAACGGTGGAGGAATGTATATGTCAGCTATAATAAATCTTAAACCATAAAGAGAGCATAATATAAACACATATCACCTATCTGGGTCAATGAGTACATTTAAAGCTGAAAATGGAGTCCCCTGACATATAAGAATGCTCACTCCCATTGAGTAAGAGGAGTGTATTGCATGAAATTGGTGGCTGAATTGCCATTGTGGAAATGTGGGTGTCTGTTCTGCAGGACAGTGAGTCTTCTGCAAACAAATCGCTGAGGCATCCATATGTTTAATAGTGCGTAGAACTGCCAAATGTTTGACAGGGTTATTTAGGCCTCTAACATTCAGGTTACGACTCTTTCTTAGCCATTGTTCCGTTGGTATATCATCAGTTGGGTCAGAGGTCACAAGTGTCAGTTTATATGCATCCATAGATATAGCAGCCAAAAAAGATATGTATCCTGAGTATTATCTGGTATATAAGAGTATGCGGGCCCTGGAGAAGACAGCATCCCTGTCTTTATAGAAGTTTAGAAGTTTAAACAGAAATGGATGAAGGTATGCCCCCGGTGGCAGTGGGCACGCTGGGACCTTGTGCGCCCATTCCACAGAGAACATGGGTGAGAATGCATCACCTCCAGACACTGAAATGAGCCACTTTTCAATAAATGCAACCAGGTTTTTCCCTTCTGCTTTTTCTGTGATGCCAATTGTTCTAACATTATTACATCTCATTCTATTTTCCAGGTCATAGAAACATAGAAAAGTGACAGCAGAAAAAGACCGAGTAGTCCATCGAGTCTGCCCCTTTTTATTTATTTGTTTATTTTTAATTTTTTTTTTTATACATTAACCTTGCTGTCTGACTATAGATTTATGTTTATCCCAAGCATGTTTGAAGCCATTTACTGTTGACTGTCTCACAACCTCTGTTGGTAGCTTATTCCAATCATCAACCACCCTTTCAGTACATTTACCGAAGTTTGTACGAACCCTATTTGTATTTAGATATCAGTCTGTCGTTCCAATTACATATTTTTTTTTTTAATTTTTATTTGTTTATTTATTTTTCCCCGTCTGAGCTACCTGATGAGCCAGAAAAAGACGACAGTGAAAAGATACAAAGATACTGGACCTTTTATCTTACTCTACATTATTACAATCTTGTTAACCGTAGTGTCTTTTTCGTCTTCCCTTTTTGGACCAACGTAAATAACTTTTCACCGAGTAAAGTCACAGACCTCCACTACGTAAGAGTGGGTACAAGAGACACCTTACCCGCGTGTTCCAGGGTCGCACGGGTGACGGTGG
>BLSH010223408.1:711081-751742 GCA_018402905.1 Glandirana rugosa | reverse complement strand
CGCGCGCGCTCACGGTGTTCGGGGGGGGCCAGGGAGCGGGTGCGGCGGCTTCGATTGCCGCCGGCCACCCGCGATGCCCCCCCCGGAGCGAATGAGCGGAGGTCCGTGTATGTAAACACGGGCCTCCGCTCTGTGTGAGGGGGAAGGGAAGTGATCACAGCCTTCTCGTACATGAAGGCTGTGATAACTTCCTTTCCCCAGCTAGGCAAGTCCCCCTACAGTAAGAACACGCCCAGGGAACACAGTTAACCCTTAGAGCGCCCCCTGCAGGTTAACCCCTTCACTGCCAATGGCATTTACACAGTAATCAGTGCATTTTTATAGCACTGATCGCTGTATAAATGCCAATGGTCCCAAAAAAGTGTCAAAATGGTCCGACATGTCCGCTGAAATATCGCAGTACCGCTAAAAATCGCAGATCACCGCCATTTTTAGTAAAAAATAAAAAAAAAATAAAAACCCCAAAAATGAATTCTCATCATCCGTAAACGCGGCCACTTTTGCGCAAACCAATCAATAAACGCCGATTGCGATTTTTTTTATCGCAAATATGAGGAAGAATATAAATCGGCCAAAAACGGTGAAAAAAAATGTTTTTTTATATTTTTTTTTTGGATTTGTATTTTAGCAAAAAGTAAGAAATTTGGGTTTTTTTGCAAAATTGTCGCTCTTCTTTTGTTTATAGCGGTGATCAGAAATGACGCAGAGGTGATCAAATACCACGAAAAGAAAGCTCTGTTTGTGGGAAAAAAAGGACGCCAATTTCGTTTGGGTACAACGCCGCACGACCGCGCAATTGTCAGTTAAAGCGACGCAGCGCCGAATCGCAAAAAGGGCTCCGGTCCTAAAGCTGGAAATCCTTCCGGTCCTTAAGTGGTTAAGGGAGTGGATATGTGTGGGCTTATGTGGGCCCTTGCAGAGTCTGGAGAGGAGTCTCCCCGCTTTGTAGCCCTGCTTGTGAATCAGTAGGTCCCAATGTGCTGAGTGCAGACGCTCCTGTTGGTCTGCCCATGAGTAAAATAATTGTTTGGCTTCCTGCCATCTTTTCCTGTTAACTGGCGTGTTTTGTTGTGTTAGGAGGCTTTGGGCTGTTCTGAGTAGTTCGCTGGCCAGTTTGTAGTTTTTGAGTGAGTTTTTTTTATAATAACTTGCATAGAAAATTATTTTCCCTCTCAAGTACACTTTCCCCGTATCCCAAAAAAGATTGGGGTTGTCACAGTGTGCTTCGTTCAATGAGCAGTAATCTTTCCAAGTTGTCTCCAATATTTCTCGTAGGTGGGTGTCTTGCGCCAGGAAAGTGGGGAATCTCCAAATGTTGGGGGGGGGTTGTGGAGGTAAAATCCTCAAGGAGGATTGAGACTGGGGTATGGTCCGAAATTAGTATGTTGTGGTTGGATATTTCTCTGATAGATTGTAGTAGGGGATGTGTGGCAAACAGATAGTCAATCCTGGAGAATGTGCCATGGGGGGAGAGAAAAAAGGTGAATTCCCTGTCTGTGGGGTGTGACAGTCGCCATGTGTCTACATGGTTGGAGCCTTTAAGGAATTGTTGTAATGGGGTAAGTTGGGGAGGTGTTGCTCTACGCAGTGAGGACATGCCTGATGTTTTGTCTTCCTGTGGTCTAATAACGGAGTTAAAGTCTCCACCAATGAGATGGGGGATAAGAGGCTTCTGTAGAATCCACCTAGTGGTTTCTTGAAAGAAGTTCGCTGTGGGGGAGTTAGGGGCATAAATGGTGGATATTAGCAAGTCTTTTGTTTGCATTTTGAGGTGAATGGTGGTTTTTCATCCTATAGATTTGCTAACTACCTCTAAAATTTTGTAAGTTAGTTTTTTATGGAGTAGGATAGCAACCCCAGCCTTTCTGCCTACTGCAGGTGAACCTACCACTTTGCCTACCCATGATTTTTGGAGGCGTTGGAGGTTGTCTGTGCCCAGATGTGTCTCCTGAAGGAGTGCGATGTCAGTTTTTAGTCGCTATAAGTTGGGTAAAACTTTGGATCTCTTAGATGGGGATCAAAGCCCCTTAACATTCCAAGTGACTACTCACATGTGCAATTGTTTTGAGGGGACCTCAACGTGTGATCAATTATGTAACAGTGTAAATGGTATTGGAGATACTCACATTTTTGTCAGATACAAGGTATCAGCTTATCTTGGTGGACATTGGGAACATCCTGCAGAGGGAAGGGTGAGGAGAACGAGGGAAGAGGGCTGAAAGACAGACACAAAAGATTTAAAGCATAAACTGAACAAGAAACCTTTCCTAACTTTGCTTTTTTCCTCATGTGTTAACACCACACATGTCGGAAGAACTGCACACCCGGTGCTAGCTGAAATAAAAGTCAGGGGAGGGCTAGACCCAGTTGGGTTAGATAGGTTGGACCTACCGCTGAGGTGTTTCAGATATGTGAGAAAGGTTCCTGAGACAGTTAGAGTGGTGTAGGTGCACCATGTTTGGTACCGTGCTGGGTAGAAGAGAGGACCTTGTGTTTAAGTTCAGCCGATGCTGTGGTCCCCAGTAGGCTGGTTGGTAGTGTTAGGGTGAAGGCGTTTTGGGGGGTCCTTCCTGGGGCTCCGCTGTTCTCTTGCCGTGGGAGCCGCGAAGCCCGGGGAGGGCGTTTGTCCTACACCTTCGCCTCTCTTGGCGAATGAAAGGAAAGTTCTTCCCCGTTTGGGGCCTGAAACCTCAGAATAGCTGGAAAGGCCAAAGAGAAATGGATGTTCTGTCAATAGAGTTCTGCACGGACCTGCTGGAATTCTTTGCGCTTCCTCGAGACGTCGGCAGAGTAGTCTGCAAAGACCAGTAGTGATGCCCCTTCGATCTTCAGGTTTCTTGATTTTCTGAACACCTGTAGTATAGCAAGTCGGTCTGCGTAGTTCAGGTATTTGACTATTACCAGTCTGGACGATTTACGGCTGGTGTCCGGGGCACCTATTCTATGGGCCCTTTCCACGGTGCACGAGGTCTGAAGGCCTAGGACCTCCGGGATCCGAGAGGAGCATAGATTACTGAGGGCACTATTAGGGCAGCTCTCCGGTAGGCCTATTATGCGGAGGTTATTCCTGCGGGATCAATTTTCAAGATCCTCAAGATTTTCTTGGATTGCTGCATGGATTTTGTCTTGTTTCTCAAGAGATGCATTAATATGGTACAGTTCATCTTCGATGTCTGAGACTCTAGCTTCCACTGCAGAGAGCCTGTCCGAATGTTCGTTTAGGTCCCTTCGGAACTGCACCATGCCGGCCTGAACAGCCATATCAACTGCCTGGGTGATGTTGGGTAGTATAAGGGCAGCCACTGCCTGGGCAATCTTGGCGTAGTCATCTTGTTCCGGGGAGCCCATGGGTTCTGGGGCCTATGTGTCCATGCTGTTTAGGCCAGGATCGGTGGTGGCGGCCATCTTGGTACACCCGGCTGCCGCGTTCTGAGGAAATGAACTGGTGGGAGCCAGTGGGTCCGGTCATGTGCCAGTTAAGAAGTTCTCCATAGGTGTTGGTAAGCGGTTTCGGTCGCTGTGGGTACGTTCAGCGGGTTGATGGCGTATTTGTAAGCCATTTGTGTCCGGGGGTGTGCGGAGCCCTCCACGCTCACTCCTCACACATAAGGTGCCAGAACCGGAAGTCTTTATTGGGATTTTAAGTGATAGACCAACACAAAGTGGCATATTGTGAAGTGGAAGGAAAATGATAAATGTTTTTACATTTTTTTTACAAATTAAATATCTGAGAAGTGTGGCGTGCATTTATATTCAGCCCCTCTGAGTCAATACTTTGTAGAACCACCTTTCGCTGCAATACAGATGCAAGTCTTTTTGGGGATGTCTCTACCAGCTTTGCACATCTAGAGAGTGACATTTTTGTCCATTCTTTGCAAAATAACTCAAGCTCAGTCAGATTGGATGGAGAGTGTCTATGAACAGCAATTTTCAAGTCATGCCACATATTCTCAATTGGATTTAGGTCTGGACTTTGACTGGGCCATTCTAACACATGAATATGCTTTGATCATTCTAAATCATTCCATTGTAGTTCTGGCTGTATGTTTAGGGTCGTTGTCCTGCTGGAAGGTTACCTTCTGCCCCAGTCTCAAGTCTTTTACAGACTTTAACAGGTTTTCTTCTAAGATTGCCCTGTATTTGGCTCCATCCATCTTCCCATCAACTCTGACCACCACCATGTTTTACAGTGGGGATGGAGTGTTCAGGGTGATGTGCAGCATTTGTTTTTAGCCACACAAAGCATTTTGCTTTTAGGCAAAAAAACTCAATTTTGGTCTCATCTGACCAGCTCCTTCTTCCACATGTTTGCTGTGTCCCCCATGAGGCTTTTTGTAAAATGCAAATGGGACTTCTTATGGCTTTCTTTCAACGATGGCTTTCTTCTTGCCACACTTACAGGCCAGATTTGTGGAGTGCAGCACTAATAGTTGTCCTGTGGACAGATTCTCCCACCTGAGCTGCGAATCTCTGCAGCTTCTCCAGAGTTACCATGGGACTCTTGGCTGCTTCTCTGATCAATGCTCTCCTTGCCTGGCCTGTCAGTTTAGGTGGATGGCCATGTCTTGGTAGGTTTGCAGTTGTGCCACACTCTTTCCATTTTAGGATGCTGGGTTGAACCCTGCTCAGTTAGATGTTCAAAGCTTGGGATATTTTTTTATACCCTAACCCTGCTTTAAACTTCTCCACAACTTTATCCCTCACCTGCCTGGTGTGTTCCTTGGCCTTCATGGTGCTGTTTGTTCACTAAGGTTCTCTAACAAACCTCTGAGGTCTTCACAGAACATCTGTATTTATACTAAGATTATAAAACACACATCTGGACTCTATTTACTAATTAGGTGACTTATGAAGGCAATTGATTCTACTAAATTTTAGTTAGGTGTATCAGAGTAAAGGGGGCTGACTACAAATGCATTTTTATTTGTTGAACATTTTGAAAACAATTTATCCTTTTCCTTCCACTTCACAATTATGTGCCATTTTGTGGTGGTCTATCACATAAAATCCCAATACAAAACATTTACATTGTTGGTTGTAACATGACAAAATGTGGAAAATGTAAAGGGGTATGAATACATTTTCAAGGCACTGTATACACAGTGCCTTGAAAACAAACTCAAACCCCTTGAAATGTTCCATATTGTGTCTCTGCGCCTGAGCTACAGAGATCCACAGCTCAGGTGGGAGAATCTGTACATGGGAGAACTATTAGTTGTGCACTCCACAAATCTGGCCTTTATGGAAGAGTGGTAAGAATGTGCTCCGGTCAGATGAGACAAAAATTAAACTTTTTGACCTAAAATCAAAACGCTACGTGTGGCGGAAAACTAACACTGCACATCACCATGAACACACCATCCCCACCGTGAAACATGGTGGTGGCAACATCATGTTGTGGGGATGCTTTTCTTCAGCAGGGAAAGGGAAGCTAGTCAGAGTTGACGGGAAGATGGATGGAGCTAAATACAGGGCTGTTTTAGAAGAAAACTTGTTAGAGTCTGCAAATGACTTGAGAATGGGATGGAGGTTCACCTTCCAGCAGGACAACGACCCTAAACATACAGCCAAAGCTATAATGGAATGATTTAGATCAAAGCATATTCATGTGTTAGAATGGCCCAGTCGAAGTTCAGACCTAAATCCAATTGAGAATCTGTGGCAAGACTTGAAAATTGCTGTTCACTCTCCATCTAATCTGACAGTGCTTGAGCTATTTTGCAAAGAAGAATGTCAGGGCCACGAAAGAATAAAATATGAGATTGTCACCCCTGACACCCATTTGTTTTATAAATACATTTTACTCTTAATAGAGGGCTATGATGATTGTTAAGTGCATGTCTGTCTATGGCTACTTTGCTGGTTCTTTTGGTTTTGTGTTACAGATGACAACCTGCTGTTGCTAGGAAGATATACCTCAGCTGCTGAGCACTGGATTGGTGACAAATCCTTTGGCGGGAAACATCTAGCCAATGAGTGTAACCTTTTACTTATATCCTCTCCTGTCACTGGGAGGAGTCAGCATTTACCTCAGGTCTGTCAGCTGGACTCACCTCTGGAATCTCCTCAGCCTACCAGCTGGATCTTTTGACCTGCTCTCAACCCAGAATGGATTTTCTACTTCATGAACTACTTCAAATGATTAATTTCCCTGAAGGAAGGCTTGGCTCAGTCATTTAATTAATTTAATTATTTTTGATTTATTTTTATTTATTTATTTTACCCCCCCCTCAGAATTTACTGGTGATAGCTGTATCATCACTTACATCTGTGGGCCCTGTGCCTGTATTGTGCCTCTCATTCCTGAAGGGCCAGGGCTACCTTATATACTGATGGTGATAGGTTACCTGAGGTCAAACAGGGAACTTTTCCTCCACCTGTATGCAGACCTGGACCTGCAGCAAGACCATAGGAGCATCATAACACCACTGAGACTTTACAGGGAGCAGAAGACGAGGACCACTGACTAGAAGTGTCAGTGAAAAGGCCGACAGGACAGGAGCTACCATGAAAGAATACGCAGGATAAGGTGGCCCTTCTCTTCAGACGCCCACAGCACCACTGTTCCTGCCAGCGTAAGCCAGGTAGGCAGCGGGTCTGAAGCTGCTACCATGGGCCGACAGCATGATCAACACCTCTCCAACAGGACCCTCATTGTTATCATAAGCTAGGGGTGAGTGAAGACTCTGAGGGCTGGGAATGTACACAGATTGCACTCTGTTCTGTCTGCTTCAGTCTCCTCTGTGTCAGTGTCTTCCCTGCTCAGTGTGTTCTGTCACCCTTTAGCCATCTGTTCCTGTTCACTATTCAGTCTCTAGTGCTTTCATTTATGTTTCCCGTGTCACACTTCTGCCCAGGTGAAATGTCTTCATTGTGTTTTCATTTGCTGCAGTTATTGCAAGTACTGTGCTAGAATGGTTAGTGCTCCTGTGCAATATACAGCATGTCAGGGTTCAAGGATGTCATTGTTATTACGGAAATGATTGTTATGGGAAATTGTGTGGTTTCAAGAGTGCCTAACAGGCTGATCAGTCAGTTTATCATCACTGGCTTTTCTGAGGGGTTGATTTACCCCCTTTACAGAAATTAGGCGGTTTAAGGCTTGTCAGTTTTAAATCTGTGTATGAGTTGCCTGTTGTGTTTTAGATATATTTTTTATTTTTCCCACTTTGTTTTATTCGGAAAGGTTCAAGAGCAGTACACATACAGTACACAATGTTTCACATAAAATGATATGTAAGCATGATAGTGTTTTAGAATTTTCAAAAAATAAATTTATGAAGAGAGGATCCTGCCTAATATAGTTCCTCCATTTGTTTATTTATGTTATCACTTATAGCTGTGATTCCTGAAGAATCCAATGAGTTTTAGCATGTGTCATTTTATAAGGGTTCTTGTGCTTTATTGTTCTAATTGTTGATAGCCTATTCTCATTGATATACCTAAATCTACAATATTTCAAGCTATTTTTGTGATTAGATAATTTGGTCAGATCCCCTTTTAGTCAAATCTGTCATTACATATTTTTGTTTAGTCTATGCTTTTGGTCAGGAGCTTGAAACCCCCTGGTCATTCTCTTCTTGCTCCATCTTAAATGTATTTTCTAGTTAAGCAGTATAAAGATTCAACAGTGAAGCATTGGAAGGTTTTTGGTGTAGCTACATGATCCCCTCTGTGACTCAGCCACAGAGATCTGCATCTTCCTAATTCCTCCTCTCAATTTAGTACAGGGCTCTGATTTCTTTTAGTAAATCTCAGTGCATTTCTGCTACAGTGCTGCAGATATCTGCTTTGCAAAACACTGTTGCCTGGCAGGAAGTTTGTTCTCAAAGCCAGAGTCCAGTGAGCATGAGGAAAGTGATCTCCTGGTCTTCCAGTTTGATGGTTAATACAACATATCATGTCCTATTTGCTGCTGAATCAAAGTTCTGCCTTGCTCCACAATTATTTCCTGGGTGTTGTTATAGAGTTTGCTAGGATGGAAAACTCCTACAAAAGACATGGTATTTCTTCATAACTACCTTATCAGAAACCAGTATACTGTTTATGTGATTCAGTTGTTCTTGGGTTTTTGGTGTCTGTATCAGGCATTATGTTTATGAGCAGATTTTTTCCTAGTGGGCTGGGTGCTTCTCATCTCAGGCCTTATATTCCCTTATTGGCATGTTGGTTTTGTTAGAAGGTAAAATAGTATCTATTGCTTTGGGTACAAATTCATTTCAACTTAAAATGTTAACTTTATGTGGTAGGTTGAATTTGTTGTAGATGAGCATTTTCCAGTTGTCTACAGATGCAGCAGAATTTATTGAATGTGGTAATTTCAGGTCTGGAAAAAAGCGTTCAGCGTTTTGACCAGAATATTGTATTTACATAGTATCCCTAAGAATATTGTTCACTTGGGCTCTTCCCTGTTGCTGTAACTGTTGCACTTTGAATCAAGCAGTTCAGCTGCCAGAGCCTCTTATTGATGGATGTTAGAATAGCGTTTTTATGTAATTAACTGTCTAATATATCTGATCCTTCCTGGTCTTCATGTAATATTTAGGTTAACATAAGACATTTTCAGGGTAGCAAAACATTTAATAGATGCTTTGTTTTGCGCTGTTCCAGTATTTTAGGACACCAATTACCCCAGCAGTGAGCAAAGGCATACAATGTCCTTATCATCAGTTTTTTGTTTGCAGTTATATCTGGTATGATATTTAATTCCCTTGCTGAAACAACCTGCATTATCTATGCCACTGGTTGATTCTCTTTGGAGGACTCTGCAGAACTCTTTGGGCTTTTATATGACCTATATCAAAGTGGTTGTTTCCACACTTTTTCATCAAAACTCTTAGTAGGAGTTTGAGACACAGTGACTTTGCATATAATTACTGCTTTTGGTAAAGAGTTCCGAAAATAATTTTAAAAGCTATGTTTATATGCTGCTATTGGGTCACAAATTGCATTCAACATGTCATGTAATGTTGCTACTGCTATGGAATCAATCTGTTCTTCTGCATATAAAACACTTAAGAGCTACTTTCCCACTCAGTTCAGTCTGGTCAATTGAGGTAAGTTGTTAACTTGCAGGACAGAAGTGATTACAGAATCGGATTAGCAAGACAAAGATAGGCAGTTAGCATTTCATGCCTTAGGCCATTTGAATAGCCCAGTAGGGCTGATTCAGCTATTGTAACTATTCGCAAGGCTTTCCTTTCTTTTTCTTTTGCATGTGAATGGCTCTCATTTATCAGAATCATAATTTAAATCTGTCCCTAAAAATGTTGATGATGCAGGATATGCAGCTGCTACATAAGGAGTGCATCAGGACATAGATGGGCACCCTGCTCTTGGCATTTATTACACACGTCCCCACTTTTTATAATAATTAAAATAAAATAAAAAATAATAATAATAATTTATAGCACAAATAGTTGACATTCATATATTTTCTGGTGTGGAGGATTTAATTTTTTTCTCCTGTTAAATTCCAGTACTCTTGCAGGGTATGTGTTTGGAATAGCTGGCTGCTCATATTCCCTATTTGCAAGTGTGAGCTGTGTTGGATATCCTTGTTGTTCACCTGGAAGGGAATGATTTAAGTGGATTAAAAATGTTAGACCTTCTAAATAAAATGGGAACTGCAGGAGACTCACCTAGTGGGTAATAAACAAATTTAGAAAAACCTGGATACAAAAATTCTGATACATAAGAACTTCCCGTGTCAGATCAAAGCAACATACTCCGACCCCCATGGAAAATTTGTGTTACTAGTCTTTACACTGGGGTCAGAAAAATATGTTGTAGTTAATATATATGTCCCTCCTCCTTTTTCATCCACAGTTTTGTACTCGGTGAGAAAATTACATTGTTTTGTCCTGCAAAGGTATTGGTTATGGGAGACTTTAATGCCATTCTGTCCCCAGAACTGGATCGGTCTATCCCTCCCAGGAATTACTCATCAGACTTGTCTGCCTAGGCCCAGGCGACAGGTATGACAGAAGTCTGGAGATGGAAGCATCCATGTATTAGATCATACTCCTGCCTCTCAGCAATATACAAAACAGAATCCCGAATTGACTTAGCATTTACCAACCCATCACTCTTAGCAGATATTATAGAAGCTAAATATTTACCTCCATTGGCCATTAAGCTGCGCTCCTCCAATTCTTGGAATGCAGCTCTGTGGCGTCTAAACCCTTATTGGATCCTGACCTGGTAGATAAAATTCCCCCTTTGAAAGCTGAGTTCTGGGAATCCAATACAGGATCTGCTTCATTTTAAAATATTTATGGATGCATTTAAGGCATTCATGAAAAAGAAGCAGAGGGTCACTGTTGTCTCCCTTCAATGGTCTGTGTCGGGATCCATGGCGGGATATGCTTCAGATCCCACCCCTGTTAACTTTGATACAATGAAGGCCGCCCAGAGAGATCTACAATTATGCCTCACTGAGGCTACTAGAATAGATATGTATAAAAACAAACAATTAGCTTTTCAACAAGCGGATAAAAATGGTTGACTATTAGCTATGATGACTCAACATGATCATCCTTTTACACTTATTCCTGAACTTGTTACTTCCGATGGTAGGACGGTGACTTCCCCGAAAGATGTATTAGAGACTTTTCAAAAGTTCTATGAGACATTATATACATCAGGACTGGAGGATGATTGCCAAACACATGATCTGCAAGATCTTTTAGATCCTCTGCCATTAGGTTGGCTTTCAGATGAGGAAAGAGAAGCGTTGGTACAGCCATTTTCAGAAATGGAAGTCTCAAATGCTATACAATCTTTCCCTTCAGGGAAAGCCCCAGGCCCCGACGGGCTTCCTGTGGACTTTTATAAAGCTTACAAAGCTGAAAGCAGGGAAACTGCCCACATCTATGTATCACTTACATGTTATTCTTATTTGTAAATCCTCTAAGGACCCTAGGCTGTGTGCCTCCTACAGACCTATTGCATTACTGAATAGTGACCTAAAAATCCTTACAAAACTACTGGCCCTTAGATTACATCCAATATTATCATCAGTAATTGATTCAGACCAAATGGGCTTCATGCCTGGCAGAGCCACAGATGTAAATCTGCGCAGACTATACACCAATATACTGGGAGGAGGTTCTGGAGGTGATTGAGTCGGTCTCATCGATTATGATCCAACCAAATATAGAGAGATGTTTACAGGGACTGGTTGGATCGTTGGCACCGACCGTGGCAGGGAGAACTCTAATAGGGATACTTCTGTTTTAAGCAATGGATAAAATCTCTCCATCTGACCCAATGGAAGAATATGGTTAATAGCTCTCTCTCCATGTACAAAGATACTTATGTAAATAGAGGCTGTTCTCTGAAATTTAAGAAGGTGTGGCAAACTTGGTTATTAATGTCCTCAATGGCATGAGTTAGGGAGGTATTTGGGGCAGCACCTGTCTATGTCTGTGTTTGTTTTTGTGTAGTCAATTAATTGTTACTGTATGGCTTTTCTTATAGCAAAATAATAAAGATATTTGAAAAAAATAAAATAAAATGGGAACTGTTTGGTCTACAAATAAGTGTTTTTCTAGGCCTAGGCTTCAGTTCATGGTAAAGTTACCATAAAATGTGAATTGATTGATATGCTGATTTACTGTATACTCATTATTTATGACTTAATTTCACTATTGTGACATGGAGAGTTTCATCAGAGGTCTAGCAGTGTTTGGCATAGCGCCCAACTGTCCCTCCTTTGGGACCAAATTCCTCTTTCCCTCATGCAGCTTTAGTTGTCCCTCTTTTTGGTCTGGTGTTTACATCTCTATATAAAATGAACTGTTTTACTGCCAAAAGTGTTATGCTGCACTAAACTTTTTATCATTTTGTTATTTTGAAAAGCCATTATAAAAGAAAAGTAGAGGTAAGAAAAATGCACTTGTGATGTTTATCCAATCATTTTTTGCATATTGGATCTTTGAGGTCCCTGTAACCGGAAATATGTTCTTTGCTGTTTACTGTGTAAAAGGGTGTCCCTTTTTATAATTTCAGAGATTTGGTAGGTATGTTTTTGGTACATTTTCTCAGTCATTGGTAAGGGCATTTTCAATGCTGGACTGTAAAGAGTGATTGTTTAGGCCGCGGTGGTGGGGTGAGGTCAGGTTGCTAACCTGGCTTTTGGGTAATGTCGTTCACTTTGTGGGTGACAGTGTTTGGTAAACTGTTTTTTCTTTGGTATAAGATTTTGCTGCTTGAGTCTTAGTGACTAAGCATGTTGATCTGTTATTGGTTAACAGTTCTGTTTGATATTCAAGATCTATCTTTTAGGGTAATGTCACCCACTTTGGTATTAAAGGTTAAAGTTCTTTTCATAATTAAAATTGTTTTAAACCCAATAAAGGGGCTGTTTATTTTATTATTTAGGTATGCTCTTATAGTATGATGGGTGCTAATGGGGTATACAATCCCACGGGCAAAAATATCACTTTCTAGATCAGGGGTCCTCAAACTATGGCCCTCCAGTTGTTCAGGAACTACAATTCCCATCATGCCTAGTCATGTCTGTGAATGTCAGAGTTTTACAATGCCTCATGGGATGTGTAGTTCCGCAACAGCTGGAAGGCCATAGTTTGAGGATCCCTGTTCTAGATGGTGTGATATTGGGGGGTGTTTAGTTCAATGGTAGATGCTCTTTTTGTGCAGTGAGTCCACTTCACATAGGCTTTACCATCAAGGGCCTGGTAGCCAACGTTTATTTTAAAAGGAAAAACAAAACACAAGTCTGTTCAGGATTCCCATACAGGGGTTCAAACTTCATTTAGCACGTAAATGAAAAATATACAGAGCCACCTGGCTCTCTCTTGTCAGCAGTTCCTCTGCTTGCTCCCAACAGACTTTTCAAGTCTTTCCAGCCCCTTGGGCTCACTGGCTTCCTTAGTCTCCTCGACTCTCAAGGCGGGCCAGTCTTTCCCAGTCCCCGGGCAAAGAATCTCAATTACATGGGCTGCAGTCTCCCACCGGGCAGACAGCTTTCCAGACAAAGGTCTGTCTTCCAACAGCAGCAGCTAGCTGCTCACACTCCACCTTCCACCCCCCTTCTGCTCATACCAGACCTTTGTTATATTGGCTGTGTCCACCTGGGCATGCATCCTGCTGGCTGTCCACAAGACTCAGACACAGGGTTGGAGATCCAGTCCCACCCAAGATGCCTAGGCATCTCCAAACTACAGAGCCCCATCCGGAGATAGCATAATCTTTTTTAACCCCATTTTCCCAGAGACAACGACTCTCACTATTACAATGGGCAAAGCTGGTAGCGACATCCCCAAAAAGACTTGCAGCTATAGTTGCAGTAAAAGGTGGTTCTACAAAGTATTGACTCAGGGGGGCTGAATACAAATGCACGCCACACTTTTCACATATGTATTTGTAAAAAAATTTGAAAACCATTTATCATTTTCCTTCCACTTCACAATGATGTGCCACTTTGTGTTGGTCTATCACATAAAATCCCAATAAAATAATTTATGTTTTTGGTTGTAACATGACAAAATTTCAATAAGTATGAATACTTTTTCAAGGCACTGTAATATACAGATTTGTTAATACTGTAACTAATACACTTGACATACTTACACACCTAAGAGACACAGTCACGGCAAAGTGACAAGTGTGTTTATAAACTCTATAATATAATAATATACTGTCAGTGAAGTGCTGCTGTTTTAATCAAAAACAAACTCAAATGTGCTAGAAAATAGCAATAAATGCACAAAACCCTTCACTGTGCTATTAAATGCTGAGTGCCTTTTATTTCTCGTCTATATGTGAGTGCATTACATTTACATTTTATAAAATATGTAAATGTTTAAAATACTGCACTATGGTGGATCTATCCTTGATTTTAGCATCTACAGAGTTGTATTGTGGCCTGGTGAATATTTAAAGGGACAGTATCTACCTAATACATACAAGGGAGGAGCTGATTGTCGGTGACCAGCATTAACTCCTAAGGTGTGGGGAAGGCACACTTTAATATATTATAAGGTGAGAATACACCCAGAGCACAAGTGGTGGAATGTCATATTTACTTGGAGCACTGGGATTATGGTTACAACTACTGAGGAATGCAGTCATATTTTGCACAACATAACCTTATTATTTTATGGACTGGAACTATTGATCACTGGTATGTATGTAGACTTTATCTTTCGGGCTATTTGAAGCACTGGACTTTTGGGTTACAATACATGTTTATGTATGGAGATTTATTATGAACTGATGTTGTGCTTTATGATTCATCATTATTATTATGTGATACATGTATAGATAACACTGAGAGAGCACTCAATTGGTGAACAATGTGCCATATAATCTGTGCTGAGGGGATGGATGGCTCTAGGAGGCTGCAGGCTGTGAAGAGCAGGAAGGACTCTGTAGCACATGGAAAGAAACAATAGCAGTGCCTCTAAGTGCAATAGCACTGATTTAATGGTTAAAAAAAAATGAACATATTCACTCACAAGAATAGAAGATCAAGCGCATGGGAGTAGGCAGGGTCATCCACTCTGACCCAGGGAAGAAGCCAGCTGTCACAACTGCCGAGTGGAGGCCGGAGCCGGGCGCACTGGAGGCTTCCAGCGTTACAGGGAACCAAGGCCAACACCTAGGCTGGGGCTGGTATGAGGATGGAGCGTCACTTCCGGGTACCTGTGACGGGGAGCGCGTGTGTTCGACCCATTCGTGGTCCTTCGTCAGGAGTAGTGGGAGCCATATTGGATGGGGGCGACTTATATACAGGCTAATAGCAATTGTGGGCAAACTGTATACTATAGGGAGACGGCTCACGTGTACCATGATGTTGTGCTCACAAAGTAAACATACAAATAGATGTTATAGCATATTAAAAAATATAATCAAACATAAAACAATAATAGCAATGGCATATTAAAATCAAAACATATTAAGGAAGTGCTATTAAAAACAAACTGCCTAATAAGAAGACCTCTAAAATCACTGCATAATAAGGAGACAATAAGATAGGAAGGAGGGGAAGGAACAATGTTTATATGGACCTCTATACCTCTAAAAAGGAAAGAAAGGGGTGGGGGGGAGGGAAAAAGGAGACAATGATATATTGCCAGCCTTAGATCCAAATAGGTGAAAGTACGGGGGGGCTAAGGGGGAAGGGAAGGAAAGGAGAAGGGGAGGGGAAAATGGTAGTTCAGTGTCTGTGTAAGGGGACATGGCCACACACATAACCACATACATGACCACCAAGCACAAGACCCACCATCTCAAAGGAGCGTATTGATCTCTATTTCCTCAATCATCCCTCCAGGCGAAAGGGTGTCGAGAGTGAAAATCCAAAAGTTCTCCCTCTCACACAATCGTTTAAATCATTCCGCCGTGGGGAGAGTTTTGGAAACAGATTCTACAACCCAGACACGCAGCTCTTGAGTGCACTGGGCATGGACCTCCAGAAAATGCCTAGGTACACTATGTTGGTCAGAACCTTTAGCAACAAGGTTACGGTGCTCTCCAAACCTTTTCCTCAGAGTACGAATAGTGCGGCCTATGTAAAGCAGGCCGCATGGACAGAACAAGCAATACACTACATACTCTGAGGAACAATTGAAAAAATCAGGGATAGGGTACCGCTTGCCTTTGGTGATAAATTCTTTTTGGCCATGGGTGACATGGGCACATGTGAGGCACAACGGTTTTTTACACCTATACATCCCTTTGATGTTAAAAAATGTCAAGGGAACACTGATGGATTTAGCTGACGGTTTTAGGCGACTAGGGGCTATCTGGGCTTTAAGGTATTTGGCCCATCTATATGACACTTTTGGTACCGTGTGTATGACCTCTTTAAATAAAGGGTCCTCAGTGAGGATAGACGAGTGTCTTTTGAGTATGTGTTTCATCCTCCTGAATTTAGTATGAAACTGTGTAGTAAAGCGTATAGGTTGTGTGTTGGAGTCTTGTTGTACAGCACTGTCTCTAGAGCCCTCTGGCTGGAGATGGTGATTAAAAGCTTCGTCCACCAAAGAGTCAGGGCGACCTTTCTCAATAAGCTTTTGTCGCATCAGCTGACCATACAGCAATTTAACAGGACAGGTTCCACTCAGAACAGGCCTCACCATCGTCAACCAAAGAAGTTGAGTGCACGTGCTCAGTGTTATATCCAGAGGTTGTGTTTGAGAAATAGATGTATGAGTGCTGCCAGCATTGCTGCAGAGGTTGAAGTGGTAGGGGGTCAGCCTGTTAGTGCTCAGACCATAAGCTGCACACTACATCAAATTGGTCTGCATGGCTGTCGCTTCAGAAGGAAGCCTCTTCTGAAGATGATGTTCAAGAAAGCCTGCAAACAGTTTTCTGAAGACAAGCAGACTAAGCACATTGATTACTGGAACCATGTCCTGTGGTCTGATGAGTCCAAGATAAACTTATTTCATTCAGATGGAGTCAAGCATGTGTGGCGGCAACCAGATGAGAAGTAGAAAGACAAGTGTGTCTTGCCTACAGTCAAGCATGGTGATGGGAGTGTCATGGTCTGGGGCTGCATGAGGGCTGCCAGCACTGAGGAGCTACAGTTCATTGAGGGAACCATGAATGCCAACATGTACTGTGACATACTGAAGCAGAGCGTGATCCCTCCCTTCGGAGATTGGGCCACAGGGCAGTATTCTAACATAAAAACGACCCCAAACACACCTCCAAGACGATCACTGCCTTGCAAAAGAAGCTGAGGGTAAAGGTGATGGACTGGCAAAGCATGTCTTCAGACCTAAACCCTATTGAGCATCTGTGGGGCATCCTCAAACAGAAGGTGGAGAAACGCAAGGTCTCTAACATCCTCCAGCCCTATGATGTCATCATGGAGAGGTGGAAGAGGACTTCAGCGTCAACTTGTGAAGCTCTGGTGAACTCCATGCCCAAGAGAGTTAAGGCAGTGCTGGAAAATAATGGTGACCACAAAAATGATTGACACTTTGGGCCTAATTTGGACATCTTGACTTAGAGGTGTACTCACTTTTGTTGCCAGCGGTTTAGACATTAATGGCTGTGTGTTGAGTTATTTTGAAGTGACAGCAAATTTACACTGTTATACAAGCTGTACACTCACTACTTTACATTGTAGCAAAGTTTCATTTCTTCATTGTAGTCAGATAAAAAGATACAATAAAATATTTACAAACCTGTGAGGGGTGTACTCACTTTTGTGAGATACTGTGTATATATATATATATATATATATATATATATATATTAGTTGTTTACTTTCAAAATGTTTTATTGAGTTTTGCAAAAAGGTAAACGAGATATAGTAGTGGAACAGAACATATGACATGTAGAAGGAGGAAAAAGAATACAAACAATCGTAATACCTCATTCAACTATCTCGGTTAAACACAGCAGTCTAAAATAGTTCTGGTATCCATCTGGTGATGATGACAAGAAGGTAGAGCAACCAGATGAGATAAACAGAAGGTCCTTCCTGGTAGGTAGGGAGGTCGTGTTGGGGGGTTTTTGCCGCCCCCCCCCCGGCACCCCGTAAAGGGAACATTCTGTGCGAGGGGGAGAGGGAGAAACCCCAAACACAAGTGCTCAGGATGGTTGCTTACTATCCTTTGATTGAGTGGATTTGTGAAGAGATGTGCTGCAGAGGGTAGTCCCCAAACAGGGGAAACAGGTCCATCTGGGAGGTATTCTAACAAATAAACTGACAGAGATTAAGAGCATGTTCTATTAAAAGTAAAGGTAAGAGAGAGGGGGAGATAAGGAAAAAAAAGGAAAAGGGGGTGGATGAAGCATCTTATGTTGGCTATGAATAGCATTGACTATGGGTTTTGGCCTGGAATAAATGAGATTCCAACGTAAGCTGCCCAGGGTTCCCAGGTGTCTTCAAACCGTTTGGTGGAGTCTGATAAGATACTGGCTAGCTTTTCCTGGGACATGATCCAAGAAATTTTCCTAACTGTTGCAGCAAAAGAAACCTTTGGTTTTTTCCAAGCCTTGGCAAGGGAGAGTTTGGCCCCAGTAAGTATGAAGTGGACTAATTTCTTGTTGGGCTTGGATAAATTTGGAATATAGGCGTTCAGCAAGGCTATCTCCGGGGATCTAGGTACCTGAGTTTTGGTTAATTTCTCGATGAGGTTAAAAATTTTTCTCCAGAAGGGTCTAATTCTTGGGCATTCCCACCAAATGTGTGTCATTGAGCCCCGAAGGGCACATCCCCTATAGCACAGAGGATTAGCCGTTGGGTATATGCGGGCCAGTTTGGAGGGGGTGAGATACCATCTAGTGATGACCTTTATGTTGGCTTCCATAAGTACCGTGTTTAAGATACCTCTGGAGGAGTCAGTTAGGGCTTTGTTCCATGATTCTAGGTCCCAAGAAATCTGGAGGTCCTCTTCCTTTTCTTTCTGGTGGGTGAGGGCCGCATAGATCACAGAGATACCCCCCCTCTGCCCCGTGGCCTGGCCGCACCAGGATTCGTAATCTGAGATTCTAGGGGGGAGAGGTTTCTCTTTCCAAATATGTTGCAGAAAGTGGGAAATTTGTTGGAATCTGAATTTTTCAGAGGCGGGGATGTCTAGTTTGCTTACGCAGTAAGCCATAGTGATAGGTCCCGAGGGGGAGAAATAGTGCCCTATGCGGTACATCCCCTTATCCAGCCACCATTGGAAAGCCTTAATGTCTAGGCCGGGAGGAAAATCCGGATTGTGAAAAATGTGTGCTAGAGGGGTGAGGGTAGAAACTAATTCTGAGTGGTGTCGTAAAGAGTCCCATAGAGCGAAGGAGTGGGAAAGGGTTGGGGATAGGACAGGTGGTCTCTTCTTCGGATGAGTCCAAAGGAGGAAATCTAAAGTATGAAGTGGAACAGCCTGCCTTTCTATCTGAATCCAGTCTGGTTTCTCGGCCTCAGAGTAAATTCGGGAGAGCTGGGTTAGTCTGGCGGCCTGGTAATATTTAAAGAGTGAGGGGAGTCCCAGTCCTCCTTTCTTCCTATGTCGGTAAAGTGTACTTTGGGGGAACCTGAAGCCGGACCCGCCCCAGATAAATTTGAGGATCTTACTCTGGAGAGATTTAAGATGGTTTCTTCTTATGGGTATGGGGAGTGCTCTAAATAAGTATAGAATCCGCGGGAGAAGCGTCATTTTAATTGCGTTAATTCTGCCCAACCAAGAGAGATTACGTGTAGACCAAGCCTTCAAATCATTTTCAAGTTTGCGATAAATGGATGGGAAGTTGCTGTTGTATAAATCTTCTACCTTAGGAGTCAAGTTGATGCCTAGGTATTGGATGGAGGATCGGCTCCATTTGTAGGGAAATGAGTGTTGAAGGGACTTGACTGTGTCCTGCGGGAGTGAGATATTTATTGCTTGGGATTTGGTGTAGTTTACCATTAAGCCCGAGAATTTCTCAAAGGAGTCTAGTAGAAGATTGAGGTTGGGAAGCGATGTATGTGGAGAGGTCAGGTATAAGAGTATATCATCAGCAAAAAGTCCACACTTGTGGGTTTGAGGTCCACAAGAGACCCCCCTGATGTCCGAGCTCTGGCGGATGGCGATTGCCAGGGTTTATATAGCTATGGCGAATATTAACGGCGACAGGGGGCAACCCTGTCTCGTTCCTCTGGCAATGGTTATCGGGTCGGAGAGATAGCCCTGTAGTTTTATTTGGGCTGAAGGATAAGAGTAAAGGGCTTTTATGACTCCTATAAAACGCTGGCCGAATCCCCAGGTCTCCAGAATCTTAAATATATAGTTCCAAGAAACAGAATCAAAGGCCTTCTGGAGATCAAGGGATAGGACCATGCCCCTTTGTCTCGGGCCTCCCTCCCAGTTAGATTGGAGGATGGATATCAGGTTGATGGCCCTACGTGTTTGGTCTGGGCCCTGTCTGCCAGGGATAAATCCAGCCTGGTCTTTGTGGATATAAGAGCTGATGAATGAGGAGAGTCTATTAGCTAGGATCTTCGTGAGGATTTTGATATCGTTATTTATCAGCGAGATGGGTCTGTAATTGCCTACCTCTTCGGGATTCTTATCGGGGATGACCGTTATGTAGGCCATATTGAGATGGGGGTCCAAAGGAGAACCCTTAGTTAGATGGTTAAAAAATCTAGACAAGTAGGGGGTGAGCGAGTCCGAGAAGACCTTGTAGTAGGGGATAGAGAAGCCATCAGGACCAGGAGCCGAACCCTTTCGTAAGTTCCCGATGGCGTCTCCAACCTCCGCATCTCAGATTGGGGCCTCTAGGATCTATATGTGTTCTGTAGACAGGTGGGGGAGGGGGATGTCCTCTAGGAAAGTGGCTAGAGAGCCTGGGTGGGAGCTATTATGAGGGCTGTAGAGTTTTGAGTAAAATTTGTGGAAGGATTCCAAAATCTTCTTGAGGTTGGTGGTGTTACCGTGGCCTGATATTCTGATTTTAGGTAGTTGGTTTAGGCGGCTTCGTGGAGAAAGTCTAGAAGCTAGTAGTGAGCCGGGTTTATCATTTTGCGTGTAAAATTTTTGTCCACTCCATCTAAGTGATTTCTCTGCTTTGGTTGTTAGTGCTAGGTTAAGCTCCAGTCTAGCTTTGTCGAGTTGGGTGGATAAGTTTTTAGATGGGTTGATCTTATGCGCTGCCTGTAGGGACGCAAAAGATTGTTCCAATCTTTTGCCGCCCTTTCTTTTTTGATACGAGAGGCTAACTGTATCAGCTTTCCCCTGACGAAGGCCTTATGTGCTGCCCAAAGTATTTTGGCCGAAGTTCCCACCTTATAATTAAGGAGAAAGTATTCCCTAATAGAGTTGTTTATTTCGGTGACTCTGACAGGGTCGGCCAGTAGGGATTAATTTAGCCGCCAATGTGAGTGTTTTGCGTAGAGTGGGTCTGAGCGGAGTTGCATGAGGACTAGAGAGTGGTCCGAGAGTGGGGTGTCATGTATCCGAGAACTCAGGACCAGGGGGACCCCGTGGGCCTCCATTAGTAAGTGATCAATTCGGGCGTAAGTGTGGATGCGAGAAGTGAGTGTAGTCTCTCTTGGTAGGGTTTAGTTCTCTCCATTGATGATCATCCATAAGATTGACAGAATGAAGTAGTTTAGCTAGTTTTAAGCTCGCCCTAGTCGGACGTGTTAGTTGATGCCCTAGAGGTCTAGATTTGTCAAGCCCCTGGTCGAGCGCAACATTTGAGTCTCCTCCCAGGATAACCCTGCCCTCTAGATGAGGCTGTATGAGAGCCATTAACGTGTTGAAAAAATTGAGTTGATTTTTGTTAGGGGCATAATATGAGATAAACTTGTGGATAATTCCATCAATATAGCCTTTGACTAGGATGTATCTGCCTTCTGGGTCCTTAATTTCTTTGAGGAGTGAGAAACCCACAAATTTTGAGATTAAGATCCCAACCCCCTTAGATTTGGAAGATGCGTTGGCCAGGAAAAAAGTGGGAAAATGGGCGTGGAGGAATTTAGGGCTGTACCGCAGAGGGAAGTGAGTTTCTTGTAGTAGGACTATGTCAATTTTAAGTGATTTGTATTGGGAGAGCAATTTCCTTCTTTTTATGGGGGAGTTAAGCCCTTGAGTATTGTGAGAGGCTATTTGGAGCTGTTTAGCGGGAGCCTTAGCCATGGAGCCTGGGGGGGCATGGCTCGTGTCTGCAGCGTCACTCACCCTTGTAGAGACGGTCCCTGTGGAGCCAGAGGAATGCTTGAAGATCAGATGTCCTAGACTGGGATAGACTGGGTCAGATTTATCTGAAAGAAAACCCTTCGTTAGATGCTTCAAAGAGGGAAAGAGAGGGAGGCGGAGAGGAGCTGAAGAAAGAGCAGAAAGGAGAAAGAGACATATTACAAAGAGACATGAATCATAATCAAGACTGCATATAGCAAATGGGGATGGACATGGGGGGTTGGGGAGGCCCCCCAGTTCCATCAACTTGACCCTCCTAGGAGGGAAGCAAACAACTAAGTAGTAAATAGAGGTCTTAGGTGTCCGATCTGATAGGATCGGACTTCTTATTCTGGAGAAGTCAAAATCGAGATCCACGGGATAAGTGGAGGCACAAGTGAACTTGTCCCGGCCCAAACACCCCTAGGTGAGGCTAAATACCTATAGTTTCTCCAGGGGGGGTTTGAAGGATGTGAAATGGTCAAAAACAACAACAGCATGGGATGTTAGCCAACTCGAGCCTCAGGGAAGGCACTCCAATTAAACAACTACCTTAGTGATGTGATTGGTCCCTGATCTCAGAGAAAAAGGCAGGTAGTGTGAGGCGTAGACAATAAAGAAAAAAAAACATTTGGAAACTGAACACATAACGAGTGGGAGCTATGATGCTCCTAATAAAGACATTCTAATGAAACTACTGAGAATAACTATCAGAGTTCATTCAAGTAGTGCCAAGTCTATGGTGAGATTGGAAGACACGCCTGTATTTCGGCCAAACCGATGGCTGGTTAGGGAGGTCTATTGTCTTTAGCCTTCTTGCTTTTGGATTTGGACCAAAGGGGGAAAATGGGGCTGGAAGGGAGTGGTCTCTTGGGGTGGGGTACAGAAGGATCGGTGAGATCCATTGGGGCCTCTTGAGTAATAAGCTTAAGTTGGAGTAGGAGCTTTTTGCCCTCAGGGAGAGTGGAAAAGGCGCAGGTTTTTCCTTTCAGTAGGAATTTGACGGCAAATGGAAAGGCCCACCAATATTTGATTTCAGCTTTTTGTAGAATCGAGAGGAGGGGTTTGAGAGATCTTCTTTTTTGAATGGTATTCGGTGAGAGGTCGGAAAAAAGTTGAATTTGATGGCCCATGCATAAGATGTGGGAGTTGGAACGGGACGCTTTCATTAGCTCCTCTTTGATGGCGTAGTAGTGAGGTTTCACTATTATGTCCCTGGGCGAGCCATCTTTTCTTGGGGGACCCAACGCTCTGTGGGCCCTGTCTAGTTCCAATCTGTGTTTAGGAACGTTAGGGATAATGGATTGGATCAAATCTTGTATCGCCGGAGTAATTTCGGTAATATTCTCAGGTAGGCCTCGTACTCTAAAGTTGTATCGACGAGACCTATTTTCAAGGTCGTCGATTCTGGTGAGGGAGATGTCTAATTGGTTCTGGAGTACTTGTAGATGGTCCGAATTTTGGTTGGTTTTGGCAACTGTAAAGTCCAGTTTCTGTTTGATGGCGTCCATTCTGGAACCAATGCTGCGAAGGTCTGCTTTTATATCCCCTTTGATTTTGGCTGCCGTGTTCGCTAGTCCCCTTTCCAAGAGGTTTGAGAATTTAAGAAAAAGATCCGCCGTGTTTAAGGCAGAATCCTGGGCAGAGGTGCCATGAAAGTTTATCTCTTGCTGGCATGATATGGGGTGGGCTGCTGGAGTAAACGGAGAGTCCTCCAGTGTGCGTCTGAGGAGCGATTCCGTAGAGGCGGGAGAAATAAATTGGGGCTGTAAAGCCGGTAGATTGGGACCCGGTGTTAGGGTAAGTGTGGCTGGGGAGATGATGGGTCTTTGATCCGTGGGCTGATCCTGAGAAGAGGTAGGAGTGGAGGATCCAGGGGAGGCCATCTCTGAAGTGCAAAATGGGTCAGGGTGTGAGAGAGGGAATGAGAGTGTTCTTCTTGCTGACGGTCCCTGCATGCGGGGGACCTTATGATGAGCCTGGAGGGTGTGGAGGTTAGCCAGGTCCCTGCTGTATGAGGGGGGAGTGGAGGAACTGGATAAAAAGTGGGTGTCCTCTGTCCTGTTTGTAACCCTCTGTCAGATATGGTCTATAATTAGAGTCCGTGAAAACGTGGGCTCTCTGTTGGGGAAGCTGCAGATAAGTCAGTCCCTTCAGCTTATGTTGAGGTCTTGAGGGGGGCAGCCTCTCCTCGTTGGTCTTTAGCTGTAAAACGTTGGTAGGCCTGATGTTTAATGTTTTCATCAGACTATGGCGGCGGCCATCTTGGTACACCCGCAGGGGATGGTAACTCCCTGGAAAGCCGTGCAGTGTCCCTTAATTAAACTTATTTTGCCCTGTAGGCGTTCTGTTTACTGACCGGAGTCTCCTGTGGGTGTCCCTGAGCCTGAGTTGGCACTGTTGGCACTGTGGTTGTCTTGCCTCGTGTCAGGCCACGGCCGTGGCCATCTTGGTGCACCCGGAGGGGAGGAGAGTGTACTGTCCCCTTGTCACTGGCGACCTCCGGGGTTTCCGTGGAGCTGCCCTGGTGTTCCCTTGGCTTGTTGGGGTATTCCCCTGTCATGGGGATCCCCTCCTGAGGATGCTAGCGGGGTGCCGGGCGTTCGGATCCGGGACAAGCGCGGAGCGCCGGGCTTAAGCAGCCATGTCGGGGCTCCCGCGCATGCGCACTCCATATATTAGTTGTTTATAAACCCTCCCTATTATTCTCACATTACCAGTGACCCAGGCACCTGTGTCTGTTGCAGCCAGCATTGGAGTTCAATGCTTGTGCCAGAGGTTAGGAGAGAAACTGAGCAGTCCCTAGAAGAAAATGCATGCGGCAGCAGGTGGACTCTGTGATTAAGCTGAATAAACTTCGCAGCATAGAGAAACATGAGTGCAATTTTTTTTTTAATTTAAATTTGGTTTTATTTACAATATTATGCTATCTGGAGCCTTTTATATATTTTCTCTATTGCCCTAAGTGAATCAAAGAAGGATTACTAAAAATAAAAGCACTTCAGACCTTTCTTAACACAAAGGTCATTTACTTCTGGTGAGTCACCCATGTGGGCAACACTGCCCATTCAATTTTGGAGTGATCTTCATGTTATGGTGGCTTAAAAAATGAAGATAGAATTAATTATACTTATAAGACATTGCTTTTTTTTACACCTATTATTTGTCGCAACATTGGTTGTGAGTTTTTGAAAAAAGTTTAAACATTTGTTTTATAATCCTGATAATTTTATTTGATTTCAAACAAGTTGTGCTTAACTGATTGATGTGAAAAACTAGAAACTAGGGTGTGCATGTCCATGCACCAATGGCCAATAAGAGAGAAAAAGATCAACATTTGTTGATTATGAAATATATTATGAAAAGAGAGAAAAAGCAAATGAGTGCACGTGCATATACTTATAGGATGGAAAGCATATTGATTCTGTATGAGAGCAAAGGGTGGAAGTATACGTCAATAATACTAATCTGCTAATGTTTTTTAGCCCATCCCTATAATATAGGAGTATCTGATAGAGTATCTGATAAATGGTCACTATCAACAAGGAGAACTCCCTCTCTCAAAAAATTTGACTTGCCAATTACCATGGTATGGTGTCATGCATCCAAGCCACTCATTGGTCTCAGTCAAATCAAGGTGATTCTCATATCTCCATTGTAACCTACTAGGCAATTTAAGTGGCCAGTTACCGTGGTATGGTGTCTTGCATCCAAGTCATTCATTGGTCTCCATCAAAAAAAGTTCTCATAACTACATTGTAAACTGCTATATTATAGGATGGTATACAACCATCCTATAATATATTCCAAATAGTGCAGCACTAAATTAAATCATGCCAGTATATCACAAATTAACCAAGCAATAAAACATATACCACAACAGAATTATAGTGCAGTAAACACGATGAGAATTATTTGTGCAATAAATTATCTTATTAAAAATTATGAGAATTATAATATGAAATTCATTATTGTAGTCCAAGACCATTGTGTCCATAAAACGTCCTTATAACTTTCTCTTTAAATGAAAAAATCAAAAATCCACTTGTGTGTTTGTGACAAAATAATAACGATAGGGCAGTCAACCTCCGTGCCTCTCCTATGATTCCTGTGCTCCCTCCACCAGATGTGCCCTCACCTTATCTCCTAATAAATTGTGCCTTTAATTTGGATCTCTCCTCTTAATACTTCTTCAACGTGGATGCTGCTTGCGAGCTCCAATCGAGGTGGTAACATGTAAAGCAATCAAAGCCATGCAATAAGGCTTTATGCTTTTTAAAAAGATTTATTTTGATCACACAACATATATACACTCACATTTAAAAAACATAAATCAGGCATTCATGTATCCCATATATAGCTTGTGCAGGAACGAGTGTTTCACCTGTGCACCGGTTCTGCAGCTCCAGTCAACGGTGGAACCTCTGTCCATTTAACACAGCCTGTTCCTATCTCATTCCTCATTCGTCAGCCTCTCAGACCCCTTCTACTAGTTTTGTCACTCCTCATGACTTCCTCTTGGAGATATGATTGGTTGATGAATTCTCCCTTTCCTTATAGAGCGACTCCCACCACCATATTTTCTCATAACCCCCATTTGTGTATATTGGCACCATTTTCCTGTGGAAATAAAATTAATATATATTATGTTGTATGTCTGGTATATTTAATCGTTTAAATGCATGTCTTAGATTAATCATGGTTAGTATATAAACTATTAATAAATCTTAATATATTTTATAAATATTTGTTATAAAAATGCTAAAATTAAAATCTGAAAATATATTATATATTGTATTTTTATTTTTTATACTGTAGGAAGGAATTTATTGTATAAAAACAGTGCAAATTAAAAATTATTTATAAAACAATTAAGATCAAACTCTTTATTAAGGCCCCTGGGTGCTAATGATCCTAATTTGTACACCCACCATAATTCTCTTTGACTGAGTGTTCTAATCTTATTACTACTCCTCCAATGACTCTTATATTTTTCTAATCCCTAAAATTGCATCCCTGCTAAATTCCTGTTATAATGTGATCTAAAGTGCTGGTATAGGTAGTGTTCTTTTTTACCCTTTGTTATTTGATATACATGTTCTTTGATTCTTTCATGCATGGCCACATAAATCATGCCACATGGGCATTCCAAAGCATAAATAACCCCCTCTGTGTTGCATGATATGAATGTTTTTAAAATATATTCTTTCATGCTATTTTTGTTAACAAAAGTGTCCCTTGTTCTTATATTATGTGTAACTACCTTGTAGCTTTAGTATCTGCCACAGGCATAAAAACATTTACAATAAAAAATAATCACCTTATTAATTATAGGTGGTTCCACTACATTTTTGACTAATTTGTCTCTTAAATTGGGAGCCCTTTTATAAATAATTTTGATTTCTCTGGAACTATATTTTTTTTAAATGTTATCATTCTTTAACACATTCCAATATTTATATATTATCCTCTCAACTTGTTTATGTTGGAGGTTATAATCCATAATCCTGGCTATGGATTGCTCCCTACTACTGTGTACCATTTCATCCTCCAATAATATTTGTCTATTTGTTTGTCCCACTTTATTCCTTTCTCTCTCAATAAATTGATGGTCATATCCTCTATTGATAAATCTATCAATAGAGCTATCTCAGCAGATTGAACTTCATAATCTTCTTCATTGGTAGAGTTTCTCTTAATTCTGAGGAATTATAAACCATCCTAGTAAACCATGTGCCTCATGTGGCACCCCAAAGTAAAAGTGAAAAAATAGCTGCAAAAATAACTTAACTCTACATGTTTTGCTCACTCAATGAGCTTTGCCAGGAGTACTACATAGTGCACCAAATCAAAATAATGGGACAAACATACATATAAGGTCCATGGTGGTGAAAGGAAAATGGCATCCAATTGTTTGGTCATCCTGTATTTATAACATTATGGGAAAAATGACATCCACGTGCTGGGACATCATAACACATGTGATGTCATTGCGCAACTGCATCATCGCAATTGTTTGTTTTAGTTATCCTGTAACAAAGATTCAAAAAAGTTTCTACTTCAGTACAGTCTTATTTTTATGTTGCATCCAAAAGATTATAGCAACAGCAATTATAGGTTATAGATTTCCCTGAATTAGTTATTCAAAACAACTTAATGATTAGACACAAATAATTTAATTAAATGTCATACATTTTGTTCTTAGGAAAAACATGTTTATTACAATTCTGCTACTGACATTAATATTAATAAGCCTTTCAAATACTTGGAGTTTTATTCCTATTTTGTACACAAATTCACTAAACTCTCATCCAAGATTTGCACATTATTAAATTGAATCCAATAAGAAAAATGAACACATCTTGGGTGAAAGCTGTGAATCATGTGTCAAAATATTTATAAATAGACAACATCTGCCATCAGACATAAGACTATAGTCAGCTGATTCTGTAGATTTGAAACCTGTTTTGGTAACCATTGTTCTAACTTAGGCTGCTAGTTTAATCTCTCTTCCTGACCCCTTCCTTCCATTTTCATTGCAATAAACTAAACTGCTTAACCAACTCAGGCTATAATTTATAGCAGGGTGCTTAAGGTGTGTTGGATTTTGCTTGTACATTCAACTAAATAGACTGACTGCCTTAAAATATATTTCAATTTTCCAGTCAAATCTGAGAAAACACCCCAATATATGTTTGTTATGTATTCCCATTCACACAGCATACCTAAAAAAAAAATAATGATAATAATATTTCTTACCTTTTTAGATTTTCTCGGAAGGCCACATGGCTGACTGCAGCAATTTTTTAACAATGTCAGAGTGAGTCTATACTAAGGGCATATGGCATCTCCTCTCATTACAATTTAGAGCAGGTTACCCATCTTCTAAACTTTTTTTTCTGTTGTCCAAATATTTATTTATTCATTTTTCAGAAATTCAACATAAAAATACAAAAAAAAAACCAAGAACAATACACCTTATTTCATTTAAAAAAGCAGGAAAATTAGCAGTCTTTCCACATGACCAACAGCAAAAAATAAACAATATTATCGATATACAATAATAAATTCCTTAATTCCAATAGTCTGAAGCCATAAAAGAGTGTGGGTGTACAACCCCCCCCCCCCCCACCACCACCCCCACACACAAAATAGTAAATAATAAGGGGAGAGGGGGAGGAAAAAAAAGGAGAGGGAGGAGCCAGGGTTGTTACGTGAATTAAGTAAGAGGACAAGGAATTCTCCTAGTTGCTTACTGGTCTTAAACAAAATACTGCTATTAAATAGGCCTCAGTGAAGCTTAGCCAAAAAGTCATTAAACGTAGATGAGTCCTTAAATGTTATTCAGGTCAACCAAATTCTTTTAAACTTCTCATAAGTATTGTTATTTTCTACTACCGGTTTCTTCATATGCATAATACCATTAAGAGTCTCAATCCACTCCGAAACTGTGGGAATAGTAGATGATTTCCAGTACCTAGGTATCACTTGTCTAACTGCAGAGATAAAAAACATAGGATCGATTTTTTTAGCTCTAGATAGGAAGTGAGGTAAAAGAGAGAAAAGGGTCAATTCTGGGAAATTAAGAATTGATTTTTCAGTAACTAAATTATAGAGACACATTACACACTCCCAGAATTTACAAATGGGAAGGCATGTCCACCAAACATGAAGAAAGGTTCCCACAGAGGAAGTGCCAAAATGTATCCAACCGAGATTGAAAGATACAATGTAGATTAACTGGAGCGCGATACCATCTCAAAAGCAATTTTTAATTGCGTTCTTGAGTATCGCAAGCCATTGAAAATTTATGGGTACTGACAAAAATTTGATCACATTCCTCAGTATGAATTGGACAGCTAAGTTCCCCTGTCCAGTTGGCTGTATATGAAGGTAAACCTGGAGAGTCAAAAGTAGATAATAGTGTATAAATCTTAGATATAGTATGAGTTTGGGGCAGAGAGGATATGAGAGAGCGTCTAAACTTGTAACCCTTTGCTAGGATAAACAGTATTCAAATCTAGTTTACAACTGATATTGAAGATCTACCTACACAGTACAGACAGGGTTAATTATGGCACACACAGCTACCCAGTCCCATAAACAAAGATAACTAGCAGGATTTTATATTGAGTTTCCATAAAGATCACTTTAAAAAGGTAAGCTGTAGTTTTTGAATATTTTTAAGCTATGCTATGAGACTGAGAACATGTAGCAAATATAACATAGCTGTTAACCTAATAAACTGCAAAAGTGGAAATACACTTTAAGGTGTTTTTTTTTTTTAATTCCAGCCTGACTGGGTATCCCTGGAATGCCACTTGGTGAATCTCCTTCTTCATTATCAACAGCCAGTTTTAAATGTGCAAATTAATTCTTATGGACATGACTGCATTTATTGTGGAAAGCTGTGGTTTCCAGTACATATTTCTCAACTTTCAATACTGGCTGCTATAAATCAAAACACAACTCAACAATATCTGCCCTAAAGGCAAACCAAATTGCAATTATTCAACCTTAAGTAAGGACAGTTTTCCCGTACAGTCACAGTGAGAGATTGGCCTCAAAGTCACATTTAGAAACAATTAAATTAGGCTCAGCTATTTAGGCTTTCTTCAGCTTGCCCTTCCACTATGCTGTTTGCAGCTTGAAGATCTTTTTGGAATTATCCTGGGAAAAAGGGTAACTCTTGGGATTACCTTCATTACAGTACATATTTAATGGCCCATGCTCTGCAAAGATTGCTATCATAGCTTTTATTAGAAGTTATTGGAATCTTTGCACTCTAAGGAATATTTTACTTGGTCAGCTGAGATAAAAAAATGTAAACTAATGATAAGCATATATTCATTCTAACTTAAATAGATGGCATTTTCAAATGAGGTATAGGAGAATGGGATTAAGTATTGTTTTCAAATTCATGTGCAAAATGTTTAGTATTAGTCTTAAACTGTATTTTCACATGAGAAGAAAGAACATCAGCAGGAAATGCAAAGTAAAAAGCTTTTTTCCTATTTTATGTAAAGAATGAGGCAGGCATTTAAAACCAGTATACCTCCAAGCTGGAGAGGGAGAGGAAAACTAGAGAAAAGCACTTTGCAACCTTTGAAAAATAACCAGAAGTTTTAAACACAGCACCTTTTATCTTTAGACAGTATTTCTCAAGGGATTAAAAAAAACACTCTGTACATATAGAGTAGCTATTTAGAAAATCAACTACACAAATTTATTTTTTTACCTGTGGGGAGTTTTTTTTTTTTTATTTAAGCTCTATGTTTTGATACGAAGTAAGCATTAGTCCCTACATTATATGGCACTGATCTGATGTGTATTGTGTTATAGAAAGTATTAATTCATTCTTACAAAAAGGAAGTTATTTATTGTAGGTCTGGACCATAAAATGCACGCTTGGACAGGTTTTTATAAACAAGTCCATATGCTAGGTTTAAAACCAATGACTCACTCTCTACTGCCTTCTCATTGGCCAGTGGTACTAGCCAAAGCCTTGTTGACTTTATTGTTTATAAACTCTTTAGAACCATTACTAGTCACAATCAAGTCACAGAATGTATATATCAAAATATAAAGGGCATAAGAGCAGGCCAAAAGGAACATAAATTTACAAAATTCATGGATGGTGTTCCTCTCTCTCTATTTATCAGAGACTTTGGCAGCTGCTCTGGTGACATTGTATGCCAGTACAGTAGGCATTGTTTCTAATCAATAGTCACAGTAATACAATGTCACTATAGTGACACTTTACTGCTGTGGTTAAAGCATGTTAAAAAAGTTTTATTTTTTACACACTGTCATCAGAGAAAGTGCATTGTCACTATGGAGATATTGTATTGCTGTGGTGATGATCCTGTGCAATGGTTGGCTGCTCTAATGACACTGTATTTCAGTGTGGCCAGCCATTGTCTCTGATAACCACTATACCAGTACAATGTCACCATGATGACACTGCACTTGTTTAACAGACCGGGCAGCCAATCACAGTGGTGTCCCTCGTTCACATATGCAGTGTTCTCTGAAGAGTGATCCATGTTTGGATACAGAGACCATTTGGCAGATGGTGAGGATGCATTGTATCACTTCCTCACCACCTATTTTAACCCCTTGGATCCCACACAAGTACTTCTATTCATTTTAATGGGGCAAAATCAGTGGGTACTATGCTGAAAGTGACAGGGGTATACTTCCTGCCATTGCTGCAAAGAAAAGCATCACAGCTGTGGCATGTGTACACCCCCAGCCACTGACTCTGCAGCTAAAGGGGAAAGTGGTTTGGGGAGTTAAAATCACAGCTCAATCATTAGGGTTTACTGCCCCAATCTCACATTTGAATGAGCTTTAATAGTGCAGCCAGTCACAGTGCCCATAAATATGGTAGATACTCAGAACTTGTGCATGTTTCTTCCTAGAATGTCTGGGCTCCTCTATGTAGCTAGGCTGTGAAAAAGTACCACACGTGATATCACCATACTTGAGTGCTCTAAGGTGAAAATGTAAGTCTGCCTATGCTGTACATTAGAAATATCTTATTAATCGACAACTTTGTGTGAAAAAATACATTTTCATTTTCATTCTGTATTTACCAAAAGCTTGTGGCAGGAAAATTAAGGCCCCATACACACAGGCACTTTTACAGATGCGTCTTTTAGCTTTTTTATAGCTTAAAAACGCATCTCCATGTTATTCAATGGCCCCACACACACAATGATGTTTTGGAGCTGTAAGTGGTGTCAGTGTTTTTAAGCTGCAACAAGAACCCACGACCAGCACGTTCTGAAGCTGCAGGGCTAGAGCTGTTTTCACGCTGACGCTGGTAAAAGCTCAAAAACGTGGCTTAACATTGTATACACAGCATTAAGCCTCATCAGGCATTTATCTGCCTCTATTCAAAATCAATGGTTCCCTATGGGAGCCCATTGATTTAAATAGAAGTCGCATGATGATCCGACTTGCGGTTTGACTTGTGTGCTGAGGATCTTGAAGGAGAACCCCCTTCAGTCTGGTATGGATTTTAAGGGGAACCCCCACACCAAAAAAAATGGCGTGGGGTCCCCCCAAATTCCATACCAAACACTTATCCGAGCATGCAGCCTGGCAGGCCAGAAAAGGGGGTGGGGATGAGAGCGTGCCCCCCCCCTCCTGGACAACACCAGGCCGCATGCCTTAACTGTCTTCTGCTCGGTGGCCAAAAAGGAGGGTCACGCTTGGACTTACAAGCTACAGATGGTGCTGGTCTCCCTGTGCACCTAGGGGACCGTTGATGGACCACTCTGAACCTCTGGTTGTGATCTGAGATTATTTAAACTTTCAATAAAACCTCATAAAGAAAGTTTGACATTTTCTTGTCTTATAATTATCACTTATTAATATGCCAGACAAGCACTATTGGTTCAACATCTGACCCTACCTCCATATGCACACCTCACGGCACTAATTGATATACACTACCAGAGGTGCGCTGTGACTTGGTCATTGGGACCAACCGGCGCCCCCCAGTCACATCTCTCCTCCACTTCCTCCATTCGGGTGGAGCCCTGGGATTTGTGTTAGTACTCTCTCATTCTGCTGGACGGCCTGGGATTTGCCTTAGCAGCAACTGTCTCTCATATTTAGTGTCTAAATCCTAAAAAGAAGACTATGCCTACTACTAATTTTGCCAAACGATAGCAACCAATGTATTACCACTTTTTCTTCTCCTGAAGATGAGGAACAACGAATGACCTTGAAAAGCATTGTGTAGCACTCTGTATATTTATACATGAGTGTATTGCAATAAGTGGTCTGTTTTAGATATGCATTGTTGGCACAAATATTATTGTATTATGTATTTATGGGATTTCTGTACTTCCCTATTTTAACTTCTCATATAATTAAACATGAGATTTTTTATAATCGTCTGATTTGGTTCTTGTGGAATTCATGCCTTATAAAGTCCCAATTAGAGTATTTTTTGTGTTATTACAACAAGAACCCATGACCAGCACGTTCTGAAGCTGCAGTGCTAGAGCTGTTTTGATGGTGACACCTGTAAAAGCTCAAAAACGTGGCTTAACATTGTATGCACAGCTTTAAGCCTCGTCAGGCATTTCTCTGCCTCTATTCAAAATCAATGGTTCCCTATGGGAACCCATTGATTTAAATAGAAGTCGCACCACAAGTTGGATCATAATAATCCGACTTGCGGTGCGACTTATGTGCTGAGGAGATGGAAGGGGAACCCCCTTCAGTTTGGTATGGATTTTAAGGGGAAGCCCCACACCAAAAAAAATGACGTGGGGTCCCCCCAAAAATCCATACCAAACCCTTAACAGAGCATGCAGCCTGGTAGGCCAAGACAGGGGGTGAGGATGAGTGAGCACCCCCCTCCTGGACCATACCAGGCCGCACACCCTCAACATGGGGGGTGCTTTTTCTTTTGTGCAGGGGGGCCCTGCTCCCCCCACACCAAAGCACCTTGTCCCTATGTTGATGAGGACAAGAGCCTCCTCCCGACAACCCTAAACATTGGTTGTCAGGGTCTGCAGGCAGGCGGCTTATCGAAATCTGGAAGCCCCTTTTAACAAGGGGGCCCCTAGATCCCGGCCCCCTACCCTATGTGAATGAGTATGGGGTACTTTGTATCCCTGCCCATTCACCTAAAAAAGTGTCTAAAAAACACACTACATTGCTTTTTAAAACAGTTTATTAAATCAGCTCCGACATCTTCTCCACTCTCTGGTTCTTCTTTCTTCTGCTCTTTTGCGGAGGCTTCTTTCTTCTGAGGGGTCTTCTGTCTTCTGCTTGGTCTTCTGTATTATGCTCATTTGCCGCTGTCTTCTCCGCTGTCTTTTCCCTCTTCTCTTCTTCCCATGTTGACCCATCTTTCTCTCCCACTCGAATGCCGGGTCCATGCTCTGCAGAGGCTTATATTGGCATGGGGCGGGGCCAACCGCAGATGTCACCCAGAAGCCCCGACCCTTATGACGTCACAGGGTAGGAGAGCCAGAGAGGGGAGAAGATGCCGGAGCTGATTTAATATTTTTGACACTTTTTTTAGGTGAATAGGTAGGGGTATGGTGTACCCCATGCTCATTCACACAAGGTGGGGCACCGGGATCTGGGGGCCCCCTTGTTAAAGGGGGCTTCCAGACTCTGATAATCTGCCTGCCCACAGACCCCAACAACCAACCGCCAGGGTTGTCAAGAAGAGGCCCTTGTTCTCATCAACATGGGGACAAGGTGCTTTGGGGTGGGGGCGCAGGGCCCCCCTGCCCCAAAGCACCTATCCCCCATGTTGAGAGTATGCAGCCTGGTCCAGGAGGGGGGTGCTCGCTCATCCCCACACTACCTTTCCTGGCCTGCCAGGCTGCGTGCTTGGATAAGGGTTTGGTATGGATTTTGGGAGGGACCACATGACCTTTTTTTTTTGGTGTAGGGGTTCCCTTAAAATTCATACCAGACCTAAGGGTCTGGTACCTCTTGGGAGGGAATCCCACGCAATTTTTTTTTAACTTTTGCAGGGGGTTCCCCTTCAAGAACCTCAGCACACATGTTGCAGCGCAAGTCAGATCATCATGATCCATCTTCTGGTGCGACTTCTATTTAAACCAATGGTCTTCCATAGGGAACCATTGATTTTGAATCGAGGCAGAGAAACGCCACTGAAAGCTAGCATGGAAAAACATTCATTGACGTTAATGCATAATGCTGATAAAATAGTTTTTAACACGGCTTTTTTCCTGGCGTCGGTACCGACGTTACAGCTCATTTTTTTAAAAGCCCGTGTGTATGAGGCCTAAGTGTTCAAAAGACTCACCGTGCCTCTTAGAATAACTTGGGTTTTTTTCCTTCCTAAATGTGCTCATTTTGTTTCTGCTGCCCTGGTGCTTCAGGGCCTTATTGTGATAAGTAGTCAGGAAATTAGATTTGTATTTATGCTTCTACAACAGTTAAATGTGCTCCTTGGATTTTGTGCCTTTCTATGTGGTTATGCTGTGAAAAAGTCTCACACATGTGGTGTCCCCATATTCAAGAGGATTAGCGGAATGCATTTTGAGGTGTAGCTCAAAGTATGCTTATTCTTATTAATTGACCTCTTTGTGTAAAATATACATTTTAATTTTCTTACCTGCATTTTCCAAAAACTTGTGGCAAAAAAATAAAGTTTCAAAATACTCACTATGCCTTTTATAAATTACTTTGGGGTTTGTTTTTTAAAATGGGTTCATTTTGTGGGAGGTTCTCCTATCCTGGTACTTCAGGAACTCAAGACAACTTTTATTTTATTTTAATTTTTTTTTAATTTTCCAAAGAATTCTGATAAAAATTACAGCTTACAACAAAACTAATCGGGGATCTTTCGAAATAACTTGGAGTGTCTACTTTCCAAAAAGGCATCATGTTGGGGGTATTTGTACTGTCATGACATTTTAGGGCCTCCAGAAATGAGAGAGGCAGTCAGTACATCAGGAATGATCAATTTTCAAATATACAGTTGTGCTCATAAGTTTACATACCCTGGCAGAATTTATGATTTCTTGGCCATTTTTCAGAGAATATAAATGATAACTCAAAAACATTTCTTTCATTCATGGTTAGTGTTTGGCTGAAGCCATTTATTATCAATTGACTGTGTTTACTTTTTAAAAATCATAATGACAGCAGAAACTACCCAAATGACCCCAATCAAAAGTTTACATATCCTGGTGATTTTGGCCTGATAACATGCACACAAGTTGACACAAAGGGGTTTGGATGGCTATTAAAGGTAACCATCCTCGCCCATGATCTGTTTCTTGTAAATAGTGTGTGTGTATAAAAGGTCAATGAGTTTCTGGACTCCTGACAGACCCTTGCATCTTTCATCCAGTGCTGCACTGAGGTTTCTGGATTCTAAGTCATGGGGAAAGAAAAAGAATTGTCAAAGGATCTGCGGGAAAAGGTAGTTGAACTGTATAAAACAGGAAAGGGATATAAAAAAGATATTCAAGGAATTGAGAATGCCAATCAGCAGTGTTCAAACTTTAATCAAGATGTGGAAAATGACGTGTTCTGTTGAAACCAAATCACGGTCAAAATTTCAGCCATAACTGCCAGGAAAATTGTTCGGGATGCACAGAAAAACCCACAAATAACTTCAGGTGAAATACAGGACTCTCTGAAAACATGTGGTGTGGCTGTTTCAAGATGCACAATAAGGAGGCAGCATGGGCTGCATGGTCGAGTAGCCAGAAGAAAGCCATTACTACATAAATGCCACAAAGTATCCCACTTACAATATGCCAAACAGCGCAGAGACAAGCCTCAAACCTTCTGGCACAAAGTCATTTGGAGTGATGAGACCAAAATTAAGCTTTTTGGATACAACCACAAAGGCTACATTTAGAGAGAAGTCAACAAGGCCTATGATGAAAGGTACACCATTCCTACTGTGAAACATGAAGGTGGATCGCTGATGTTTTGGGGATGTGTTAGCTACAAAGGCACAGGAAATATGGTCAAAATGTATGGTATATATAGATGAATGCAGTATGTTATAAAAAAATACTGGAGGAACATTTGCATTCATCAGCCAAGAAGCTGTGCATGGGACGTACTTGGACATTCCAACATGACAATGATTCAAAACACAAGGCCAAGTCAACCTGTCATTTGCTACAGCAGAATAAAGTGAAGGTTCTGGAGTGGCCATCGCAGTCTCCTGACCTCTTCTGACTCTGGGGAGATCTCAAACGTGCCATTCATGCAAGACAGCCCAAGAATTTCCAGGAACTGGAGGCTTTTTGCTAAGAGGAATGGAATGGGTGGCTTAACCATCTGAGAATAAAATGAGCCTCATGCACAAATACCACAAAAGACTTCAAGCTGTGATTGATGTTAAATGGGGCAATACACGGCATTAAGAACTGGGGTATGCAAACTTTTGATCAAGGTCATTTGGGCAGTTTCTGTTGTCATTATGATTTAAAAAGAGTAAACACAGTTGAGTGATAATAAATGGCTTCAGCCAAACACTAACCATGAGTGAAAGAAACGTTTTGTGTTATCATTCATATTCTCTGAAAAATGGCCAATAAAAAATAAATTCTGCCAGGGTATGTAAACTTATGAGCACAACTGTATATATATATGTGTGTGTATATATATATATATATATATATATATATATATGTGTATATATATATATATATATATACACAGTGGGGCAAAAACATATTTAGTCAACCACCAATTGTGCAAGTTCTCCCACTTAAAAAGATGAGAGAGGCCTGTAATTTTCATCATAGGTACACTTCAACTATGAGAGACAGAATGAGAAAAAAAATCCAGAAAATCATATTGTCTGATTTTTAAACAATTTATGTGCAAATTATGGTGGAAAATAAGTATTTGGTCACCTACAAAAAAGTAAAATTTCTGGCTCTCACAGACCTGTAACTTCTTGGCTCCTCTGTCCTCCACTCTTTACCTGTATTAATGGCACCTGTTTGAACTCGTTATCAGTATAAAAGACACCTGTCCACAACCTCAAACAGTCAGACTCCAAACTCCACTATGTCCAAGAACAAAGAGCTGTCGAAGGACACCAGAAACAAAATTGTAGACATGCACCAGGCTGGGAAGACTGAATCTGCAATAGGTAAGCAGCTTGGTGTGAAGAAATCAACTGTGGGAGCAATTATTAGAAAATGGAAGACATGCAAGACCACTGATAATCTCCCTCGATCTGGGGCTCCACGCAAGATCTCATCCCGTGGGGTCAAAATGATCACAAGAACAGTGAGCAAAAATCCCAGAACCACACGGGGGGACCTAGTGAATGACCCGCAGAGAGATGGGACCAAAGTAACAAAGGCTACCATCAGTAACACACTACGCCACCAGGGACTCAAATCCTGCAGTGCCAGATGTGTCCCCCTGCTTAAGCCAGTACATGTCCGGGCCATTCTGAAGTTTGCTAGAGAGCATTTGGATTATCCAGAAGAGGATTGGGAGAATGTCATATGGTCAGATGAAGCCAAAATAGAACTTTTTGGTAAAAACTCAACTTGTCGTGTTTGGAGGAGAAAGAATACTGAGTTGCATCCAAAGAACACCATACCTACTGTGAAGCATGGGGGTGGAAACATGCTTTGGGGCTGTTTTTCTGCAAAGGGACCAGGATGACTGATCTGTGTAAAGGAAAGAATGAATGGGGCCATGTATCGTGAGATTTTGAGTAAAAACCTCCTTCCATCAGCAAGGGTATTGAAGATGAAACATGGCTGGGTCGTTCAGCATGACAATGATCCCAAACACACCACCCGGACAAGGAAGGAGTGGCTTCGTAAGAAGCATTTCAAGGTCCTGGAGTGGCCTAGCCAGTCTCCAGATCTCAACCCCATAGAAAATCTTTGGAGGGAGTTGAAAATCCGTGTTGCCCAGCGACAGCCCCAAAACATCACTGCTCTTGAGGAGATCTGCATGGAGGAATGGGCCAAACTACCAGCAACAGTGTGTAAAAACCTTGTGGAGACTTACAGAAAATGTTTGGCCTCTGTCATTGCCAACAAAGGGTATGTAGCAAAGTATTGAGATGAACTTTTGTTATTGACCAAATACTTATTTTCCACCATAATTTGCAAATAAATTCTTTAAAAATCAGACAATGTGATTTTCTGGATTTTTTTTTCTCATTCTGTGTCTCATAGTTGAAGTGTACCTATGATGAAAATGACAGCCCTCTCTCATCTTTTTAAGTGGGAGAACTTGCACAATTGGTGGCTGGCTAAATACTTTTTTGCCCCACTGTATATACACACTATATTTCACAAAAGTGAGTACACCCTCACATTTTTGTAAATATGTTATTATACCTTTTCAAGTGACAACACTGAAGAAATGACACTTTGCTACAATATAAAGTATTGAGTGTACAGCTTGTATAACAGTATAAATTTGCTGCCCCCTCAACATAACTCAACACAGCCATTAAAGTATAAACCGCTGGCAACTGTTGTAGAAATTTAGGATGTGTATTATGTATTGTCACAGTGTCTCCCAGTGTTGGTTTACCGGTATTCGCTGTGTACAGCGAATATGGCTTTAACCGATATTGAGGAAAGGCCACATACAATGGATATCTTCCATCAATTGATAATTACACGCTACCCGCCCGATCATCCCGGCCAGCAGGCACCCTGAGGGGTTATCGCTGGAGCAAACGCTGGCCTGGATCTTTGAGGTGCAATGCACGTTCTGTGGCGCGGGTGTATTACCGTCAATCAGGGGGCCCCTGTCTTCTGTACAGATCGATCTGCTTGGCGGCGGTTTACTTGCCTTATGGAATTAGTATTGCCTTTTATGTAAGGATAATGATCTGTAGGCTTTCTGTGGCATCTGATCAATGTGACAGAATTCTACAGCTATATTCCTTTGTGTTGTAATTTACCCTTTGATGGAACAGTAGCATAATCGCTATGGAATATAGTTTTATAGCGCTGTATTTGATAGAGGTTCATTGTAATTGGCAGGTTAGTGCATGTGTGGGGTGATTGTTGTGTGGCCTTTGTGAGAAAGGCACATGGCTCCCATGTGGCAGTTGTTTTCTCATAAAGGCCGGGCAGCCCCCCCCCCCATACAGTGAAAAGTCGAGAAAACGTATTACGTAAACTAGCTGGACACAACTTCGTCTGTGTGTCTGTGTCTAACGAAGTAGAGTGTATCGGCGAGCGTCCCTAACAGGACGAACGAGACGAAAAGCCAGAAAATAAATATGACCAGTCTGTCCAAATTGTTTTCCCTGACTACCGAAGTGTTAGTCGGTTAGTCGGAGGTTCCGTGTCAGTGTACTGTACTCGAGTTATGTTCTGGTGGTTAGTTACTGTGTGAACAAATGTAAGTTTGATATGTTATCCTTTCCGTACGTACATACCCCCCCCCCCGACGGGCCGGAAATACTCTTTTGTTGACGGTGTACCCTCGGTACACGGAAAGAGTGTTTCCGGTGTGTTGTTAGTGGGGTGTGTACGTGATTGGACGGTTAATGTTACTTGGAGA
>BLSH010223408.1:676454-690717 GCA_018402905.1 Glandirana rugosa | reverse complement strand
TGTGCATCTACCATAGAGTTAAATGATGTGGTGATCTGTTCAATGGAGGTTTCAGTGCGAGCTACTCTGTCTCCCAGGTCCTGGAGCTCTAGCTGGAACTGCTGCATGCACTCTTTGACATCAGATTGCAGGGATGTTCTCAGTGAGATCAGCATTCCCTTCAGTGTTGTGTCTGATATTGGCTGTCCTATGGTGGGAAATGCAGCTATGGGGTCTGGAGTTGTATGTTGTATGCCACTAGGTGTGGGGGATGTGCGGCCTACCTCCATGCTGTTTTCCATTTCTGGGGAGTCTCTCCGCGGCTTGGATTTCGCTGGGCTCTGTGTAGAGGGTGAAGAGGACCCAGAGGAGTTCCCGCTGTCCGGATTCCCCACTCTTCTCTCTCCTTGATGAGGGCTGTTGTGGTGCGGCGCGCGGTCACCTGTTCCACGTGTCTGCTGGAGGAGCGGACCGCCGCCATGCTGCCTAGGCCTTCCGACGCCCGGGTGGAAGAAGCTAGCGAGCTTCTTCACGTGGGCGCTTTCTTTCTTCCTGCGGGTCATCCCTCTTGCTACCCGCAACTCTGCTGGGCTTGCAGGCACTCGCGCTGCTGCTGAGGCGGAGACCGTCGCCTTCTATCCCGGGTGGCTCAGCGGAGCTTTCAGCTTATGCGGCCATCTTCTCCGCTGGTCGCCACGCCCCCCTGCATAGATGTTCGTTTTTGCAATGAATTCTCCAACTTGCGTGTCAATTGTGGTGATGAGTTCTCAATGAGAACATCTCTTGATCCTGCTGTTCCCGTGTATATCTGAGCTGCATCCTCGTCTGTGTAGGAAAACGAGTCTCCCGCAGCCATCGCTCCAATGATTCCAGAGTAGAGACCGGTGCTCACTCACAAGGGTGTGTAAAACAAAATTTCAAGGGTGAGGTGCACGTCAGTCATGGAGATATGTGCAATGCAATCAAACCTTCCCAAGGGCCATAATATAGAAAACGGAGAAGGGGTTGCTGCACAAAAATACTTTAAGGAAAAAAATTAAAAATACATCAAAATTACATGGTATTCATGGTAACAGTTTTGGGCTTAAGCAGATAACGCCCTTCTTCAAAGACCAAATACCCACAAATGACCACATACATAGTTGAATACATAGCTCATTCACCTCATTAGATAATTATTATTATTATACAGGATTTATAAAGTGCCAACAGTTTGCACAGCGCTTTACAATATAAAGAGAGACAGTACAACAACAGTACAATTCAAAACAAGAGGGTTAGAGGGGCCCTGCTCCTGCGATCTTACAATCTAAGAGGGAGGGGTTAGTGAAACAAAAGGTAGGGACTGTGGGGGATGAACTGATGAGGGGAGTAGAAGATTCTGTTGTTAGCTGGAGGCAGGATAGGCCTCCCTGAAGAGATGAGTTTTCAGGGATTGCCTAAAAGTGGACAGAGTAGGAGATATGTGGACAGATTGGGGTAGAGAGTTCCAGAGGACAGGAGTAGTGTTAGTCTTGGGGTTCTCACCATCATTCCTCCTCTGCAACTATTCTTATATCTGAGTCATATGGTTTCTTCTAGCTGGTTGTGGAGCATTGATTTATTTTAAGTATATATATATATATATATATATATATATATATATGTATATATATATATATATATATATATATATATAAATATATATATATATATATACAGTATTTCTATCTTTGTCTTTTGTCTTATGTTGGGTGTTATTCACACCCCTACAATTGTTTATTTTTGGCACATGTGGGGTGTTTGGTCTTGAGTAGATTTTATGTGGCTATTGGGTGATTTTTTCATTGGTTGCTATGTTGTCCTAGCATATCACCTGTTATTTTCCCCTTTTGCATGATACTAATTATAGGTGGTTCATGCTTGCCTGGTATTTGCCATGTGATTTGGCTGCCATCTTGTGAATGTTTATTACATGCTTCATATGTTCCACTTTTTATCACAAATGTTTGGGAACTCAAGATATTGTGGAGGCAATTTGTCATATGGCTGGGTAGTTAACATAACTGCTTGTGAATCCTGGGTTGGTGGAGGGTTTATTTGATAATATTCTTTGCAATGCTCTTTGCAATGGTCAGATGTAAAATTTATAGACTGTGTCTCCCAGTTGATGGAGGGATTGTGGATAGAGAACCAAGGAATTCTCAGGATGATAGGGAATTTGGATGATGTGATCAGCTGAAAGATGATAGTCTCCTGATGGTCAGGCTCAATTTGAAATTCAAGTGGGGCGGTCTCTTGGATGGCAGGTCCTGAAGACAAAGGTGAGCCATCCACAGTTTCCATATCAATAGTATTTAATATTTGAATGTTATTATTTGGGCAAATTCAATGGCCATGAAGTTTACCCAGCCCCAGAGTCCAGCATAGCAGAGCAAGGGATTTCACCACTTTCAATGTTAAAGCGGAGTTCCACCCAAAAGTGGAACTTCCTCTGGTTGGATTCCTCCCCCCCTCAGGTATCACATTTGGCACCTTTCAGGGGGGAGGGGAAAGAGGACACCTGTCTTTAGACAGGTGTCTTTTTCCACACATCCGGGAGCTCTGGCCGGCAGACGCGGCCACTGATGTCAGCAGCCCAGCTCCCTCCTCCCTGCTCGCTCTGCTTCTGGCCGCCTGGCCAGTAGCAGAGCGCGGCAGAGCCTCGCGCATGCTCAGTAAGGTGCCCGGTGTGAAGCTGTACTGCTACACATCCGGGTTCCCTTACCCGCGATGGAGGGGGCTGCACCCGTCCCCCGATCCAAAGATTGGCGGTGGGTGCAGACATCGCTGGACTCCAGGACAGGTAAGTGTCCTATTATTAAAAGTCAGCAGCTACTGTATGTGTAGCTGCTGACTTTTATTTATTTTTTCTACCTCGGACCTCCGCTTTAAGCTTTATTCAAATGACAAAATGGGATGATAAAGAATTAACTTTATTTTCTTCCTGAATCAAAGGCGAAACAGAAGGAGAAATTGAGTTCATTTGTTCGGATACTTTAACATCAGTTGCAGCAATTGTTCTTTTACGTTTATTGGGACAACTAACTGCAAAATGTCCAGATTCTCCACAATAAAAACAGGTTTTCTGAACATCATCTATCTTTCTCCTGAATAGAAATAAATCTTTTAATAGCATCCACATGCATTGATTCAGTAGTGTCAGAATCTGGAAGAACTCTTGGAACCTTAGGACTGCACTGACTAGCAGAAAAATGCATGCCACCATTACTGCCTAGAAGTACCAGTCTCTCCTTTCTTCTTTTAGTAACTCTCTGGTGAATTCAAATACATAATGTGACAAAAGCCTTAAGATTGTCAGGATTTTCTATTCAAGCAACTCATCTTTTACTTGTTCAGAGACTCCTTGACGGAACTGACTTTTTGCACTGCTGGATGCTAATTGAAACAGGGGGAACAGGGGAACTCTGAGGACATATGGCATCAACATTTTTTCTTTGATTGATGGAGTTTACTTATGATTATTAATTTTTTTCACTGGATTATGAAATGATTATTTGATTACCTGATTTGCATCACATTTGCACATTTTTTTTTTTCTATCCATTACACCTTGTGCTCGGGGCATAATATATTGTTTAATCACTGTTAAGTTCCAATAAGGAGCTTTTATCACTCTTTAAAAAGGTTTTTCACTTAAAATTCTAGCACTGGTTGTCAGGTGAGCGCCTCATACCTTTTTCTAAAACTAACACTGATGAAATTCAGACAGTTTCTATTTTGTCTGTAATTCAGGTGGGGTGGATAACCAAAATTACTTATATATCGTGTTCTCACCAGTGTCTTCTATAGGGGCGCCGTAACCTGTCTTTCTAAGTTTTTATCCAAATTCAGTTGTGTACTCTGCAACAGGGCATCTACCCTGCCCTAAATTGTGAAACTTTACCTCGGCAGTAGTGCAGTGATTGGGATCATCAAAAACTTGATTTATAGCAGCCACAAAAGAATTTAAATTATCCAGGATAACATTGTCTTGCTCCACATAAGGAGAGGCCCAGGCTAAGGCTTCCTCAGTCAGGAGGTTGATAATAAACCGCACCTTTTCCTTTCAGAAGTAAATGCAGCAGGTTGCATCTGAAAGTATATACAACATTGATTAAGGAAACCTCTTTAATAGCAATTGTCTACATTAAACTAGAGTGGTAGGGACATATGTGTGTTAGTATCAACTGCAGCAGTATCTTGGGAACACAAGTCCCGCAATTATCTATGCAAATCAAGGATGTCCTCTTGTAGCCCTTTCACTTCAATTTGGTATTCAGAAAACTTTTCCTGGTAGTTAACACCAAGCGCCTGCAACTCAGAGATGTGTGCCCTGAGAGGAACAACAGCAGCTGCTACAACAGCCTCCATGTTTTGGACCAGATTATTCTGTCATGGTCTGGAGTCAGGCTTAAAGGCCAGTAGTTATAGCAGTGGAGCAGCATCCACCAACAAGTGGGACAGGTATACAAGCAGGTCACCCTGGTGAATGACAAGGGCTCACCCCAGGTGCCGGGTTTAAGTACTAACCAGTATTCACCAGAGCTTCTGATGGTGGAGATGGGCTTTGCTATGTGTTAGTACCAGGTTGCAGTCCTCAGGATTGCCCCACCAGTAGGTGAGCAAGCTGGGATCCAGTAGCAAGTAGGGATCAAGCAGAAGTGTAGTCAGTAAACAAGCCAAAGGTCAGTAATGAATAGATGCAGGTTGGGATTAAGCAGAAGCATAATCGAGGAACAAGCCAAAAGTTGGTAAGGAATGGTAGCGAAGATACGGACAGCAGGAGGAGAGACAAGTGCAAGATATTGACTGGAGAGAGCACAATAATCTGGCAATCAGGAAGTGCAGAGACATGGCTTAAATCAGGAAGTTCATGGGAGGAGCAACAAGTTCAAGGTTAAAAAAAACAAGATTCAAGACAGGATAATTTGAGGAATTGTTCAGGGACCTGTCCAGCTTTCCAGGTGCCTCAGAAAGATGAGTCATTGCTAGACACAGCAGAGGTCCCAGGTTCAAATCTCCCTGACACTGGGAGATCTGGGAACTGGGGCAGAAGACTGCTGATTTGAAGACTTGGGAGTATGACCTAGAGCTCACTATTAAGCACCACACCCATTAATTAGAAGCTCTCTGTGAAGAGAACAAAATGCTACTACAGTATCCCGCCTAGAGGATGCAGAGAACCCCTCCTGGTGTTCTAACTTGTGGATTGGAGGCTATTGAGGATCTAACTATCTTAACCACTGTACTCTTCCAGGATCTCTCTCCTTTGATACCGATCTAATGCCATAAGTTTGACAGGATCCATAGAACTCTGACCCATTGCCTACCAGATGGCCCACCCCACTACATAATTGTATGGTTGCACTTCTACCATACCAAGGAGCTACTTTTAGTGGCTGCTTGCTCTAAGGACACCCTGCAGTTTCAAGGTAATACCCACTAAATCTTTTCAAATTTAGCACCACTAACATTTGCTAAACATCAGGCTATGAAGCCACAGATACAAATTCTTGTGTAACACCAGCTAAAGTATGCCTGGAGGTTTCCTTTTGCTTTTCAATTTTCCTATCATGGCAACTGGCAAGCAGCATTCCTGCTCCATGCCAGAGGCTCTACAACAACTAGTTGGTTGGTAACGGCCCTGCTTCCATCCATAAGGGGACCACCATGAAGTAATCTTGCCAATCTCCCCGCAGCTCGGCCCCTGCTACACCTGCATGAGGAAACTGCCAAGTCTGTCTTTTACATTTAATATTTTGTGTGGTCCTAATCATGAGCATTTTTCAAATCAGATCTTATTTTTGTTTTTTATGACCTGAAGCTATCTGTTTGGGCTCCCTAGGGAGCGAGAATTAAACCTTTCTGTTTCATCTGTTCATGTTCAGACTACTTAGACTTATTGTCAGGTCACTAACGGCAGGAGAAGGACTCTAAGACCCAGCATCTGTTAGGGCACCAACAGCAGGAGAAGGACTCTAGGACCCAGCATCTCCACTAGCACTTCACATGGCCTTTATAAGGAAGCCTGTCAGTGGTAGAAGTTGCTAACTGATCTTCAGATTGTTACCTGTGTTCTTGTAATTTCTTTCTCCTGTGATCCCAAGTTTCTGACCCAGCTTGTTCCTTACCTGTCTCCTGCCTGTCTCCAGTCCCTGACCACCAGCTTGTCTAATGGATACCCCCTGCCTGCTTCTCGCATTGACCTCGGCTTCCCCCTGACTTCATCAGGTCTGCTTCCCACCTGGTTCCTGATCCCGGCGTGTGTTGACTTTCCTTCTGTCTCAGTGATTCTACAGACCTGTCACCTCTCACAGGCACCACCTGCCTGCAGACTCTGTTCATCACAACAGCATTATTCCTGAGTCCTTCTGCAAGCAACTCCACAGGCGACCTGTGCTACTTTGTGCCTGACTCCTCTTGTCTCACCTTTATGGGAGTCTGAAACTTAGTTGCAAAGGAAGCCCTCTCTCCATTGGCCTCCAGCACCTGGTATGTGATAGTATCAATCGGCCATATATCTGAGGCTGAGAGAGATGCTTCCACACTAAAGGTTCTTTGTCAGAAGATGCAAGCAGTCAAAAACCTGCAAGATGGCTACTTCCAGCTTGAAGGACATCTTCATACCCTCAATACTTCTGTGGCTTCTGCTGATAATAATTGTCCTTAGATATATGCAAAGCCCTTTGATACTGTCTCTTGGGCATACAGAAATGGGGTTTTGGCCGCAATTTTCACCAGTGGATATTATCCCTATATGGCCACCCCAAGCTTGTATTAAATACCCTGGATTTCTCTCAAATTGGTTTCCTATTGCCCAGGGTACTGAGCAGGGCTGTCCACTTTCACCCCTATTATTTTCTCTTGCCATTGAGCCATTAGCGCTTCTGCTCTGTGCCAGCCCCGATATCAGGGGTGTTTAAGTCACTTCCTGTCATTATAAGTTGTGTCTATTTGCTGATGACATTCTAATGTTTATTACCTCCCCTCAAACCACGTTACCCAACTTGTTTAAAATATTAAGATTGCATTGCCTTGGTCTCAGGTTTGGAAGCTAATCAACATAAATCGAAGCCCCCCATTGTGACCCTACCCTAATGATGACCTTGATTTGAAGTTTTATTGTATGCTCTGTTTACATATATATTCAGTACACTCTGAAAGTAAAGCACAGAACAAAATAGGAGGAGAAAAATAATCTTTGGAATTGGTTTTCTTTATCATTTACTCAAAATATGTGACCCATCAAAGTAGCCAGCTTTTGTAAATAGAACAGCTGAACACACTCATACTTTTCTTTCTACAATGGAAATCGAACATTGCTTATAAAGTTCCTACTAGCACTGTTGCAGACATACCGGCAAAGTGTTGCTCTTGTAGGTCTTTTGGTTCTGGGTTCAAGTCATTCTGTTCAAATCACTGACTCTGGATTCATAAATGAAGCTCCAGATCATCACACTTCCTTCTCTATGGTGAACAGTTTGTGTTTCACACTGAGGAGCCATCATTTCAGTTACTCAAGCACAGCACACACCCAGCACAAACACACATATCCAGCCTCAAGGAAGAAGACCCATTTCAGTGAAGCTGCATATATATGTACAGGCAGCAAAGAGTTAACAATAAGTGTGTACCCAGATACTGCCCCCCTCCCCCATGTGAGTGAGTACGGAGTACATAGTATCCCTACTCATTCACAAAAAAAAAACAGTTGTACCCTAGAATTAAGGATTCCTGCCCATGTAAATAAATGAGTCCAGTGATATTACTGGCTGTTGAGGGCTCGGTAGTGCCTGCACCCGCCAGCATCCTTGACAATCATTGATAGTGATAAGAAGTTATATAATCTAGGTGTGGGCTCAATAGGAAACAACACTTAAAATATTAGATACATTTAACTAAAATTAAAAATTAAAAATTGCTGTTTTTTGCAAGAATAAATGGTCTTTTGTAAATGTACTTAGTAATCAGTTCCTTTTAAACATGACTATGTTACATTTGAGGCTGCACGGGCGCCACCCCCCCTGTCCATCACCACCTCCCCTGTCCATGCGTCCAGCCACTTTCAGGACACCATCACATGAATTCTAACAGGGAGGGTGTGTTTTTTTTGAAGCACTGATTAGAGCCAGAGGCTCTAATAGGCTTCAATATAGGATGGGCTAGGAGCGCAGAGAGTGCATTTTAAGCCCACCCAGGTGTGTTACAACAGTGAATGAATATTAACTATTTTAACACTGATCCTCCTCCCAGCCAATCAGGAAGTGGGTTTTGCCCACCTCACCCGATTGGCTGAAAGGACAGGTGATCCTATTGGACGCCTAGGAGGAGGAGGGGAGGAGCTAGAAGCAACCATGAATGAGAGGACTCAAAGCCAAGCCGCTGCACCACACTGCCCACCACCCGCCACAATGGGGTAAGTGCCAGACCGACCGGCAAACAGTGTGGGGGGTACCATTTGGGGGGGTTGTTTGCTGCACCCCCCCAAAAAAAAACACCAGCCGCCATTGTGTATAACCCCTTTGTTCAACAATTCCATCTTATCTACTATCTACGATAAGCTAGCCTCATTCCAGTCTGACTTACTTAATTGGGCCCAAGCCCTCAAATTTAAAAAGGTGTGGGGTAGGAAACATCCCAAAGATAAGGCTTACTCACAGATATCCACTATTCATGAGTCTAATTCCTGCAGTTATTTGACCTTTTGTAATGACCGAGCCCTAACTTTAGTTTTAGATGCCTTTTACTTACCCACTGACCATATTCCTCTAGCGCTCACATTAATGGTAAGGGGAAACATGATCTCAGGCTGAAACTTGCCTCTAGATTGATTCAGGACCAAGAGGTTTGAGATTTTATGTATAATAAAGTTGAACAATATTGGGCATGAAACAAGGGCTCTACCACCCCACTTGTGGTATAGGAACCTCTTAACTGAAGAATACATATTGGTAATTAAAGCTTCAAGAACTGAATTACATGGGGAACCAAGTAAATTGAGGAGACCTCTGCTTCTGCTGCCCATGCCAGCGGTTCAAAGGGAGAGTCTTACCAACAGCCTAAAAGGAATTTTTCTCTTTAATACATCTCCTTGACCCTTAAAGATAACCAAACACTAGATGGAAAGCTATTTGATTTGAGTGATAAACATGGTAAATGAATGGCATCCCTGTTGACTGATCTATGTCCACAAACAATTATTCCATGTATCTGAACCATTAGCATTTTTCATGATTTCCAATCCACAGTACATTCTCCAGGAATTCCATTCTTACTGTTCTTACTACAATTCTCTATATAGCCCCAACCTGCCTTTTAGCTTAGGCCACCTGTCAGAGCTACTTTTAGGCCTCCCGCTACCTTCTTTATCTGAAATGATGCCTTTATTTTAGAGGCATGGATTTTGATCATTAAAATAGAATCAGATATCTGCCCCTTTCCTAGCAGTAAGGTGCCAGGACCAGGTGGTTTCCAGGTGGGTAGTACAAATACCATTAAAAAAAAATAATGCCAAAGTTGTAACTCACTTATGTCCATTGTTAGGAGAGTATGGAAATAGCTCCATCTATCTACCATGCACACATCACTCTAATACCCAAACTGGGTAAGGACTCCACAATCTGTTCTTTGTACAGACCCATGTTGTTATTGAGTTATGATCTAAAGATCCAGAACAAAATCCTAGTTGTAAGACTAATGAAGGTCCTGGCACTGGCAGGTAGACATTTATCAGACCGACTGTGTATCTTGTAAGTCTACTGAGGTAATGGGTTTTGGTGAAGGTTTCAAAAGCTGGACTGAATTGTTGTACAAAACACCAAAGGCCCAAATAAAGATTGGCGGTGAACTCTAGACCACTTTTTGATAGGTAAGGGAACTAGGCAAGAAGGTCCCTTCTCCCTTTGCACTGTTTATGTTAATGATAGAACCCATTGCCACTGCACTATGTCAGTCTCCACAGTTTGTTGGGATCTGCATGTGTCAGCACATTCCTCCATTTTATTTTCCATGTAGTGAACTCTATCTCCCATATGCTTCATATCTGTGGAGAACTTATGAATTAGGGAGGATAGATTATCCATGAGGGAGGATTGCAATGAAAAGAGCATGTCATTCATTGTGTTATCAAGCACCGGCTGCCCAGATGTAGGGAATGCAGATATGGAGGATTGTAGTAAGGATATTGCTGTTCATTATGCAGGTTCTGTACTCACTTTGTTTGCGGCCTTGTGAAGAAGATCCATCCACATCCTCGATTTTGCATGGCTCTGTGAGAGCTGGGCTCTGTGAGACTGCGTCCAAGAGGTCTGTATAAGCTGCTAATGCTCGTGATGCGGCTCTGGAGGCGCTATCTAGCTGCTGGCGTAGTCTAAGGAAGAATGATGTAAGCTTTTTCAGGCCCCGCTCCTCCTATCTTTTGCGGCACATTTGTGCAGTGGGGGGGCTACCTAGGTGGCTCCGAATTATTGCCCATTTTGCGGTGTTCGTCTGGCCAGCTGTGGAGAGCTCAGGGCCACATAACCTTGACTTTTATCCCTGTCTTTGCTGTATGCAGTGCAACAGTGTGATAAAATGGAAATATTTTTCACACTAACATAGAGGTTATAATATTGATATTAAAAATCATTATAATTGCCAATTGTCCTATGTAATACAGTATCATAAAATGCCCTTCTGGGTTATTGTATGTGGGACAAACTATTCAAAAAGACATTTTTTTGGAAAAGGGACATACTGTTTCTCAACTGAAATATATGGTTGTAGACAGTATAATAAAGAATAAACGTGGTGGTAATAGGGAATTAACTGTTAAAGTGTTTGTCAAGGGGAAAAAAAAACACCTGCAAGAGAAAGGCATAGTGAGATAGTATTCATCGCTGTAGCAGTGGTCCCCGAGCACCGATGTGACCGGCGACATGCCAGGTCTTCCGGGATCTCGGACGCTGACCAATCACAGCACAGACTCCAGCGCTGTGATTGGCAGGAGCCATGCTGAAGTCACTCCTGCACATGCACATGGGAGCCATAATTTATGGCACACTAAGTGAAGAAACTGCAGTTTCTTCACTGCGCATGTGCCGATGTTGTCGGCACATGCATTTACATTGCATATCTCCTAAACCGTGCAGGGTACCTACAGGTAAGCCTTATTATAGGCTTAACTGTAGGTTAAAGTGGTTGTCATGACTTGACAACCACTTTAAGAAATGGGAGGTTCAGTGGATACATCACTTGAATACATTGTTGCCTAATGGATTGAACTCAGATTTTGATTTATATTTATTTCTTTGAATTCATATATGCTTTCTGTTTTAGGTTTGTAAATAATAAGTTTATTTATTTATTTTTTTGTTTGTGAATACACACAGCGTTTGATCAGACCGTAGACAAATCCAGACCTTTAGGTTCACAACTATTGAGGCCCTCCAACTCGAGCTTAAAAATAGCAAAATTAATCCACTCACATACTCTAGTCAACATGTGGAGGGAATTTAATCCAACTAAGCGTGACTACACGCACTTCTCCTACCCTCATAACTCTTACGCCAGGATAGACCACATCCTAACCTCTCCAGCTCTAATACCTATCACCTCCTCGGTAGTTATCAAAGACACTGTCTGTTCAGATCACGCCCTGGTAATAATCTCTCTTGAGAGACTCCCATTATATTCCCCATCTCGCCAATGGCGATTAAACGAGACAATCCTGCGAGATCCAATTAGGGTGAAAGAGATAGAAGATGCCATCAAAGAATATTTCATCTTAAATGACAACCAAGAGGTTTCTCCTGAATCGCTATGGGTGGCCCATAAAGCCACCATCAGGGGTAAATTTATCCAAATTGCCTCACAAAACAAGAAGGCCCATCAGGCGGAGATTACTCGCCTAGAAAAATCCTTCTCCCACCTAAAATCCATGCACAAGCAAAACCCATCCCCCTCCTCTTTATCTAAACTAGATGCGGCCAGGCTAGCCCTCAACCTTGCTCTCACAGCCTCGGCTGAAAAAAGCCTCAGATGGAACTACGCTAAATTTTACTCTCAGAAGGATAAAATAGGCTCCATGCTTGCACATAAACTCTCCCCTAGGACGAAGTTACAGCCCATAATTAGGATCCGAGCCGACAATGGAGCCCCTACTGCTAACCCCCATAAAATCTCCAAGGCCTTCTTTGACTTTTAGACCAAATTATACAGTAAAGACCCAAGGGTCGGAACTGAAAAGACTGCCGACTTTTTGAGGGATTTACCCCTGCCTTCCCTTTCCACCAGTCACAGGGATACTATGGAAGAACCAATTTTGGAGGAGGAAATCTTGGAGGTCATTAAAAACCTTAAAACCGGGTCCGCCCCAGGGCCGGATGGACTATCAACCCCTTACTATAAAACATTTGCTTCCTCCCTGGTACCCCACCTGACAAAATTTTTTAATCATAAAGCTAGCGGCCATCCATTAGACCCTCACCTAAATACAGCATTCATTACAGTTATCCATAAACCTGATAAAAATCCCGAAGATACTAGCTCCTATAGACCAATCTCCCTGATTAATAATGATGTCAAGATACTCACTAAGGTACTCGCGAATCGTCTAGCCACCTTCATTCATTTATATATACACAAAGATCAAGTGGGATTTATCCCAGGCAGACAGGGCCCTGATCAAATCAGGAGGGCAATAGACTTAATCTCTCTGCTAAATTATAACTGGGACAAAGGTCCCAAGCAAAAAGGAATGCTATTATCTCTTGATTTACAAAAGGCGTTCGATTCCATTTCTTGGTCATATATTTTTACTATCCTGCAATACTGGGGTTTTGGCGAAAGATTTCGAAACACCCTAAAAGCCCTGTACTCAACCCCCAAGGCAATCATTCGCCTCAGGGGCCATTTATCAGACCCAGTCACCATCGCCAGAGGGACTAGACAAGGATGTCCGCTGTCCCCTATATTATTCGCTTTCGCTATAGAATCCTTGGCAGTGGCTATACGACACAATCCAGACATCAAGGGAGTTTCCAGCGGTCCTCTTTCCCATAAATGCGGCCTATTTGCGGACGACATTCTCCTCTTCATCACCTCCCCTTTAACCACCCTTCCCAATCTTTTTAAACTCCTAGATGATTTTGAAGCCTGTTCTGGTCTAAAAATAAATTTCGCCAAATCACAAGCCCTTAATGTTTCTTTGGAACCAGACTTGGTTACACAGCTTAAGAGTTCCTTCAAATTTCAATGGAACGAAACACACATTAAATATCTAGGGATCAACCTAACCCACAGAACTGACCTCCTTTACGACCTAAACTATCCTCCCATCTATAGGAAACTAGAGGCGGATTTGCAACAATGGTCTTCCACAGGCCTCTCCCTATTAGGTAGGATTAATTCTATTAAAATGACCCTTCTACCGAAGATTCTATATCTTTTCAGATCCCTACCAATCGGGATAAAGCGAGACCACTTAAGAAAATTCCAACGGAAAATTATCAAATTTGTATGGCAGGGCAAGGGCCACAGAATCCCCCAAAGCACACTATACCTCCACAAATCTAGAGGTGGCCTTGGACTTCCAAGGCTACAAGGTTACTATCAGGCAGCCAGGCTGGCCCAACTTTCTATAATTTACACTAAATTTGAAAAACCAGACTGGATACAAATTGAAAGGCAAGCGGTCCCATCCTTCACTATTGATCACCTGCTGTGGTTGCCCCCCAAAAACAGGCCCCCCATTCTGTCCCCCTCCCTCTCTCAATCCATCGCCATCTGGGATTCTCTGAGATCTTCCACGTCCCTGATATCTGAAATCAAACCTCTGGAGCTTATATTCCATAACCGAGATTTCCCACCGGGTATGGACATTCATGCGTTCAAATGGTGGCTGGACAAGGGAATGTATCGGATCGGACATTTTTTTACCCCTCTAGGCCCATTCACATTGAATCAATGTTTTGCCAAGACCGTACAGTTCGAACCGTTTTGTAACTAAGTTACACTTACCCGGATCTCCCCATTTTTTTACAGGCTAGGCTATGTAAGGGAACAGGTCGGTGGTAAACTTGCGTACTTACAGGTATGGGCCACCCTTTAGAGCCAATACCTTATATTCGAGGTCTCCAAACTAAAGTCTATAGTCCCTGCACCTTCTAGAGTCTCTTAGGGTCTACCGCTACCTAACTCTCTCCCTCCCCCTGTCTTACCCCCCGGACAAAAACCCCCCGTTGGTGTCGTCCACTAGTTATCACTTCCTACCCTGGCGAACGGA
>BLSH010223408.1:633963-665608 GCA_018402905.1 Glandirana rugosa | reverse complement strand
TAAAAAGAAGTGTGAATAAAAGATGTTGAATGATTGACGGTTTGATTTAAAGTGATACACACATTTTGCAGAACAGTGATATGGGTACTCTGGGCTTATTTATACTTTTTGGACATAGTTTGAAGATGATTTTAGAACAGTTCTATGGCCTCTAATGTTAATTAATACTTTTCAGACCCATTTTGAAGATGATCTCCATTTTTGCATTTTTATGTTTTTATTTTTTTTTTAAATATTTAAAGTTATTTCCCTGTCCCCATTTCTTTGTAGGGCACTTGTCCCACCCTTACCCACATTTTCCTTCCTTTTGCAGACCTCTAGGACCTTCCTGGGCTTTTTTACAGCATTTTTAAGATTTTTCATTAAAATTACCAGAACACCGGACTCGAACCCGGACTTTTTTTGAAAAGTCCGGGTCCGGGTCCGGGTCCTGGACACCCCAAAGTTCGGTACGGACCCGAACTTTACAGTCCGGGTTCGCTCAACTCTATTCTTAACCCCTTATTATGAATGGATAAGGGTAATATGTCAGAATTATATTTAGCAGGTTTAGAGGAATAGTATGCTTTTAGACTTATTTGTCTATAGAAATGGTATAGGTCTTGTTTCAACACAAACATATCCATTTTAGTTTTAGGACAGAAATTTAAACCCTTATTTAACACCAACAATTCTTTATCAGATAACGTAACTGACTATATATTGTGTACCGCATTTGATGTTAAGTCCTCTGTCTGTTCCTGGTCCTGGTCACAATCCCTTTGGGATTTGTTTTTTCTTTTCTTATTTCCTCCTCTTCTCCTTGGACGGTATTTGTAGAAGGTTGATCTAAAAAAGATCCATGTTGTACAATAGTGGAGGAGCCTGTAGGTGCCATAGAAGATGTAGAAGTAGACATATGCTGATTGCATCTAGTATTTCTAAAAGGTCTATTACGAAAGTGATTAGGCTCTGTCCAATTATAAACCCTATTATTGGCATAATCTTCACGGTCTCATTCCAATTTGGACCGTTTACATGCTTCAATGTTCTTTTCATATGTCAAAAAATTGTCCTAACTTGTTTTATTTACTTTTAAAGTTTCTTCTTGACCCATTGATCCATTCAATTGTCCCTTCAGTTCCACTATCTGTTGTGACAGGGACACTCATTCCACTTGTAGAAATTGTACTGTTAAAGTCATCAAATCAAAAGAGCATTGGTTAATAATATGAGTAAACTTGGTCTTAAAGTCCTCATTCTGTGCAAACAAGGTCTGCATGATCCATACTTACAATCCTTTAGGGATAAGTTGTTGCTTATAGTACTCGACCAATGTGAACTCGTGCAATTTCATAGAATTAAGTCTCTGTAAAAGTTTTTCCAGCTTAACCACTTCAAGTCCGCCCGCCGTCATAATACGGCAGCAGTTTGAAGTGGAATACCGTTGTTATGGTAGCAGATAGCTACCATAACCCCGGTATCTATTTTTTCAGCAGACGATTCCGCGTCTGATAAAAGTGGTCTTAGCGGTAGATTCACCCTGAGATCACTTTTATCAGTGGCGGGAGAGGTGCCCCCCCGTCGCTTTCCAGTCATCTCCGCCGCTTACTGGACCCACCTGCAGCAGCGGAGATGATCGGGTTCATCCCCCCGTGTCCGTGAGCCGAGTGAGTGGCTGAAGCCGTTCACCTGGCTCCATAACATGGCTGGGCGGAAGCGACGTCACAAGTCACTTCTGCCCAATGCTCTTAAAGGGGACTTTTTTTTTTTTGCAATGTCATTTTTTTGTATTTAAGTGTAAATATGAGATCTGAGGTCTTTTTGACCCCAGATCTCATATTTAAGAGGTCCTGTCATGCTTTTTTCTATTACATGGAATGTTTATGTTTCTTGTAGTAGGAATAAAAGTGATCACATTTTTTTTTTAAAAAAAGAACAGTGTAAAAATAAAAATTAAAAAATAAAATAAATAATTAAAAAAAAAACATTTAAAGTGCACCGTCGTTGCGAGCTCGCGCGCAGAAGCGAACGCATATGTAAGTCCCGCCCACATATAAAAACGGTGTGCAAAACACACATGTGAGGTATCGCCATGATCGTTAGAGCGAGAGCAATCATTTTAGCACTAGACCTCCTCTGTAACTCAAAAACTGCTAACCTGTAGAATTTTTTAAACGTCGCCAATGGAGATTTTTATGTTGCAAAGTTTACGGTGTGACATAAAGTTTTGCAACGGCTGCCATTTTATTCTCTAGGGTGTTAGAAAAAAATATATAATGTTTTGGGGTTCTAAGTAATTTTATAGCAAAAAAACTTGATGTTAACTCGTAACCACCGAACTCCAAAAAGAGGCCCGGTCTTAAAGGGGTTAAGCGTAAGTTGTGGAGCTGAAGTACCAGTGAGAAAATCCCGTTATCCCACTGTGGCTGTAAACATTTGAGCTGCATCTTCCTTTGTTTAGGAGAATGAACCTCCTGTAGCCATGGTTCTATAGATCCCAAAATGACAGTACACAATTATGAAGGTATATAGAGCAAACGTTTAGGGTGAAGTGCACTAAGTTCAACGTTTAAGTGCTGAGCAATCAGGCCCTCCCACAGGCCATATATAGAAAAACAGAAGAATGGGATTGCTGCACTTAAAAATGTATTATAGAAAAAACATAATATCATGTTCCATTCAGTGTCCGATACATAACGGTTTCGGGCTATGCAAATAATGCCCTTCTTCCGAACAACACATCTAACATTGAAAGAATTTAAGATGCATATCATTGAAGGACATGGTACCTGTAAGAAGGATATGTAATAATTGCACTACCCCATTTCCCTTTATTTCTTTGTTTGTCTTATGTTGATGTTTATACTTGAAAATTTTCTTCAATAAAATATGATTTTAAAAAAACATGACCATTACAGTCTTGTTTTGTAGCCAAAAAGGTGATTCAAAATACATCAATCCAATAACAATTCAGTTGTTATTGAAGTATAGTTTTAGAAAGAAAGGGACCGTACTTCCTTGCTGTATTAGAATTATACTTTTAAAAAAGAACAGCATGTCTTTTTATTAAAGTTCACATTTTCAAACTTTTTTATTGATATTATAATTTGTTTAGAAATAAATATTGGATACATGGTGCACCTATGACACTGGCATCATGAAATATTATGGGTTTTTTAATAAGATAAAATAGGTACAACAGAAGGTGTTTGCTTTCAACCTCTCTTTAATTCAATATTTTTCATACTTAAAGTGGCCACAGATGATACAAAGAGAAGAAAAAAATCTTCCTACGTAAGTTATATCTGCTTATCTGCAGTCTTCTCTTCTCTGTTCAAACCCAAAATGTATAAATCTTGGGTGAGCTGTCAGAAAACAGGGGGCAGAGAGTTGAAATTACACACTGCAGAGCTCAGTGGGGATAGCTCTGTAAGCTGATTGGAGGGAAGGGACACACCTCCCTTCAAACAACACACAGGAAGAAAGCTGAGGCTTTCAGCCACAGTCTATGTGCTGTAAGCTTTGTTTTAGTAGAACAAGCAGGAGAGGGAGAGGTAGGGAGAGTGTGAGTTAAACTTGTGACTCGGGTAGTCTGACTGCATTAAGTTGACAAAAAAATTACAAATTCCAACTAGTGTAAATCATCTTTGTAAATGCATACCATCGTGTTTAGAAGACATTTCATTACACTTATCCTCACTTCATTCACAATGTTTACATTTCTTCAGGCAATAACAGCCTTAGTTTAGGCTATGTTTTGTGCTAGATACCATGATCATAATATTACATTGGTAATAAAACTGTGCTTCACTTTGCTTCACATGTAACTTTAAAATATTATTAATCATGAATATATCTCCTGCTATTTGAAATACATAGCAATGACCTACTTCTAGCATCTACATCTGTTGAATATAATATAGTATGTACTTATATGCTGTCAAAGATTTTACTTGAGAAAATATACTTAAATCAAACTTATGGTTACATTTTTTCCAGCTACCCAATCTGCCTAGTTATATATTTTCTTAGTGCTTTTTTACTCTGAGTTAATAACATACACAAATAAATAAAATAGACACACCTCACATCCTAAAAAAAATGTTTTACTTTTCTTATCAATTTATTATTATTATTATTTGTATTATTACATACATTTATTGATATTTTGGTTTATTTACTGCCTGTTCATACTTTTATATGTGTAATCCACTAAATACAGTAAATTTATAGTAATCTGCTTCTGTAATAGATATATTTAGATAGATAGATAGATAGATAGATAGATAGATAGATAGATAGATAGATAGATAGATAGATAGATAGATAGATTGATAGATGGATAGATCATGAATGTGGATGTGTATGCGTAATTATGAAAGCTTTTTTTCCTGTGTTTGCAATTGACGAAGCTTGCTTCAGAGCAGGTGCTCCATCCTTTTGCAGAAACAACTTTCTTTTTATTATGTTTTTTCTCCAGCTGTGGCCACATGCACACAATTCCCAAGATTATATTGATATGGAGCCGTTCCTATCTTGTGAATCAGTTATGAGAGCTTGCCAATGCAGTGGCTTTGTTGGTGCTTCCTACAAACATATAACCTATATAACAAACAATAAACCCCCATATGCTCATGGCTTGTGGGGACACAACATCTGCTCTTGCATTTGTTCTGGCAGAAGGCTAAAGTTATTACTTTTTATATGCAGTCATTAAGAATAAACATATTTAAAATTAATTAATTCCTGAAGAAGGAAGAGACAAAAGACAAATTATCTGTTCAAGACCAACTACAATTCAGTGACATTAATTTTGGCTATCCTTACATGAAACACACTGAAAGGAAATTTGGCTGAAACAATGAAAAAAAGTTCCCTTTTTTTTAATTGTGTTTTCAGTTGAAAAGTACCCAGAGCGAAGAATGGGAATATATGCTTGGATATTGGAGGTAGATTAAAAGATAGAGGCAGAAACAATTACTGACCTTAAACAGTGTTTACTCTATAGAACTCATTTTAAAATGAAAATATACAAAATATTAGGTTATTTTCACTCTAAAAAGTGAATTTTCACTTAGTTTAGAGAATAAGGTATGTTACTTCATTCATATGCAACACTGTTAATTTTGACGTTCAATTTCAATTTAATTTTAATCATATTCTTTTGACTAAAATGGCATTTTAGTTTTATTCATATTTTAGTCATCTGGATTTTTAGTCATATTTTGATTGATTAAAACCTCCAGTACAGTCAAATAATATCTCCAGCACCCACCTGAAATTCCTCTTTGCTTGAAGCGTCACCTGTCTGTTAAAGCCCAGTCCCCTTACTCTATTGGCAAGCTTTATTGGCTCCCTCTGTCTGCCTGCTGCCTGGGATTTCTGGAACAATGCCCTGCAAACCACAGAAGAGAAACTCCTCCATTGGATATGTGTCTATATGAATGTGACATGGTGAGTGTTTCCCCTCCAAGCAAGGTAGAAGTGCTTAGTACTGTGTAAAATAATAACCTCCCTAGACCAACCAGTTCTCTGCCCTGTGCACTCCCCTCCCCATCCCCAAGGTATAATGCACCCTGCCCTGTCCACTCCTTCACTCTCATTTACTTCCCCATGCCCACTTGCAGCCTGGCATTACAACCATTAGAGTTTACCATTTTCTTTTTTATGTTTATTTTAAAGTTGCACTTCTGTTTGTCAAAAATCAATATTTTTGTTTGTTTATGCAACTTGATTTTATTAATAAAGATGTTATATATAACAATGGCTAAATCTGGATCTGTAGTGCATGTTCAAACCTTAATACCATAAATCATAACATGTTATTAGATGTTTACTCCAGGAGTATATAATGTGTTTGGATATTCCAGAGAAATACTTAAATAATGCATTATATTTTTACTAAACCCATTTGATTTTAGTCAACTAAAATTTATTGGAGATTTTAGTAGACTTAATGAAAATTGGAATTTATTATTAAATTCCTAGTTTTCGTCAGTTGGCTTAACTTTTATTTAGTTTTCGTCACTGAAAACATGCAGCTGATGAAACCTATAATGAAAATATTTTCATCAATGAAATTAACACTGATATGCAAGGAAAAAGTCTGTTATTTTATTTTCCCTCATACAGGCTTGGGTATTCAGAGTGAACATAGCTTTACGTGATTCGCTGAGACAAGTGAACATTCATTTTGCAAAGTGAACATTCTCTGATTCCTTAATAAATTATCCTCAAAGTGCACATCTACTAGTGATTTTAAAAAGTAGTAAAACATGTGAAAGAAAGGGCACATTATTGTGAAAATAATCATTTCAGAAATGTTACCTTTGAACTATCATATAGTTACATAAATCTCTTGGGTACTTTAGTGGAGAGTAGACATGTGCACCATTGAAAAATATGTTTTGTTTCATTTTGGATAGATTTGTTATGTCACTAATTTTGTCTCCTTTTGGGAGTAGTTTGGTTTTTAGAATCTGTTTATTTTATGTTTATTTTTATTTCATTTTATTTATTAATTTTCTAATGAATTCCAAATTTTTGGATCAATTCGAATTCGGATCGGTCGAAAAATATTCGACCGATTCAAATTCTGTGTGAAGAATAGCTGGTTGCTAAGCAGCAGGCTGGGAAGATGGCCGCCGCATCCTTAACAATAGATGAATAATCAGCTGTCAGCGGGATTCTCCATTGAAAGCTGAAATGTAAACTAAACAATGCCGGCAATACAAAAATGTAAAAAAGAACAGCGTGCGGGTCTTCTCCTAATCCATACCAGGTCTTTATCCAAGCACACAGCCTAGCAAGCCAGGAAAAGGGGGATAAGTGAGCACCCCCTGAACCATACCAGGCCACATACCCTCAACATGGGGGGTGCTTTGGGGCAGGGGGGCTCTACCTCTTCACCCCAAATCACCTTGATCACATGTTAATGGGCCTTCCCAACATCCCTGGGCAGTGGTTGTGGGGGTCTATGGACAGGGGGCTAATCAGAATCAACCCCTATGTATACACAACACACATTTGCCACAGTCTTTGTACCCACAAAATGTGCATTAAAGAGACCATGAGGAGTTCAAGTTTTCTTATTTACTCTCTTCCAGCATAATTTAAATTTATTTCTATCCAAAAGCGATTGAGTCGGCACTCGGGCAATACAGCAGGCATGTTTCGGCAATTATGCCTTGTTCACAAGCGGTGAACAAGGAGTAACTGCCAAAATGCGTCTGCTGTATTGCTGTATGTGCATGGTCTGCGTTTAATAACACATTTGGAAGAATTTCCGGAGTGCCGACTCAATAGTTTTTGGGTTGTTGCTGTACACGGGAGTTGGAAGGCTCTCTTGAGTCAGAGTACCTGGACAAGGAGTATTCAGTCTGTTTGGATTTATCAGCAGCTGTGTTGTCTGCGCGGTGTTTTTCTTGCTGACTTGAATTTATTTCTACTTCCATTTAAATTTTACAATTTGTCTTATGGGATACACTATGAGACTTTCTTATTTTTTGAGTTGAGCTTTGAGTTGAAGTGGAATGCTCTCTCACCTGCTGTGAATACCTGCATATCCATGGGACACTAGCAGCCAGGTGTTTTGAGGCTTCTTTGGTCCTCGTAATAAGGGCCTAGTTTTAAGGTGAGCATACACCCTTTGGGGATTCCTGTTGGTGGTCCAGTGTGTGCCTTTTTGGATTAATATTTCTCTTGGAACGTTAGATTAAAATCTGGTAACAGATAAGTTTGTAAGAATCACCAGTGAACATGAACTTATATGGATGTGATTTTTTTTTATTTACTAATGTTTATCTTTTTCTGTTGATTAGTTGTATCGATCATTCACAGATAAGTGTACAAGGCTCACGAGTGAATCTTTATTTATCTATGTTTAGGCTTCATGCACACTAGAGAGCTAATAACTGCTTTAGAAACACTGGACAAAATAGGTTTGACACATTTATAAGTTAATTTTTTTTTTTTTTTTAGTCAGCACATTTTATACACAATAACCATTTACATAGTAAGTTAACACAGCTCCAGGGGAGGCAGTACCATGGAGCTCAGCAGGGATCCAGAGCTTAGCACATACCAGCTTTCATAAGAAAAAAACAGCACTGGCACGAGGGGAATACACTCTCTCCAGCAAGAGTGCTACACAAAGAACACATATGCAGACTATGGGCAATCCGGAGACTTATTTCTGGGAAATCCTGCCCCTTTCTCAAGCCTGGTTTTTCTACAGCATTGGGAATGATTCAAAGATTGGACCATGGGACTACGAGGCTCAGCAAGGCAGAGCCAAAACAAATGGGAATACATTCTGAAAACATTAATATATTTCACAAAGATACGCTAGCTTGTAAAAATGAAAAAGAAAATATATAAAAATATCTCTTAATATTATCTAAAATATCCTTGATAAAAATGGAAGGACATATTATTAAAAACACAATTCCCCTAGGATAAAAATCAGGAGCATTTATTAACAAAATACTATTTGTATTCATATTAAAACTGACAGCTCCCTGTGCTCTGTCTCTTGTATTTCTGTTATTTGTGAAAGCTGTATCATCTCCTAATATCCGTGACTGTGATGCCATAGTTGGTGTGTTGTGAGACCCTGGATTGATGACATCTTCCTGCCTTGGTCATGCCTCCATGCTTCTGCCTACTAATTGAGGAACTTGCTATGGATTTAATTATATTAGACCTTATTATATTTCCTATTTCATAAATTCCTCTTCCTTTTTTGTGTCACATTGCGTAGGTTTTTTTAGTGTCCACTTTGCTTCTAGTATTTTTTGTTATTTCATTTGTTTTTTCATTGATCCATCTATCAACCCAATTAAAGTCTATGAGGCAGAACTGTGCAGAAAAGGATGCTGGATCTAAAGCTGGTGGAGGAATGTAAACAATGTTGAGGGCCTTGAATAGAGATCTATGCATGTAGGGGGATTTCAGGAGGGAGAGTATGCTAGACAAACTTGGGAAATGGGACAAAGGGGTAAGGAAACTTTGTGGGAAAAAAAACTAAAAATTAAAATAGACAGCGGCTTCCTAGAAGTCAGAAATGTACAAGACAATTTATATAAAATATATTAAGTCTACAATACCTTATATACAGTAATATAGTGCAGTGATATATTGTATACTTCATATATAGCCTTTAAATGTTTATTTATTGTGAGTTATATATCATTGTGCTGTATTTTATGATGCATTCAACTTAATTTGTTTACGTACATTCAATGCAGCTTCCTGACCACTGATCACAAATAGTGCAGCCCTGTGCCCTTCCTCTCACACGTACATACAGTGCTGCCCCCTGCAGCATTACACGTACATACTATACAACTCCCTGCTCCCTCACACACAATACAACCCCCATTCTCACACATATACAATATAACCCCCTGCCACTTCAAACATTCATATAATGGATCTCCCTACCACCTCTCCTCACACATACAAAAATACAGCCCCTTTTCCCCCACTTCACACATACTTACAATGCACCATCTCATAATCATAAACAATATAGTCCCCTGCCCCTTTCTTACACACATACATGCAGTACAGCCCCCTGCCCTTCCCTATACATACTGTATATACAATGCATCCCACTTTACCCCTTACACCTTCATTCTATCCAACCCCTGCCCCTCTCCTCACTTAACCAACCCTCACACACACAGTGCCACTCCCTGTCCACTCACATATATATTCAATGCAGTGCCCCTAAACTCCCCTCACACACAAGTCAGCCCCTACCACCCCTCCTCCCAGAAATATACAATTCAGCTACCTGCTCCCCTCCTCCCACATACATACTGTACAATGCAGCCCCCTGCTCCCCTTCTCACACATACATACAATGAAGCACCATGGGTCCCACCTCCCACATACATACATTGCAGCCCCCCCAGTCCCCCCACACATACATATGTAACACTGTGCAATGTTACTGTGGGAGAGACTGTGTTGGAGGTCGGACATGAAAGAGAGCACAGAGTGGATCCATGAGGGCTCAGGCCAGATCAGAGTCACAGAGAAGCTGGTCATTCTGAGGAAGCAGGTAGCAGAACCTGCAGGCGACAGATTGGGTCATCTCCACCTTTACTGCCATCCCAGAGGATGACAAGGGGGTTCCCTCCACACAGAAAGTTATTGCTTCACCCTGCTGCACTGTGGAACCAGGTGAGAGTGTTCTTAACTCACACAACACTGCCACTGCACTCAAGACTGTTGTTTGCACTTACAATACAGCCCTCTGTACTCTCACACACAATGCATCCCCCTGACACATACATATAATGCAGTTCCTAACTCATCCCTTCTCACACATACATACAATGCTGCCTCCTACCACCCCTCCTCACAAATTAATAAAATGCAGCCCTCTTCCCTTCTCACACATACATACAATGCAATTTCTCTCTTCATACTCATAAATAATATTGCCCACTGCCCCCGCGATACCCTCTTACAACAAATGAAACCCCCTGCCCCCCTCCACAGTCTTACATACATAATCTTGCTTAAAAAAAAATCATGATACTGCATTAAAAAAATCTTGTATGACATGTATAAATCTTCATTTTTGGCTATAAAATTACTTAAATCCCGGAACATTATGGGTTGATCTATTAAAACTGGAGAGTACAAAATCTGGTGCAGTTGTGCATGGTAGACAATCATCTTTTAACATCAGCTTGTTCAACTAAAGTGGATGTAAACCCAATTCATGAAATTTGAGCTGGGCACGTCTACATGCAGTGTTTTCTTATCTCTCTGCAAAGAGATATGTTGTCCCGTAGCTGTCTCTTCCTCCATAGCTCTGTTATCAGCCTGATAAGTTCTCACATGTTCTGGTAGATGGGAGATAGAAGTATGAGTGAGAGGAGATTGCTATAAATAGATTAGCAGCGAGCTAAATGATTCACAGACATGGCTCTGCATGTGTGGGAAGGGGGTGTGTGCCTTTCCTCCAATCAGCTTTTGCACAGTCTCTCACAGTGTCTTACAGCATCTAGCAATCATCTCCTCCTACAGAGGAATGAGGAAGTGAAATATATAACAGAATGTGCATTTTCTAAACAGTATATCAAGCTGAAGACAGCATATATACATGTAAGACTTATATAGGGAGATTTGTTTCCTCCCCGTGTAGATTGGATTCTATGCAGAGCTGCACCAGATTTTGCACACTCCAGTTTTAGTAAATAAACCCCAATGTATTTGCTGAAAGCAGATTCCATGTAGAATAAAAAGATGATAGTTGCACATTCTTATATATCATGATATTTATCCAACTGTTTATTAAACACAAATGTTTAAGGAAAAATGTTAAGAAAAAGAATTTTAGTGCAAACACAAAGAATATAATGCCCATTTCTTTGTAAAATATAAAAGATAAGATTACATCGAGTAAAAAGATACTAAACATGCCAAGTCTCAAAATTGCGTGCGCCTGTGATATAGCAAAAAACGACGGTAGTCAAATATCTTCATAGGTGATGCTCTTGTGCTAGAATTATTGCTCTTACTCTGACTTTCACGGAAATTTACTATAAATATAATGTAAAATGTATAAAATAATACCATTAGTTTTGTTTGGTGCTCCAAAGATCTACAAATGTAATATACGTTTAAGTTCTTTTGCTGTGTCCTTCAAAAATAACTGTCTGCCATACTGGCAATGTTCTATGTAAGGTTAGGCCCAATATAAATCATTTTGTGTTTAGAAACTCATTTTTTAAACAGCATTTCCATTATATTTAGGTGTGTAATTACTCTCCCTCACTCTCATTCACTCTGTGGTGCCTGCTTAGCTGGACAGATCCATTTGTTTTTGTTTCTTTTGTAAAACTACTAATCCCCTGTGTAGCCCAATATTTAGAATTTTTCCTGGGTTAAAGAAATATTTGAATTTCTGTGACAAACAGTCAAGCAATCTCTGCACTTCCGTGGGTCCGAAAGAAAAAAAGAGATTGTCTATACCTGCAGCACAAGCACTGCCGCCTAAAGAAAACTATCACCAGCAGCATATGGGCAATGTTACCATTGCTCTCAAGATCATATCACAAGCCTGATGAATGGGTCCTGTGCGGCTCCGAAATGTTACTATCCTTTGCTGTGATGTGTTCTTTCAATAAAGCATTGGGCCCTATTATGAAGTTTCCTGGTGTGCTGGTGACATATCCTTTGTTCATTACTCTCAAGAGGTCACAATCTATAAGACAAACCCTTAGGGCTCATTTACACTTGCTTCAAAACATGGCATCAGACAGGCATTGTTAAAGCTCCCTTAACGACAGCCAAAGCCCATGTCACTAAATAAAATGGTTAGCTTACAGTCCTGTTTACACCTTGCATTGACTTGGCTTCGCTTCAGCTTCACATCAAAAATTATACCCCGTGGAGCTTTAGTCAGGCTTCAAAGCCTCTCCAACGCCTCCATAGAAGTCTATGACAAAGCTTGCTTGAAGCTCGCTTGAAGCACCTGCGGCTTTTCAGAGGCTGTAATTCAGCTTTAGCTTCGCTTTGTTTTGGAGAAATTGCAGGTGTGAGATATCAACAAACACACACAGGGCATCTGCCAAGCTTCAACAAGGCTTCAAAAGAGAATCATTGAAGCCTCATTGAAGCCTTGCTGAAGCCTTGTTGAAGCCTCAGTGAAGCCTCTTTGAAGCACCGCTGAAGCCTCAAAAACACTTCATAAAAGCTTGTTGAAGCTGTATGAGCTTTAATGAGCATTGAAGCCAAAGCAAGTGTAAACAAGCCCTTAGGGCTCATTTATACTTGCTTCAAAAGAGGGCATCAGACAGGCTTTGTTAACTAGTTCACCAACGGGCGCAGTATATTTACTGCGGTGGTGTGGACGCTTCCCGCGAATCGCCGTAAATAAGCGGTGATCTGCGGATGGTCTGCCGTGATCCTGAGGATTGTGCCTGCGGCTCGGGCAGACCCGATGTCTGCTGGCCAGCCGCAATGAGCGGCCACAGCTAAAGAACGGGGAACCGCTGATGTAAACACAGCGGTTCCCCGCTCTGTCAGTGGGGGCATAGGAGATCTTCTGATCCCTGTCATTGGGATCAGTTAGATCTCTTATGCCTAAGGTAGCCCAGCCCCCCCACAGTTAGAACACACCTAGGGAACACAGTTAACACCTAGACCTCCCCCTGCAGGTTAACCCCTTCACTATCAGTGACATTTACACAGTAATCAGTAGTCATTTAAATTTCTGATCGCTGTATAAATGTCATTGGTCCCAAAAAAGTGTCAAAATGGTCCGATGTGTCTGCTGCAATATCGCAGTACAGCTAAAAATCGCAGATCAATGCCATTACCAGTAAAAAATAAAAAATAAATAAAAATCCCAGAAATGAATTCTCATCATCTGTAAAAGCGGCCACATATGCACAAACCAAATCAATAAACGCTGATTGCGATTTTTTTTACCAAAAATATGAGGAAGAATATAAATCGGCCAAAACTGATAAAAAAAATGTTTTTTTTATATATTTTTTTAATTTGTATTTTAGCAAAAAGTAAAAAAAAAACATTTTTTTTGCAAAATTGTCGTTCTTCTTTTGTTTATAGCGGTGATCAGAAATGATGCAGAGGCGATCAAATACCACCAAAAGAAAGCTCTATTTGTGGGAAAAAAAGAACACAAATTTCATTTGTGTACAACATCGCATGACCACGCAATTGTCAGTTAAAGCAACGCAGTGCCGAATCACAAAAAGTGCTCTGGTCCTAAAGTGGGAAATCCTTCCAGGGCTGAAGTGGTCAAAGCTCTGTTAACGCCAGTCAAAGCCCATGTCACTAAATAAAATGGTTAGCTTACAGTCCTGTCTACACCTTGCGTTGACTTTGCTTCGCTTCAAGTGTAAACTAGCCCTTAATCTCCAAAAAGCTATCTGACTTTGAGGACTGTTTGTTTTTTTCACCTGTGTAGGCCAAGCAGGGAGGTGAAATACAAAGAGCAGAGAATGCACCGATATATATTGTAGCAATTCATTTTTCAAGAGCTATAGTTAGTATTCTGATGCAGCCACAGGCGTTTAATGTAAAATCCATTATCTATGGCCCAGAGATGTCCTCTGTATCCAGTCCAGGAACACTCTTGCTGTGGCCAGTGGTTGAGGTTAACACTGAAACATGTTTGCAACAAACAACCCTGCTCTAATGCTAAGCACAATGGGCCTATCTGGGTTGATTAGCCAGAAGGAAGTAGAGCTCCTCCTATTTTCTAGGTCAAAAGATTATTTAGGGATCCTCTTTCTCATGCCTGACTCACTAGAAGGCCCTTAGCACATTTAAAGCATTTTGGTGGGACAGGTGTCAATATATGTAATTGCTGTTATTACCCCAATCTGGAAACCTGCATAGAACTCTGATAGGAAGCTCAGTGAACTACCTAGAGCAATCAACAGTGTCCTGGCAGTTCATTTAAACTACAAGTCAACAGCCACAAAGGCTGTTGGGAGTTGTAGTTTTCCCATTCATTTTTTTTTTGGATTTTTAACTTGTGACAGAGTGGGGTGAGAAGGGGGTGCATGGGTTGGTGCATTTGGAACATATTACACCCTGAATATGGGTGTAACATGTTATTTAAAGGATGGATCCGATTTTAATAGTAATAGAACAGATTGCTGGTTTACTAGATTTATACCTTTTCACTATATAACAATACATGTCTGTTGTTTTTTTGAAGCTGTAGGAACTCCACATAATCTTAAAAAATACATAACTGGAACAAATAAAGGACTTTCTGGGACAGAAATTATTGCATGTATTATACTGTCTGATTATGGCATGGTGACGTCATTAAAACACTTTGAAGCTGGCTATAGAGGGGTAGAATTTTAAACACATATTCTTGATAAGATTCTTATGAAAATTCAAATTAAAATTCTCAGAACAAGATTTTGCGTGCATTTAACATTTGATTTTGGAGTTAATGGACATTACTGAACAAAAACCACATACACTGTTAGAAATTCATTTGTTCAAAATTTCCATCCTGCACCTTTACATTTTCTTGTCACTTCAGTCAAAAACAAAAATTGACCCACTAATAATTAGAAAAAACAACAAACACGAACATTTTTTTCCAGCTTTAATCACGATTGAAAAAAATGGCACAGCAGAAAAAAAATGAGATCTACTGAATGAAGGTGGTGCCAGTGCTGTCAGCTTCGCTCCCAGAACAGCCTCTCTTGTCTTATGACACTACAGAGTCAGAGAGCCACAGTCTGCATAGCTGCACCTACTTGCTAGCAAGTGTTAAAATTTCAGGCAAGATCAGTTCTGGTTATGTTAGTATTGGAGCTGAATTGTTAGTGCACAAAAATGTAAACAAAGAAGGAGCTGATTTTAAAAAGTGCAGAAGGAAGAAGGCATTACTGCTAGTTGTCCAATTAGACACAAACATTTTCAAATCGTACTATAGCTACAAAGTGAGGACTGGTGACAGGGTCTCTTTAAGTAAACAACATGTCTGAGAGTTTCAATTCATAGCATTGGATGGGCTAGCTGTTCCCCTTGGCTACAGGTGAATGCTTCTTCCAATCCAGATAAAGGAAAACTTATTTCTTGAAACAAAACACGTTGATTATCAATTTTCAATGCTTCCCATATGCTTTTGATTGAATTAATTGTGTCAGGGTGACTCTTTCTATTTTAATAAATCACACAATTATAGTCCATCCTTCCTTCCTTTTTACTATCTTCCTTCCTTCCTTTTTCTTCCTGAGTGTAAAGTGAGTCAATATCTTTCATGGACACAGTAAAGTCAACAATAAATGCTCTACGTTATTTTTAGTGCATGTCGTTTTTCAATATAACATTTATTTGTAGCAATGTGTGTTAATTGCACATTTTAATCATTAAACAAGATTTAATAGTGAATATCATGGAACAAATATTGACATAAAATTAATGTCTAATCAGTTAGAGTAGGCATACTTAAGTATTCTATTCTCATATATTTGCTGCAAATTACTCTTGTCTCCAAGTGTTCATGTCTCTTCTGTGCTGTCTTTAATTAGCATTTTATTGGCTTGGCTTCTGAGACTTAGTTTCAGAGAAAACTTTCCTGGAGCTGCCAAATGGACACAAGTAGGTGGTTATTAAATATAGTCTCGTGAAGTAGATTTCTCTGTTCATCATTTGTATTACTTTGAGTTTGAGAAAATGTTCCAAATCAAATATACCTAGAGGGATAAAAGTCAGCAAAATGTTATATTTGAAAATGTTGATCCGTATGATTAATTACAAACAATAAACCACTTAGTTATATTTACCTAATCTCAGTTCCTTGACCCTATAATGTGATGTTTGATGTATGTTGTGGAGTTTTGCATAATAAAGAGGGTTTAATAAATGGTTCATTTGTGTTTTGAGATTTCTTGAAACACATAAAGCTTACAATCTGAAAACTGGGGATGTTTTAAATAACAGTGCTATTATTTTTTCTATAATCATATTTTTTTTATTGTTTTTAAAGTGGATGTAAACCCGAAAATAAAATGGAATTAATAGTTCTGCCTGGTAGAGTATAGCATGTCATATCATCTGTGCCCAGTCTTGCCACAAAGAGTTAATCCAACTGTGAGTAATGAGCTTTTCTTTTTTCAGGAAGAGAAAGTCTGACTAACAGGGAAATACACAGTCGATCCGCTCCTTGCCCTGTGAGTGACAAGCAATTTGCTTATCTCCTTCATACAGCAGAGAAAGTTTTACATGCCCCCCTCCCTCCTCAATGTCTCAGTAAAGAGGTGGGTGGGGAGGCTTGTGACATCACAACTCCACCCACCAAACTTCAGCAAACACGGACACCCACTGATTTCAGAGTTTTACAGAGCTGCTAGTGCTTACAGGAAGGACATTTGAAAGGTAGAGATTCATGCAGGAGGCTTGCATGTATATATACATTAATACTGTGTCATTAGTTTATACTGGGTGGGTGGTGGGTTTACATCCACTTTAAATATTAATTGAGTCTTTAATGAAGAGATAGTGGCCTTCTGCATCCTTGTGCTCAACAATGAGGGTCCAAATGCAATATGACAATACTCACTCCTCTGAATTTTTTGTTGGGGAATCCTAAGGGTCCTTTCACACATACGGACCATTCATTTCATCCATTCAGTCTTGTCAAAATGGATGAAGTAGGGGCGTGTCCAAGATGGCGCTGGGAGCAGACGTCTTTTAGCAGAGCTATTCAGCCCGGCTATTAAATCCTCAGTTTATCCTGCTATATGCCACCCGGAGACCACCAACTAAAGGCCAAGTAGCTCCCGCTCTCAAGGCAGCTGCAGCCGGCGATGAGAAAGGGCAGCCGTTCGGCTCAGAAAAGGCGGAAAGCTCCTACACTGCATGGATCACCACGTGCAGGCCTACCTACACGTGCCTCACGCGCCATGGACTCGCATGCCGAACGACCTCCGGAGGTAGCTATACACGCGGGCTCCCCAGCCTTTGATGCCCTGATGGCCATGATCACTACATGCCAGACCACCCTGACATCCAAATTAGAGGGGCTCCAGATGGAAACAGCGCTGATCTGCCGTGACATGGACAATTTTAGGGAGCGGGTGACTGAGATGGAGCGGAGGGTGTCGAAGACCGAGGACGACCAGCGGGAGAACCGAGCCGACATCCACACCCTCAAGCTGAAGGGGAGGTTCCTGGAGGCAAGGGCGGAGGATGCCGAGGACAGGGACCGTTGTTCTAACGTTCGGCTCATCGGCCTCCCGGAGGGATTCGAAGGTTCGGATCCGGTCGGATTTATCGAACGCCTGCTCCCCGCTCTGTTTCCTCAGGCCCAATTCTCTCCCCACTTCTCAGTGGAGAGAGCTCATCGCATGCCTGCTGCTAGGGGACTGGTGGGATCACCCCCAGGACCTTCATCTTTAAGTTCCTTCGCTACAGGGACAGGGACACAGTCCTTAGAGCCGCTCGTTCGCAGCAAGAAGTCAGACATGAAGAAGCGAAACTAATGTTTTTCCCTGATTACTCCATTGAGACACAGAGACTTCGGAAATCCTTTGATCAGGTCAGAGCAATGCTTAGGCAAAAAGGAATCAAGTATAGCATGCTGTTCCTGGCTAGACTGCGAGTGCAAGACGGTGTGAGAGTGCAATTCTTCACATCACCTGCTGAGGCCGCTAACTGGGCCGAATCGATTTGCTGCTGAGAATCCATGACATTTTGCTGCTTCAGAGTATACATCCTGATAACCTCTCCCCTCCTCTTCCGGTTGGGCCCTCTATCCGCACCTCGTTGATGTCGACCCCCGGGCTCCGAGGACGGCCCTCGCGGCTACCAGCCATGACACCACCGCGGAATGTGAGTTCCACTTTGAAGATGGGTCTCCTTTAAGCATTGACTCCCTTGCACAGTATCCTTATTCCTGGGCGGTTTCCCCCCTGTGCACCTCCATGAAACTGCTGTCCCTCTGTAAGGTCTCTAAATAACCCAGGGAGGCCCAGGGAGTGCTATGATATATCCAAGGACCCTGCCCAAGATCCATTGAAGCCACGTGTTTTGGGGCGGCGGCGGGGCTGCCTGGGCCCGGGGGCCCCAGAAACATGCTGGGGGGTGGTGTTGGGACCTGACCTCTTCCTGTCCCCTGACTTGCACTTGCTGGACGCTGCCCCCTGGAACGCTTCTCCTGCCGTGGTGGGAGCGGGTCGGGGCAGAAGGGGGAACCTACTCCTGAAGAGATATCTATTGGGGGCCGGGCGGGGGGTCTGGTGCTCGGGTCCTTGCAGACACATACTCTTTGGGGAAGGGGGGAAAGGGAGCATCTGTCCATTGACAGGGACTGTTTTACTCATGCTGCACATGATATGCTCTGAAATATTTGAAACTAGAGTTTAAGATATGTGCCCCCGGGGCTCCGGGTGTGACCACCTGAATAATCCAAGCCGGGCTACAACCTGCGCCGGGCTGACAGTGCCCTGATGCAGGCTGCGTGCCTTCAGGCTCTTGCGCCCCTATGCACAACAATAGTGTAATCTTGGTTTTGTTGGGGATCCAGACCCTCCTCAGTTTTAAGGGGGTGGGTGGGGTGGGGGGGAGGGAATTCATTTTGAGTTCAGGGGCGTTCAATCTATTAATTATCAGTCAAGATGCATAAGGTTGCATGTTTTGGACAGGTACGGTATGCACATTGTGTTTCCTTTCTTTTGGTGTTCTCCTATCCCCCAGGGTCCTTCCTTCCAGCTGGTGAGGGAGGACCTGGGAGCGACTTTGACTATGTGGAGCGGGTATGGCATCACTTAAACTGTTATCTTGGAACACCCGGGGCCTAAATTCCCCGGTTAAGAGGTCCCTGGTGTTCCAATTCATTAAACAGCATAATCCCCATATCTGTCTGCTCCAGGAAACCCATTTGGTCGGTTGCAAAACAATGAGCTTGAAGAAGCCATGGGTGAGCCACCACTATCACTCCACATACTCGAACCTAGCCAGGGGAGTCAGTGTGTTGGTGTTGAAATCCCTTCCTTTTGCCCTTCTTGATTTGGCTCTAGACCCAGGAGGGAGGTATGTAGTCCTCTATGCCCAAATTTGGGGTCAGCCTTGGGTTATTGTTGGATTGTATCTGCCACCGCCAGCCTCGCTCTCACTACTTCACCAGATTGTCTCCAAGGCGGCGCAGTTTCAATCTGACAGAATTGTGTTGCTGGGTGACTTTAATTTAGTCCCTGACCCAGAGCTAGACAGATTTAACCCAGGCCACGACCCTCATCGGGGTCTGGACACGTGGGCCCAGACTTATGGACTCACAGACGTTTGGCGCTGGAGACACACTCTGACCAAGGCCTTCACTTGCCACTCAGCCTCACACAGAGCATTTTCACGCATAGACCTTGTATATGCGATGGAGTCGGTCCTAGATAGAGTGAGGGGGATTGAGATTCTTCCTAGAGGTATCTCCGATCATGCCCCGCTCTCCCTTACCCTAGACCTTCAGAGAGCCCAGGCAGACTCGCTGTGGCGCCTTTCTAGATACTGGATATCAGACTTACAGGTAGAACCAAAATTTAAAATGGAGATGCCTGGGTACTGGGAGACCAACCAGGGAACGGCAGACCCCAACATAGTGTGGGAGGCCTTTAAAGCAAATACTAGAGGTCAATACGCAGAGATTATTGCCAAAGTCCGTAAAGACCGCAGAGCTGAACTTACTAGAGCTGAAGCTGACTCAATTAGACGGGAGGCCCTGTATCTCTGTACGAAAGACCCTGACCACTACTCTGCCCTTCAAACAGTGACAAAACAGTTACTCTTGCTAAGGACTGAACTCACTCAAAAGAAACTACTCCATCAAAACCAGCGCATTTTCGAACAAGGGGAGCGGTCGGGTCGCCTATTGGCCTGGTTATCACGGGAGAGGGTGGGAGGAACATCCATAGCTCAGGTGCGAGATGACAAGGGCACGCTAATGTCTGACCCAGATGATGTCAACCGCTGCTTCACTGCAAACTACAAGTCGCTCTATAGTTCCCGGGTAACCTATTATGGGGAAGACTTTATCAGGTATTTAGATGCAATAGACATTCCTAGACTGACCACATCCCATGCCGATAAACTAGATGCCCCCATTACGGTTGAGGAGATCTGTAAGGCCATGAAAGCTATGCAGGCAGGGAAAACACCAGGCCCAGATGGCATCCCAGTTGAATTCTATAAATTATATCAGGAAGATCTCGCCCCCCAATTCCAACATATGCTGACCCACTCCTTGAGTTGGGAGGAACTACCTGACTCGATGGGGGAGGCAGTCATAGTGGTAATACCGAAGCCAGGGAAAGACCCATCGTTGTGTTTGTCCTACTGCCCAATATCTTTGATCAATGTAGATGCAAAGATCTTGGCCAAGATTCTGGCCAACAGGCTTAACACCATCATAACTGCTTTGATTCATCCGGATCAAACCGGTTTCATGCCCGGGAGAGGGACTGACATAAATATCAGGAGGATACATACCCACATAGCCCTGGCAACACCTGACAATCCTGGAGTCGTGGCCTCTCTCGATGCGGAGAAGGCCTTCGACTCCATGGAGTGGAACTACCTATGGGAGGTCTTGGCCAGGTTTGGATTGGGGCCCCGCTTCCGGACATGGCTAGGGCTTCTATACGCTCACCCAAGGGCGCGGGCCCGTATGAATGGGAATTTATCTGCGGCATTCCCCTTGGAGAGGGGCACGCGTCAGGGATGCCCACTGTCTCCCGGGCTATTCGCCCTGGCTTTAGAACCCTTGGCTATCTTGATCCGCTCGGCGGACTCAGTAGCGAGCATCAGGGTGGGACCTCTGACAGAAAAAAATTTCCCTCTACGCAGATGACACCCTATTATACCTCGCGGATGCGAGCGCTTCCCTCCGTTCGGCGTTGGGAATTTTCGAGACATTTGCCACATACTCTGGTATACGAATCAACTGGGACAAATCTGTCCTGTTCCCCCTGCATCCGTCGGTCCCCCGGGTGGACACGCTTACCCCCCTACGTTGGACGGATGAGTTCACCTATTTAGGAATTAAAATAACGATAAACCTGTCAGAATACATGAAGGGTAACTTGTGTCCAGTACTGACACAGCTTACAAAGAAATGTACCGACTGGAGAAAGCTACCACTCTCCCCGGTCGGGCGGACTAATCTAATAAAGATGGTATACTTACCCAAATTCCTGTATTTCTTTAGGAACACACCGACTCATATTCCAATATCTTTCTTCCGTAGACTCGAGAGTTTGGTGATCACGTTTATCTGGGCCGGGAGGACGCCAAGAGTGGCTAAATGTACATTATACCTACCACTTTCGTCGGGAGGTCTAGCCCTACCAAATTTTCTGTTATATTATTGGGCGGCGGCCCTTGTGACCGTCCGTTGGTGGTTCTCCCAGCCCAGATACAACCCCGCAGTAAATTTGGAAGCAGCTGTACTGGGCTCCTATGCTGCCCTGTCAAATTTGGTATTCAGAGGAAGACGGGCCCCACACTCATTGACGGGGCCAATGAAGGCGACTATTATGGCCTGGGAATGTGCCAGGAAACCATGTCAGAGGGAACATGTTATCTCGCCACACACACCGCTATGGGGTAACCCTAACTTGGCCCATTTCACCCAAATCCCGGACCCTGCCGCCTGGGAACGCAAGGGTATAGTTGCTTTGAAACACATAGTGGAGGCTGGTAGAGTGAAATCCTTTCAAGATCTAAGACAGACGTTTACGCTCCCACACACCTTAAACATGCCTACCAGGCCCAGTTCCTGGACGGCATTACACTGGAGTCAGACTCTGTAGAGAGGCTATTAATATCCAGCACCATGGGTAAGCCCATCTCTTCTATATACCTCTATCTCACAGTTGAGCATGACCGCAAACCTAATAGATCGAGAGACAGATGGAGGGCAGATATACCGGAACTAGGGGATGAGGAATGGGAGGACAGATTGACGACATTCATATCCACCATGATCTTGGCCAGAGACAGATTTATTCAGTTAAAATTTATCCACAGGGCTTATACTCCCCAAAGGCTGGCTGGCATATACCCATCTTCTAGCCCACAGTGCACCCGTTGCCTGACGGATGTGGGAGACTTCTTCCACATGGTCTGGGCATGCTCTCAACTGGGGGCATACTGGTCGGAAGTAGCTGAGACTCTTGGCGGGGTGATGGAGACGGTTCTACCTCTCGACCCTATGATCATGCTACTAAGCTATCTTGAGAATGTAGATGGGGATAGATACAGTAAGCTATGCATATCCTACGCCCTTTTCTACGCTCGAAGGGAGATTTTGTTAAGATGGAAAACTAGGGAGCTCCCTACTAAAGACTCTTGGGTTCAAGCGGTTAATAAGGTGCTTCCTTTGTACAGACTAACATATGAAAACAGAAATTGCCCCCAGAAATTTCATAAAATCTGGGATGGTTGGATTGCGAAGTGTTCCTGAGGGGGATGGAGGGTCGGGATCCATTACACATATGCTTGTGCCTTAACAACGGAGTTTATATGTTTACTTCACCCTTTTCTCAAGAATGTTCACCATGTAATATCGCTATTCTCCGTGTGTTTGATGCCTGCCCAACTTGTCATGTAACCTGTTGATTTGTATCATGGATTGACTTAATCAATAAAAACCTTTACAGTAAAAAAAAAAAAATGGATGAAGTATTCATCAGTTTTTCATCAGTTTTTCATCAGTTTTTTCATCAGTTTTTCATCTGTGGTCATCAGTTTTTCATCAGTTGTTTTTACATCCACTACCAATGCAAAAATGGATGAAAAACTGACCATTCATCAGTTTCCATCCATTTTTCGTCCGATCTGTTTTTCTGAAGGATGAGAAATAGGGCTTTCATCCGTTCAAAAAAACGGATGTTGATGGAGGCGGATGAAAACGGATGCAAATGGATGATCATCCGTTGTCATCCATTTTTCCATAGAGATGCATTGATGTCCGTTTTTCATCCATCAACGCATTTCCCAGTGTGATCCCGTGGCTTGTTCCTAAAGCACTGGCTCCTGGAGGATCCTCACAAGATCATCTGCATCCCTACCAGCCCTTGTGCCCCTCTGTGCTCTGGAATCTCCTGTCTACTCTATCAGGGGTTCCTGAACCAGGGCCATAAGAGAGGTTGCCCACTGCATAGTCAGACTCCACCACCAGGTACGTGGCAGTGATAGACTTCCAGTATTGCACTGAGGATGTTTTGAGTGAAGCAATTGGTTCTCTTAGAAGCTTGTATATATATGAAGGAGATTCCTTTGCATTGTGGGTTGGGGCACTCGTAATATTTCAATAAGTGCCATAGTGCAGGACAGTCATTCCAGGAAATCCGTGACAGGGCAGAGTGTATACACAGATATATGTAAAAGTTGGCTTTGATGCCAAACTTGGTACATAGGTGTTGGAATGAGCTGAGGTGAGTAGTCCAGAGGGTAAGGGGTAGATCCAGTTATATGAGTTCCAGCGAGGACAGAGGTAAGGCTTGTAATATTATTTTTGGGGGACACTTAGTCAATTGAGGGTGAGCTTTCCATGTTTTCACAGTTGCATTGATCATGTCCAAGAAGGAATGAGGGGAAGAATGTTGCAAAATTAAGGCACTTAGGGAAGCTTTGGAGTTGTTGTGATAGAATTGTGTTTTAATTGTAGCAAGGAAGTTAATTTTGTAGGAGACCACTACTTTTTGACTTGATTGAGAACGGTCGCTCTTTAGTAAGTTTGGATATCAGGAGCCCCAGTCCAGCTAAGCATACAAGAGTACATAGTATGTAGTGTTTGGCTCTGGGGTGTTTCAATGTCTATATGAACAAGGTGAAGACTGATTGAAGTTTAGTGAGACATGCAGGGAGAGGGAGAGTTTGGAACAACTACAGCTCCAGCTTCTGAGGTGAAGGAGCTATCCTTGCTCTTCTCCTGGCTGTAGAGGGAACACTGCCGCATTTTGGCTGCCGCTCCTCACACCACCATTTACTATTTTTTTTTAATTTTTTCATTTTATATATTTTTTTTCTTCTTTCTCAACTACCTCCTTTTTCTGACTATAGGAGTGATTTATCAGGTTTTTAGATTCCCTGGATTGATTTCTCTGATATCTTGGTTCTCTGGGATTGTTAGTCTGTAAGTGACTGCCTCCTGTCTCACATCTTGCCCCAGCTTGCTGCTGACGGATGTCCAAACTTTCCCAGATCTTTTTCATCACCCTGCACTGGACCACTGCTTCACAACCTGCCCCAGCTTAATCTCTTTGATTGCCCTGCACTGGACCATTGCTTAAAAACCTGCTTCTTGCTGCTGACTCACCTCCAAATCTTCCTGGGTAACTGGACCTCTTTCACTCCCCTGCACTGGATCTCTTGCAGCTGACCCACCTCCAAACCTTCCTTGTATTACTGGACCTATTTCCTTGCGCTCAGGTACACTGCACTGCAACCAGCAACTAAAACAAATTATTTCTTGTCCAAAGGCGCATATGATCTCTGTCTAAATATTGGGATTTTGCAACCAATGAGATATGTGCATTGTGGCACTGGGCGTCTTCTCCTCCCTTCAAGTACCAGTGCTGTCTCAATCACTGCTTATAAGCATAAGGCTGCAAGACCACTGGTGTAGACCTCAAAAGCCTACTTTCACTATCATACCCTAACCCCACTTTGACTCCATTTGACCCTCCAAGGAAGGCCAGATCAGCGCTTCTGAACACACATTCTGCTAACAACAAGGCACTGCACATTTCAGACTTTATTGTAAGTAATAAGTTAGACTTTCTGTGCTTAACTGAAACTTGGCACAAACAAAATGATGGCATCCTTCAGGGTATGGTTTATTTGACCTCTCACATCTCTCGGGTAAAGGTGGATGTATAATTGTTATTTGCAGCCTGCTTTACACTTTATCCCCTGTAAATGTATCCTCTTTCTCCTCGTTTGAATGTCTTGCTCTCAATGTCTGTGTTCCCCACTCATCTGTTATTGCTACAGTTTATCGTCCACCAAAGCCTTGTAGAGATTTTTTAGGTGACTTTGCGGATCTGCTGTCATTTTTATGCCTCAGTTTTAAAAGTTTTGTTATACTTGGGGACTTTAATATATAACTTGATTCAGAGTCTTCAAGTTTAGCTAGAGACTGCCTGTCTCTTCTTGAATGCTTTGACCTAACTTAATTTGTCTGCATCCCCATGCATATCAAAAGACACACCCTAGACCTTATATTTGGAAATTGCCCTATTGTCTCTGACTGCTCTCCCCATGACCCAGGTTTGTCTGACCATCTTGCTATTCTTTTCAATCTGGAATTAGCAATTTCTAACACCTACATGTCTCGATCTGTAAATTATCTCAACTGGACTTCTATTGACCAGCCCAAATTTGCTAACTCTGTTATTTCCTCCCTATCTTTCATCTCCCCTTTTGATGCCCTCATTGACGAAATAAATGCCCTTAACCACTTGAGCCCCGGAAGGATTTCCCAGTTTAGGACCAGAGCACTTTTTGTGATTCGGCACTGCATCATTTTAAATGACAATTGCACGGTCGTACGACGTTGTACCCAAACACATTTTTCTTCCCACAAATAGAGCTTTCTTTTCGTGGTATTTGATCACCTCTGCGTCATTTCTGATCACCACTATAAACAAAAAAAGAGTGACAATTTTGCATAAAAAACAATATTTCTTACTTTTTGTTAAAATACAAATCCAATAAAAAATATATAAAAAAATTTTTTTCATCGGATTTGGCTGATTTATATTCTTCCTCATATTTTTGGTAAAAAAAAATCGCAATCGGCGTTCATTGATTGGTTTGCGTAAAAGTTGCCGCGTTTACGAATGATGAGAATTCATTTATGGGTTTTTTTTTTTTATTTTTTACTAGTAATGGCGGCAATCTGTGATTTTTAGTGGTACTGTGATATTGTGGTGGACATGTCGGACCATTTTGAGACTTTTTTGGGACCATTGGCATTTATACAGCGATCAGTGCTATGAAAATGCACTGATTACTGTGCAAATGCCATAGGCAGTGAAAGGGTTAACCTGGAGGGGGAGCTCTAAGGGTTAACTGTGTTCCCTCAGTGTGTTCTAACTGTATGGGGGCTGGGCTGGCAGGGGGAGGGGAGTGATCACGGCTTCCATATCCAGGAAGCCTATGATCACAGCCCTTCCCCCTCTGTCAGAACGGAGATCCGTGTTCACATACAGCCATCGTCATTATGGGGAAGCCGGCGGATATCGAGTCTGCACTACCCGCTGGCTGCCCCCCAGAACACAGTGAGTAAGTGAGCGCATCTCCAACAGCGCGCGCATGCTCACAATACTCGTTATCAGGCCGCCGTCAGATGACAGCATTTCAGGAAAAAGAACCACGGCGAGCGGTCGGCAAGTGGTTAATCAAGCTCTTTCATCTTACCTTGATAACTATGCCTCATTAAAAACTCAAACTGTCTCATTCTCCCGTCTGCCTCCATGGTATAATTCTCACCTGCTCTATGAAAGCAGTCTCGCGGAGACTGGAGAGAAATTGGCGCAGATCTGGCTTGACTGTCCATCATCATGCATGAAAAGTCTATTTATGTGTCTATAAGGGTAAACTTGAGACTGCTAGATCAGACTTTTTCTCTACTATAGAAAAAAATCTTAGCAACCCTAGACAACTTTTCTGAACCATCGACAGATTATTAAAAAATCACAGTCCCTCCACACTACCTGCTTCAACACAGCTCTGTAACACATTCTTAGATTATTTCTCCTCAAATTGACAAAATAAGACACCAAATTCTTACCACACCACATGTTTTATACACATCACTGCCTGACCCACTTAGCTTCACTGGCTCCTCTCTCTCCCACTTCTCTGTACTTGACTCTTCATCTCTACCTAAATTGGTTTCAAACATGAAATCCTCTACCTGCATACTTGACCCTATTCCTACCAACTTATTTAAATCTTGTTTTAGTTCTCTATGCCCCATTATCCTCAATGACTCCCTTAGCACTGGTTTTGTACCAACAATCCTCAAAACTGCCGCTATCACCCCGGTACCAAAAAAACCCAACATGGCCCCGGACAATTTAAACAATTTTCGCCCAATATCTAACGTACCCTTCCTTGCCAAGATCCTCAAGTGGGCTGAGACATCTCAGTTACATAATCACCTTACTTTAAACAATCTATTTGAACCCCTCCAATCTGGTTTTCGGCAGCTACACAGCACAGAACGCGCCAAAATCACTAACGACCTTCTGTTAGCCTCTGATTATGGGTCACTAACTATTCTTATTCTACTAGATCTTAGTTCTGCCTTTCATACTGTAGACCACAATCTATTACTCCCTCACCTTGAAACCATATTTGGAGTCTCAGAATTGGCTCTGAAATGGATTAAGTCATATCTCACTGATCGCTGTCACTTTGTTTCTCTTGGTGGATTCAAGTCTGAATCAGGCCCAGTCAAGTATGGTGTTCCTCAGGGCTCAATCCTGGATCCCTTACTTTTTAGCATATACATGTATCCACTTGGCCAACTGCTTAGATCACATGGGCTCAAGGATCATTTTATGCTGATGACACTCAGATATACATCCACACTAAACCAGATTCTACTTTGGCTGCTTCTCTCCTATCTAACTGTATTTGTGACATAAAAACTTGGATAGCCCATAATTTCCTTCAATTAAACTGTGACAAGACTGAAGCCATGCTTATTGGCACCCCCATCAATTATATAACCTTTGAGGCACATGTACAAAATGTTGTCAGAACATCTTTTTTCCACTTGAGAAACATTGATCGGCTGCGTCCCATGCTATCATACACTGTAGCTGAAAAGCAAATCCATACATTTGTGTTCTTCCGATTTGACTACTGCAATGCTCTACTTGCTGGTGTTCCTAAATCCATCATAAATCAGCTCCAATATGTTAAAACTTCTGCAGCCAGAATCCTGACTAGGTCTGGTACAATTGATCATATTACCCCTATCCTGGAGTTCTTGCACTGGCTACTTGTCAGGTTTTGCATAGACTTTAAAATCCTCTTGCTCACCTACAAGGCTCTTCATGGCTTGGTACCTCATTATCTCTCTGAACTTTTCAAATTACTCCCCCCCTCCTAACCTCCGCTCCTCAAATTCTGGTCTACTGTGTGTCCCCCTACACACCATACATTCAGATCCTTCTATGCCAGAAAGTCCTCTTCTCTAAACTTATTCAAATCAAATCTAAAACCTTTTTTTCTTTAGCCAGGCTTTCACTTAATTGTCCCTTTATCCCTTATGTTATGTTATCCTGAGTATTTCTTGTGTTTTATCCTGTGCATTTCCTGTTATTCTGTGTATTTCTTGTGTTTTCCTTGTAAAGTGCTTTGAGAAACCACCTTTAAAGGCGCTATATAAAATAAAGTTTATTATTATATACAGGATATGTGATAGGAGACACATATTGGCTAGGGTTATATGGCCAGAACACAAGGTGCATGCAGAACAAAGTTCTTGTGCTATGCGTTGAGGTTTCATGAGAGGACTCCAAACATTTAGAGATGTAAAACTTAGTTCAGCCATACTGAACTTATATTTTAAGCAATGTAGAAAATAAAAGATGGAGACGAAGGTAGGAACAAGAAGTGAAGGAGGTAAAGTGGCCTGACAAAAAAAAGTGGAACAGTGATGGATGGGAGATGATAAAATGGGGGTTAATGACTACAGGGAATCAGTGGAAAGTTCCATTGGCAGGCAAACTGCAGAAAAATGGATTTATCTGGGCTACCTGGAGTGTGTAAGGGGAAGGAAAGGTTGGAAAAAAAGGTTAATACTGTGTAGTTGCACTCCAAAATGGGGAAGGGGAAAGGAAAAGGGGTAAGAAAAGTGCTTGTCCCAGCTGAATAGGAAGGAAGTGTATGGCCTTTGGGTAAGACCTGCCTGATACCAAGGAGGACCTAGTTGGAGGTAAGTGACAAAACATGGGAGAAGGGAGCACCCTTCAAGCCCCAGGGTAGAATAGTGGTGGTTTCAGCTTGAGATCAACATCTGAATTACAATAATACACCTATATAATAGTTATTGAACTGTTATGACCATAACAGGGAAGAATTCAAGGTTAACTTAAATGCAGCGGATGAAAGACACATCTTGCTTACTTCGCTTTGACATCAGGCGATGTCTAGCAGTGACATCAGTGTAAAACTGGAAGAAATCAGTGGGCCCCAGGTACACTCATCTATTAAATGTGAAAAGAAAAAACTGTGCTTGGTGCTAAATTAAATAAAACAACAAAACTCAAAAAAATTGAAGCATGCATTAATAGCTGCACTTAGAGACATAAAAATACAAATGCAGTGTATACATATATAAAATGCTATTGCGCTGTATAAAAATCTCAGTGAATACAAATAAAGTCACAATAAATACAAATACAGAAACAAAAATCAGGAGAACAGCTCATGTGAAAATGTGAATGAATGAAACATAAATGAAGCATCCAGAGAAAATCAAAACAATATGGTGCCCATCCTTCATGAAAATGAATACAATATCATGTAGTCTGTAACCCCCCCCCCCCGCACACACAGCCTCTAAATCAAGCATGAGACCCCGGATTATAGGAGGTCTATCAAAGCATGGATTATGGACAATGGAAATGGATCCTTAATCACAGGGTTGCTTGCGGCACTTCCAATAAGGCTGTAATCTCCCTCTCACATTCCACGGTTACACACAGCAAGAGAATAAACAAGCCTCCAATAGTGAAGTACTGCTGGTGTTTATTTTAAGATTACTAATATGATCTACTCACAGAACATCCTTGTCAATGGTACATGAACACACATAATAGCCGCTACAGCACAGCATAGGAACTGTCAGCACAAACACCGCCTGTCCCAGAAGTCTGGCCAGACATGGTCTTCATGAAAAAATTGTGGCCAAAAAGCCATACCTCCGACATGGAAACAAGGCTAAGTGACTCAACTATGCATGGAAACATAGGATATTGGATGCAGAAATATAGCAGCAGGTGCTATGGATTGATGAGTCAAATTTCGAAATATTTGTCTGTAGCAGGTAACAGTTTGTTCACCAAAGGGCTGGAGAGCAGTACAATAATAAGTGTCTGCAGGGAAAATTTACACACCTGCCTAAAACATTTGCACAGTGCTATATAGTGTGCATATTAGTACACAAGGTATTTGGAGGTAGGTCATTAATTCAGGTCATAATCTCCCCTTCTCCCATATCAGAGATAAGTATGTAAAGTACTGATTCCATAGTAATATCAAAAGTGAAGAAAAGTTTCAGGCCTCAGATGTGAATGTAGCCATTTGTAAGTTTGAATGAATGAACTTTATTGCCAGGTATGTTCACACATACGAGGAATTTGTTTTTGCTACAGAAGCTCCACAGTGCAACAAAATGACAGCGACAGAACAAAAACACAAAATGGAATAAAAAATTTAAAAATTTAAAAATTTTAAAACATTTTTAAAAAATACAAATAGGTAGGTAAGGAACGAAAAATATACAAATTGACAATGTATGGCAGGTATATTACAATGAGCATTATGTATGTGCAGGTATATTATGTGCAAAAAATTTAAGTGTACGCTAAGTATGTGTGTTCGGTAAATAAGTGTAGTATATATAAATATAAATAGTGTAGTGTGTTCCGCAGTTTTTTTTTTCTTCAATTGTTCATTAGATGGATTGCCTGAGGGAAGAAACTTTTCCTGTGTCTGGTCGTTCTGGTGCTCAGTGCTCTGTAGCGTCGACCAGATGGCAAAGAAACTTGACAACGGTAGACCAGCTGCGATGTCTCGTGACTCGTGGTCTTGCTGGTCTGTGTCCTTTTCAAAGAAGGGAGTCCGTTAGGTAGATTACTTGTTAACTTCTTTTTTTTTTGACGCCTTGTGTGATGTGATAAATATAAATATATATGATGTGAATAAATGGCTTGTGTGTATGAATCGCATGTGAATTTAAAAAACGTGTATTATATGGACGTGTATGTATTACGAGTAACATTATATGGACGGTATGTAACAGTTAAACATATAAAAAGCAAGGAATGGATGGATAAACATAAAAAATTTTTACAAAATTTTAAAAATTTAAAAATTTAAAAAATAAGGTAAAACACAAAAACAA
>BLSH010223408.1:577353-588464 GCA_018402905.1 Glandirana rugosa | reverse complement strand
TATTTTCCCTATCCCCATTTATTTGTAGGGCACTTGCCCTAGTTTGAAGATGATTTTAGAACAGTTATATGGCTTCTACCGTTAATTAATACTTTTCAGACACAGTTTGAAGATGATCCACATTCACCTCCATTTTTGCTTTTTTTATGTTTTTATTTTTTTAAAAATATTTACAGTTATTTCCCTGTCCCCATTTTTTTGTAGGGCACTTGCCCTACCCTTACCCCCATTTTACTTCCTTTTGCAGCCCTCTGGGGCTTTCCAGGACTTTCCTACAGCCATTTTTGTGCCTAAAAGTTCGGGTCCCCATTGATTTCAATGGGGTTCGTTGTCCGTGCGATCGTTCGGGTTCCGTCCGGACCCGGACCCGGACTTTGTCCCGAAGTTCGGACGGACCAGCAGAACCCGAACTTCCAGGTGTTCGCTCAACTCTAGCCTTGAGCCTTGAAAGAGTTGTAAAGTGCTGCAAAGTTGAAAAGAGATTGGGAATTTAAGGGAAAAGATAGTATCAAGATACCATCTGCAAATAGGGCTCATTTGTGTTCTCAGTCCCCACAATAAATGCCCTTGATGTCAGGATTACATCTAAGTTTGATAGCCAAAGGTTTCAAGGCCATAATAAATAGTATAGGAGACAGAGTGCAACCCTGTCACATGCCTCTATGTATGGTTAAGTATTGCAAACTGTAGCCTTTTACCAAAAGTCGAGCAGTGGGTTTATAAAGCATGCATAACATAGTCAAAAAGTTCGGGCCAAGCCCATATTGTTCTAAAGCATAGAAAAAATAATCCCATGATAGAGAATCAAAGCCTTGTGGAGGTCTAAAGACAACAACATGCCCTTCACAGTCATTATTTTGAGATTCACATTTATTAGTGAGATTGACTGATAGTTCGCACATTCAGGTGGTCCTTGTCAGGTTTGGAAATAATGTGAATAAATGCATTATTTTTGTATGGAGGCAGAGGAGAACCTTTTCTCATATCATTAAAGAAAGAAAATAAATGGGGGGTCAATAGCTCAGAATATTTCCTATAATAATGGCCCAAAAAAATGTCAGGACCTGGCGCTTTTGATGTGTGGAAGTTTTTAATAGCTGCCCTAACCTCCCCCTCTGTAAATTCATCCTCGATTAACTACATATGCACACACCACTTTAGGAAGCGAGAGATCTAAAAAAAAGTTTTCTGTTTGAGTAGTGGTAACGGTTCAAAGGAAGCATAGCGCTTAGAAAAAAAATGTAAACATTTCCATGGAATACTCTGCAGATTTGGAGTTGCATAGCTGTTTTGTAAGCGCAATTTTGGTAACGACGGATTATACAGTAGTGAAGTAAATTTCCTCGCTAACAACATATTGAGTTTGTCACTCATAGTATAATAGCGGTGTCTGGATCAACTTAAGCATTTTTCAGCTTTTGTAAACTAGGATTCAGTACCACTCGCACTGCATCAGTTTTATCCCTCAGGTCCAATTGTGGATTAGACCTCTGCTCTCGCATGCTACATCGTAATTCCTCCTCTTGCAGCTGAATTGCATGTTCGTGAATATATTTTGAACTGGAGGCAATCTGTATCAGCTTACAGCAAATGGTGGCTTTATGGGCCACTCAATTATTACTATGCGAAGTGGCAGAAGAGGGATTGTTATTAAAGTATTGACATATGGGGGGCATGGCCAAGCCGCCGATGTAAGAGGGTGGTAGCCATGGACCAGCCACCAAATATCTGCTAATAATCCGCTATGGGGCTCCTTCCATGGACAAAGCCTCCCCTCTCACCTGGCTGTGGGACTGGTGTACCTCCCAGTCCGCGCTGAACTCCCACCTGGTCCCCAGAACAATGACAAGGAAGAACAAAGGAGAGGCTGTGGTGCTGGACTGGGCTGTCCAACATGGTGCTGGCCCACTCCCTCCCTGCACACCACAAGACAGGAGCAGGGACGCGGATGTATGGCTGGAGAAATTTTCTCATGTCTCTGCTGGAGAGCTGCAGGACACGCCGGGAACTAATTCGGAGGAGGCTGAAGGCTCCTCTCAGGTGGGGCTGCTCTCTGGTGAGTCATCTGCTGCAGCACACACAGCCACAGGGGGAGAGGAGGATATGTGGGCAGCTGAACATGAGGGAACCTTGGCTGATAACACTCCAACCATACGACAGGATCCTTCCCCTGAGTCTACTCCAAAAGATGTTTTGCATGCTGTGCAATGTGGCAACTCAGCTTTGAATGCACTTACCAACCAATTTTAGCAATTGCGTGAGGAGGTGTTACTCATTCGCCACGACATTCAGAAGGTGCGGTAGCGCACTATGGCATTGGAGAGGCATATAAGCTCACTGGAAGATGAGTTTGCCCCTGCTAAATGTGACATTAAAGCTAATACTATTGCTGCCCAAACCCATGCTACGCATATTGAAGACTTAGAAAACCGCCTAAGCAAAAATGTTAGTATTCTGGGGCTGCCAGAATGCATTGAAGGGAAAGATCCAGTCACTTTTATTAAAAAATGGCTGCTGAACACCTTTAATGAGCACAACGTCATGCCTTTCTTTGCTGTAGAAAGGGCTCACCGCATTCAGACTCGCCCTCTTCTGCCCAGTAATTACCCTCATTCTTTTATCCTGAAACTTTTTTTAAACAATAGATTTTTATTAAGTTATTATGTCTACATTGCATAACCTAGTAAGTTTAGGGTATATTAGTATTGTGAGATAGTTAGACATTGTTCAATACAGAGGGACAGCACACATTTATCATAGATAAATGTGAACATAGATAATCGAACAATGATGCCCTTGTGTTCGTGAAGAGAAAAAACAAAAAAACGAAAAAACAAAGGAAAAATGCTTTAGTGAGAAAAGGAATCTGCCACCCCTTTGTGAACACACTGTGGCAGGCATGATAAATGTACATTATCCACTTACCAACTAGGGCCTAGAGAATAAAATGGCGATCGTTGCAATACTTTTTGTCACACGGTATTTGCGCAGCGGTCTTTCAAGCGCGTTTTTTTTTGGAAAAATGTCACTTTTTTTAGTTAAAAAATAAGACAACAGTAAAGTTAGCCCAATTTTTTTGTATTTTATGAAAGAGGATGTTATGCCGAGTAAATAGATACCATACATGTTACGGTTGAAAATTGCAAAAAAGGCGATTCTGAATACTGTAATTTTTTTAAAACCAGCACCGTTAGCCACTGAGTACACCAGAAGTGACGTTATGACGTCTCTTTCCAGAATTTGCTGAAGGAAACCCGATCGGAGCCGATTCCGGCTTCCTTCAGGTCTCCTCTGAGCCGGCAGATGTGCCGGATTGTAGCTTCGGTCTCCCGGTGGAACGGGAGGCTGGAGAAGAGCGGCGGAAGGTGGCGGGAGGGGGCCCCCGCGGATAAAGATTGAGCGGCTCCCGAGCCAGATCAGTCGCTCTCCCCAGATAGCCGACCGTCCGCTCTAAAAAATGGTACCGGGATATAGCCTGCAGCTGCAGGCTATATCCCAGTACAGACACTCAAAGTAGCCACTGCCTATTTACGGGGCTGGGGGTGAAGTGGTTAAAGTTACTAACACAGGGCATCTGACATATATTAGGTTAGGCTTAAGCGTATACTTAACTAAGATACAGGGAATCAAGTATAAAACAATACTAAAGCTGAATAAAGCTAGGATTAGTTGAGTAGTAGTACTGGTCTCCATTTGTCAGAGGTTGCAATGTATACATCTTGGTGTACAAGACTGCTGAAAGGATGTCTAGGTGTAGAACCACTAAATGAGATGGGTGATGAACTTTGAAGTTTTTAATCATTATTTATAAATTTTAATTTAGTTCAATTTTGTGGTCATCCTGAAACTTTTACACTACAAAGACTGAGACAACATTCTTACTATGGCTTGCGCAAATGGAACTGTTGAAATAAATGGTTCTAAAGTTTCTTTCTTCCTGTATTTTTCTGTGGAAGTACAAAAATTGTGGGCACAGTTTGATGATATTAAACGTAGGTTATGGGCCCTCCACATTCCTTATGCAATGCTATACCCGACCAAACTACATGTTTTTCCCAAATTGGCACAACAGTGGCTGGATAGAAATGAGCGCCATCTCTCTCGCTCATGCACTCCAACCTGAAGATGGTTTTATTCGCTCCTTGCTGCAGTGATGCTCTACCATTACCAGCCATGAGGTTTTCCTCATTAGGAATTTTGGTCCATTTGAGGCTACACGTTCACCAGCTGACTCCCATTTCGGCCTTGGCGGTACATATACTCTCTCCCCCATGGAAGTTCCTGAGGCAATAATTGCTTAATGTTCTTATTTTTTTGTTGGTTTGCTCTAGAAGCTCTTGTTTTTGTGTGGAGTTCCACACCCTGTGTCTGAGCCTACAACTTGACCTTCATATGTTCTTGTCTTGCCATCTGTCCTTCATCCTTCACAGTCAAACTCTGGTGTGGATGTCAATTGCTCTTGACATTCATAAATCAGCTAAGTCTCTCTCAAGCAAAGTAAAGGATACTCTATACCTAGAAATATTTGCACAGTTTTTTTATTTTTCATTTATGGCGTTTGGCTTGAACTTTGTTTCCTGGAATATCCGAGGACTTAAGGACTCAAAGAAGAAAAAGGCTATGTTTATGACATTATCGCTTTGCGGTTCTTTGGTGGTCTGTCTGCAGGAGAAGCACCTCACCACTGATACTACAAGTCTGTTGAATCGTAGACTATTCCCATTGCAATACCATTCTGTGTTTTCCAATTATGCAAGGGGGTTAGTGTTTTAATATTGTCTAACATGCATTTTACCTTCTGGCAGTCGTTTATAGACTCTGCGGGCAGATATATCTTTCTGTTATGTGATATTGATAATCTGCTCTGTATTCTGGGTAATGTGTATATACCCCCATATAACAGCGAGGTACTCAGGGTTGTAGCTCATTTATTGGCTGATCACCCTGGGGTTCATTTCCTGGTGATAGGGGGCTTTAATGCGGTGGGGGATCCTGCTGTGGATAATTAACCAGCAGGAGCACAATCTGCTACACCTTTTTACATTCAAATTCAGGAACTGGGCCTAAGAGGCATTTGGCAAATACGCAACCCCATTGCTCTCCTTTATTCTTGCTGTTCCAGTACACAGTATCTTACAAAAGTGAGTACACCCCTCACATGTTTGTAAATATTTTATTATATCTTTTCATGTGCAAACACTGAAGAAATTACCCTTTGCTACAATGTAAAGTAGTAACTGTACAGCTTGTATAAGAGTGTAAATTTGCTGTGCCCTCAAAATAACTCAACACACAGCCATTAATGTCTAAACTGCTGGCAACAAAAGTGAGTACACCCCTAAGTGAAAATGTCCAAATTGGGCCCAATTAGCCATTTTCCCTCCCTAGTGTCATGTGACTCATTAGTGTTACAAGGTCTCAAGCGTGAATGGGGAGCAGGTGTGTTAAATTTGGTGTTATCGCTCTTACTCTCTCATACTGGTCACTGGAAGTTCAACATGGCATCTCATGGCAAAGAGCTCTCTGAGGATCTGAAAAAAAGAATTGTTGCTCTACATAAAGATGACCTAGGCTATAAGAAGCTTGCCAATACCCTGAAACTGAGCTGCAGCATGGTGGCCAAGACCATACAGCGGTTTAACAGGACAGGTTCCACTTAGAACAGGCCTTGTCATGGTCGACCAAGGAAGTTGAGTGCATGTGCTTAGCGTCATTTCCAGAGGTTTTCTTTAGGAAATATACATATGAGTGCTGCCAGCATTGCTGCAGAGGTTGAAGGGGTGGGGGGTCAGCCTGTCAGTGCTCAGACCATATGCCGCACACTGCATCAAATTGGTCTGCATGGCTGTTGTTCCAGAAGGAAGCATCTTCTAAAGATGATACACAAGAAAGCCCGCAAAGAGTTTGCTGAAGAAAATTTCTGGAACCATGTCCTGTGGTCTGATGAGACATGAATGCCAACATGTACTGTTACATACTGAAGCAGAGCATGATCCCTTCCCTTCAGAGACTGGACCGCAGGCCAGTTTTCCAACATGATAACTACCCCAAACACACCTCCAAGACGACCACTGCCTTGCTAAAGAAGCTGAGGGTAAAGGTGATGGACTGGCCAAGCATGTCTCCAGACCTAAAACCTATTGAGCATCTGTGGGGCATCCTCAAACAAATGGTTGAGGAGCGCAAGGTCTCTAACATTTACAAGCTCTGTGATGTCGTCATGGAGGAGTGGAAGAGGACTCCAGTGGTAACTTGTAAAGCTCTTGTGAACTCCATGCCCAAGAGGGTTAAGGCAGTTCTGGGAAATATTGGTGGCCACACAAAATATTGACACATTGGGCCCAATTTGAACATTTTCACTTAGGGGTGTACTCACTTTTGTTGGCAGTGGTTTAGGGGAGGACAGTAAATTTACACTGTTATACAAGCTGTACACTCACTACTTTACATTGTACCAAAGTGTCATTTCTTCAGTGTTATCACACAAAAAGATATAATAAAATATTTACAAAAATGTGAGGGGTGTACTGACTTTTGTGAGATACTGCATAATCCCCTATCTCGGATTGATATGGCACTGGGTACATACTCTATTCTACCTTATGTAGCCAATACTCTTTGATTGTCAGACCAATCCCCTTTAGCATTGACTCTGCTGACTTCTTCTACCGCTAGACAATTTCACTGAAGAGTCAATCCATTCTGGCTAAAAGTGCTTCCGTGGGGTAATTCTTTTTTGGAATTCTTTTTATGAAACGCTCACTCTGCCTCGCCCATGATGGTGTGGGATACCATGAAAGCCTATCTGGGTGGCACCTTGACTGAGTGGGAGAGCTTTCTCTCGGCTGAGGTTCATGGAACGGAGGCACGATACTTATCTTCCCCTACAAAACAAAACTGGGCATCTTGGAAATATGCTCAGATGGTTTACAGGCAAAAAGCACTAGAAAAGGCTGAGTATAAAAACTCTTACAAGCGCTGTCAGTACTATGCTGATGGCAAAAACACAGGACACCTTCTTTCTGTAATTGCGAGTTCCCAAAACCCCCCACAGTAGATCTCAGCTATGGCTACCACCCTGGGAGAACCTAATCTTGACCCCCAAGCTATTTTGCATGTGTTTTACACATTCTATAGAGATTTTTACAGTAGTAAAGTACATTATCCACCCTCTCAACTTCGGGAGTTTTTAGACTCAGTAACCTTGCCTTGCCTCACTCCAGAGGACAGGAAGCTCTTTAATCCCCTGCTAACTATTGAAGAGCTTAGCACAGCTATAGCACACACACCTAATAGTAAAGCGCCAGGGATGGAAGGCCTTCCAGGCCGAAATATACAAAGTGTATGGAAACGTGTTGCTCCCCGAGCTATTGAAGGTGCTAAATGAAGCTTACACATCCCACCAACTACCAAACTCCATGAATGTGGGCAGCATTATAGTTTTTTTGAAGCCCAGAAAAGATAGGCTCTACCCATAATCATATCGTCTGATTTTGCTATTGAATTTGGACGTTAAAATTCTGGCCAAGACAATTGCGGGGGGCGCGTCCGGATCTGCTTGGAGCAGGACGCAGCGGTGAGGAGCTCTCAGTACCTCAGCTGGTATCCACTGCCATCCTTATACCCACAACCTCATCCAAAGCCTCAAACCCCCTGATCTGTGCCTCCTGCCTTCTGACCTCCTGCCCACCCTGGGACTGACTATTGTTCCTCCGCGCTTCCCATCTGAGGAGGAAAGCGGGCCGACGCAAAGCCTAGAGACGGCTGCCATCTTCTAGGCCGTAAGCCAGCCGCTTGATTTGGGACTCGCCCCGTTCCCCGGCTGCTGGAAGTCGTTAAGCGGCGGCACGCTATCCAGTCACCCAGAGACTGCCTACGCAAGGTGAGACCTCCCTGCCCGACCCAGCAAGCCAGTCTGCGGAGCTGGCCTAGGCTAAAGGCCTGGCGGCCATCTTGCTACACTCAGCCTCCTTGTGGCTGGGATCTTCTGGTCCCCTGAACTGAGGCCGGCAGGTGCCTACTCTATAGTCTAAACCTGCCCACCCAGCCTGCAGCCCCCTCAGTGACTCTATTGCCAGCCAGACAGTGGGGTAAATATCCACATTATCCACAAACAGCGGCCATCTTGCTCCACCCGAGGCCTTCACCTATCTACTGTGCCTAAGACCAGACTATACTCTATCCCCAGAGCACCCGGAGCTAGAGGATCCCATTTCCAAGATAACGTTTGACAGTATACCTGCCCCCAGTGGCTGCTTTTGAGCTCTTTGACAATGGGCTCACTTCCCTGCTACTGTCAGCGTTTGTTCTGTCGCTACCAATATCCTAACCAGGGATTCCTCAAAGACTTGCTCCTGACATAACATACAAGGGGAACAACCAACGCACAGTATACCAGCAGACTCCCCTCCTCCCCCCATTTTTTTCTTTGCACTCCCCTCTCATTTTAATTGGATGGTCAGCTAATATACAGCAGTATAACGGGGCTTAGCTGTCCACATGGAGCTGTGAAGACACATCCGCCGTCAGCTCCCGGGCCCCGCAACTCCACAGGACTTTAAGACATGGCCATCTCCTGTCCACTTACCAAATATGGGGAAAGACAAACCCAAGGAACAGAAGGGCGTGACCTGGGACAGTTCTTCACCCATTCGGCAACTGCAGCTCATCGCCAACCGGCTTCTAAAATGGTGTTGGCGCGCCATCCCCTATGCTCTCGGATTCTGCCACGGATACACAGGGGAGCTACCGCTCCAGACTTACCTCTCCAGAGGGCTCCGATCACCCCTCCAGGCATTCCAGGAGCCACTCCAATACCTCCCTGGGTGCAGGAGAATGATGGGACCTAGAAGCCCAAATTAGATCTCTACACAGCTATATCAGATCTCTTCCCACCAAAAATGACTTTGAGCACTATTTTAAGAGAATCGAAAAAACATATAAACAAGAGATCTCTGATCTTAAAAGGGACATTGGGGTCTGTTTTGATGATACAGAAGCCTCCGGGCCTCCATTCAGTCCCACGAAGAAATCCTTAATACCCATACCGTGAAGCTACAACAACTATCTTATCAACAAGATTACAAAGAAAATCGTAACCGCCACATTAACATTCGCATCCATGCTATTCCTGAGTCGGTGGAAATGAAAGACCTAGCTGCAGCTGTGACAGCCATCTTTAACCAGCTCTTACAACAACCTAAAGAGACATTAATTGATCTCGACCGGGTTCACAGGACCGCCAGCCCCAAGTCTCCTGATCCAACCTTTGTCAGAGACACCTTATGTAGAGTACATTTCTTTAAAATCAAAGATGCAATCATGCGGGCTGCCAGCACCCAGGATACCATCCTTTTCAATGAGACTCCTGTGATGCTCCTTCCAGACCTTTCATACCAAACCTTGGCGATGCAGAAAGCCCTTAAACTATTGACACATCTTCTGCAGTCATGCCATATAAAATACCAATGGTGCTTTCCTTTCCACTAGGAACTAGGGAAAAACTGCCATTTTCTGCACGTTGGGTGATCTCCTTACATTTTTGAGCATTCTGGAAGTCCCCCAGGTTTCTCTGCCCGACTGGCCATTTAAACCGGGCACCTCTGGCCTCCCATTCCTACCACAATGGCAATCTCAAGGTCGCAAATGCCATTTAAGGTCATCATCCCGCAAGGATCCCGAGACTTAAAAGAGCCAGATACCACTGGTTTATTTACTTCACTTTGGTACTGCTATTATGCCTCAAGAGCAGCGTGGCTTTATTTTCCCCACCTCATGTTCTATCCTAGTTTGTTTTGTCATGTTTAATGTTCAGCATAAAGTTTGACCTCTGTTAGAGTTGGGGGTCCCATTTCATCTTAACTTCTTCATGCAACACCCACCGGGACACCATTCCCGCTGTTTCACAGCCCCTAACATGTTGGAACTAGATGATTTAGGGGCACCCCACCCTCAGGACACACAATTCCATTTACACCCCATTTCCATTACTCTAACTGACAGTTTTATGATTTGGCCTGACCACCATGTCGCAGTGACTCTTTAACCTGCGGAGTGGGGTCCTGGAAGCCGCTTTATGCGACCTCCTTGGCCCCCGCTAGGTCGTTAGAGTGCCCTTAAGGCTGTTATCATTGCTATTATGGAGCCACCTAGTGGCCGTTTTACTTGCCTGGTTTTCAAGTGTTTGTCGGTCTCGACCTCCACTATTCCTATCCAAGCCAACCTCTACGTTTCTACTTATTATGATCTTGGCGACCGAGACCCGAGTATACCACTCCATCTATTGTTTTCTTTTCCTTCCTAATCTTTTTCTCTCTCTCTTTTCTCCCTCTTTACTCCTCTATAGTTCCTCTTCCTGCCGGTCTGCTGGGATGTTTAGACATGTTGGATACTTTTGCCCTAGATGTCACCCAGTGTGTGATATGCTTCACTGCTATGTGTCCCATGGCTCCCATGTGTCCAATTAACTTGGCTTCCTTTTTTTTTTTTTTTAATCAAAAACCGAGTTTATTTGAGATTGGCAGTTAAACAGAGCAGTACATGTTACAAGCTGTTGTCATGTCAATACAGAGTGCAAGAGTGACATTACCTATGTACCGAGTGGTTGGGGTCAAGGACGTGAGCTACTCTTCCACACTATAAACACTGAATGGGAATTTACTGTGCGCCCAATAGACTATCTGGTTGACAACTAGGACATGAAGACCATGGAGAGTGGACTCCTGGTTCACATACCTTAGCTATATCGTACCAACTGATTCCAAGATCCGAGATACACCTAACATGTGATTTTGATTTGGCTTAACTTTATAGATTACTTCCTAAACAGACATAATTACAGTGAGAACGTGAGACATAACTGTACTGTTGTCGAACATTGTACATGACGAGACAAATTGACGGTTAGAGTTTATTTGAGCCAAAAACTAATTTTTTTTTTTTTTTCCTTCGGTTCAATTAACCTGTGTACCCTCGGTACCCTGTGTATCGTCACTTCGTATAGTGTGTGACCCACTGTAGATCCCGTTTTCATAGGTTGTACAGATTTGTAGGGTCGTCTGGCCGTCCTTCTCCTTGATATCTCCTCATTTCTCCCTCTTTTCTCTCTCTCT
>BLSH010223408.1:548701-572891 GCA_018402905.1 Glandirana rugosa | reverse complement strand
TTGCACCGGCGTAGGCGATTCTCCATATCGTCGTGTTTAGCCTCCATTTGTTGTATCTGCCGTTGGAGCTGTTCCGTGGTGTGCCGGATCGGGTGTATTATGTCTTCAGCGTTGCTAATCCGGTCCTCTGTCTCCTTCACCCTGTCCCTCAGAGTGGACATATCATGTCGAATAAGAGATATATCCACCTTGATTTCCTCGATCTTGGAGGTGAGAGCGCTCTGGCATAGTGCAATTGCTTCAAGCACTCTGGCCTCCGAGGCCGCGCGGTCCGCTTCCGGTTCGTTGCCGGCGCCATCTTCGGCCTGAGGCTCTTTGTCTTGGAGTCGGAACTTTGCCAGTTTACTGGCCGCCTCCTTAGCTGCTTTAGTCGGCGACATGTTCCCCAGTCCCTTGGGAGGTTCGCACGTCCTTTCAGTGCCCGAGGTGTGTCGGCTGGTGTACAGGATAAACGTGCAGGATATTCAAGCTGCGGAGCTCCTCTCACTCACGTCTCACCTCATCGAGCTCCAGGCCACGCCCTAACTTGGCTTCCTTTAACTGCAGGGGCTTTAACATTCCTGAGAAGTGGAGCCAGGTCTTATACCACTTCCATAAATTAAGATCTAGTATTTTAATGTTACAGGAAACCCACTTCCGCGCCGACTCCGTCCCCAACATGTGGAATAGATATTATCATAAGTGGTTTCATAGCCCCAATCCACTCTCCAAAACAAAAGGGTTGTCCATTGCTTTCCACAAAACTTTCAACTTATTGACGAGGCGGGGAGGTACATATTTCGTAAACTGAAACTAAATGTTTTTCTTTTCACAGTAGCTAATATTTATGTTCCCAACATCAACCAAGCGGAGTTTCTCTCTACCACTCTCACCAGACTACTCTCCTTCGGGGTCCCTTCTTTATTGTTGGGGGTGATTTCAATGTGGCCTTCTCACCGCCAGCAGACACCTTGTCAGGTAAGTCCTCTATCCTTACATCCTCACTAACATTCATGAGGCACATCTTGTAAATGTCTGGCGTGTACAACACCCTGGAGAGCGTGGCACCATAGCACACAATTCCTACAGTAGGCTGGACTATTTCTTGATCTCACAATCTATACTGGATTCCCCTATACAGTCCTCTATAGGGCACATCCTTTGGTCTGACCACGCCCTGGTTCTCCTTTCCCTTGCCCGTCCCCCTAGATCCCGTATGGGAGCCTCATGGAGGCTTAATGATAACTTACTGTGAGACTCCGTGTGCGTAGCGGAAATCTCTAACGCGATTCGGATTCAGAAACGGAGGCTCTTAATTTATCTTTACCCCCCCACGCTACCATCACTTGGCTCAAATTATTCCTTTCAATGGCAACCCAAATGTATTTCATATTTAGTTGTTTCTATGCCTGCCAACTTGTCCAATCTCTTCTCACTAAATTACATTACTATTCTCTCGCGTATCAGAAAGGACCTAGAGCCCTGGGGGGTTCCTCTTTGCCATGGTTTGGCTGCATCAATACTCTTAAAATGGACATCTTGCCCAAATTATAGTACCTTTTCCAAACCATACTGGTTCTGATACCCAAATCATATTTTGCCTCCCTCCGTTTACTCTCCATTAAATTCTTATGGCATCAAGGCTTGTCCCGAGTCAAATATAAATTGTTAACTCTCCCAAAACTCCTGGGGGGTACAGGACTCCCAGATTTTGAAATCTACCATAAGGCCACTATCATGGCCAATATACTGGAATGGTTCCCCCGCCCCATTCCTAAAGCTTCTGTGATGGTCGAGCAAGACCTAGCACCCATAGATCTTAGAGCCTTATTATGGGGCTACAAGAGAGCCTTACCTCACCTGAATTGCTCCTCACCCTTAACTTTAGCTGCTTTAAATTTATGGTATAGAAGAGGGTTTTGTTCTACCCTGTCCTCAGACTCGTTACCCCTAACGCCATTATTCATCAATCAGGCCTTCCCTCAGGGTGTGGGAGCCCACACGGTCGACTCATTCCTGTGTTCCTTATGGCCTCAGGCCCATGATTTTATACATCGTCATACTGGTACCCCAGTGGTCCCAGTTAGCCCCCGAAACTGGCTGATGACCATACATATGGTTTCTTTTACAAAACGACTTTTTCACTCCTTTCAAACACACCGCCCCCTCACAGAATTTGAATGCTTAAGCACTCTACAAGAAACACCCAGACATTTGCTCTCCTCACTATACGGCCTGCTCCAGGCTCTCACACACACAGGACTACCGTCCTACAGGTTATGGTCAAGGGACCTGGGGATTAAAGTTTCAGGGGAAGAGTGACAAACCGCTTTTCATTTCACCCATAAATCCTCTATATCCTGTCACTCACAAGAAAACAAATTTAAAATCCTCTCTCGGTGGTACAGGGACCCTTGGACCCTCCATAGAAACTTCCCTGACACCCCAGCAGATTTCTGGCATTGCAGAGAGGCTCTTGGAACGTACCTACATTTCTGGTGGGAGTGTGAGAGAATATGTACCTTCTGGGACCAAATATTTCAGGTTTACAATCATTTATACGACGAAACTTTAACTCCCTCGCCTAAGATTGCTCTGCTCTCTATCCTTCCTGTCTCCTTATTATCTCAGAAGAGGTGCCTCCTCCAGTTCCTTTTATCAGCTGCCAGACAAATAATCCAGTTGTACTGGAAATCTACTACTACTCCTCCCCTAACCCAGTGGGTATCCACTATGAATGACATTATGAGAATTGAGGAGAGGTTGGCAATGGACAATAATACATTAGACAAATATAAGGTTTTATGGTCGATCTGGCTCTGCTTCTCTGCCTCTGATACTCTCACTAACCTCCTAGGCCCACAACAAGCCCTGGTATCGGACAGATAGAAAGTCCCGTATTGGTTAGATGGGCAATCCCGCAGGACCGGGACCTTCCAGCAGACTCCTTGCTCTACCCTCCCTTACCTTCTTCTACTGATCTATTTCTTCATTTCTCTATATGCTTCTGTCAATTCTTATTTCGCTTTCTCTCTGCCTTCCTCAACTTCGAAAATTAACATGGAACAAGTTTTCTACATTTAAAGGTGTTTTTTTTTTCTGACAAAGTAAAGTTGTTCTCTCTTGTCTTTGTTACTAATCATACTGTAGTATTAATCATCCCGGGTTCTACTATAGGCGAAGTGGTGCTGTGGATATGTTATCATTTACGACTTTATATCTGTAATGTGCATTTCATCTTTAATAAAAAATATTTTCAACTCTAAAATTCTGGCCAAGGTTCTTGCAAACATGTAAGTAAGGTTGTGCAGCAGTTAGTCCATCCTGATCAGTCAGGCTTTATTCCCACCATATCGACAGCAAATAATATAAGACGATTGTATGTTAACCAGCAACTTCCCTCAGACAATGCTGGAGATAGGGCCGTGCTTACTTTGGACGCAACCAAAGCGTTTGACAGCGTGGAATGGCCCTATCTATGGGAAGTATTGAAATGCTTTGGTCTGGGTGAACGCTTTATCAGTTGGGTTAAACTGCTATATTCTGTCCCAAAGTTCACTATGCAAGTTAATGGCTCATATTCTGATGTCTTTTGCCTTCATAGGGGAACACGCTGGGGTGCCCCCTCTCCCCTCTCCTTTTTGCGCCCTGGGGTTCGAGCTGCTTGCGGCGACCATTCGGCAGCTGGGCTCCATTTCCGGGTTTCAAAGAGGTGAGCAAGAAGACAAAATATCCCTATATGCAGATGATGCATTGATATTCCTAGGGGATACTAGGGGCTCATTATCATCTCTCATGACCACTATCAAAGCTTTTGGATCCTTCAAAGTTTAAACTTTAAGGTGTCCTCCAGATACTTCATCCTATGCTCCCTCTGTGAGGGCAGGATGAATTCTGAGACTTTCCCCTTGTAACGGTGGTCAAGGAGGGTTGCCAACCAATAATGATCCTTCTCCTTAATGCCACAAATTCTCAGGTCCTTTTGCAGGTTTTGAAGAATAAGGGAGCCCATGCACTGCAAATTTCCAGAGTCATGAGAAGCAGAGTCCTCGGGGTCACTGAGGATTACACTATCTGGAACTGCCTCCTTCCAGCAACGTACTACTCCCTAGGTTTCTGGGGGCTAAAACACATCTCGGCCCTGGAAGGATTTCCCACTTTAGGACCAGAGCACTTTTTGCGATTCAGCACTGCATCGCTTTAACTGACAATTGCACGGTTGTGCGATGTTGTACCCAAAGGAAATTGCGTCCTTTTTCCCCATAAATAGAGCTTTCTTTTGGTGGTATTTGATCACCTCTGCGTCATTTCTGATCGCCGCTATAAACAAAAGAAGAGCTACAATTTTGCAAAAAAAAGGATATTTCTTACTTTTTGCTAAAATACAAATCCAAAAAAAAAAACATTTTTTTCCATTGGTTTTGGCCGATTTATAGTCTTCCTCATATTTTTGGTAAAAAAAATCGCAATTGGCGTTTATGGATTGGTTTGCCAAAAGTTGCCATGTTTACGGATGATGAGAATTAATTTCTGGGGTTTTTATTTATTTATTTTTTTTACTAGTAATGGCGGCGATCTGAGATTTTTAGTGGTACTGCGATATTGCATCGAATATGTCGGACCATGTTGACACTTTTTTGGGACCATTGGCATTTATACAGCGATCAGTGCTATAAAAATGCACTGATTATTGTGTAAATGCCATTGGCAGTAAAGGGGTTAACCTGGAGAGGGCGCTCTAAGGGTTAACTGTGTTCCCTGGGTGTGTTCTAACTGTGTATGGGCTGGCCTGGCTGGGGGAAGGGAGTGATCACGGTTTCCATATACAGGAAGCCTGTGATCACAGCCCTTCCCCCTCTAACAGAATGGAGATCCGTGTTTACTTACATGGACCTCCGTTCTTTCACTGCGGGGGGGGCATCTCGGGTAGCCGGCGGCAATCGAGTCCACCCTACCCACTCCCTGGCCCCCCAACACAGTGTACGTGTGAGGGTGCCTCCGGCAGCATGTGTGCGCTCACAGTGAGAGATATCGCAGCCACTCTGTCGCCGTCAGACTGCAGTCAGCAAGTGGTTAAGGTATGTCTTCCTTTGCTGCAATGCCTCCAAAACTGCCAGAATCCTCCTCCTCCTCCCTCTCTTCTTGTGTGTTCTGTGGTGTTGCAAGAAGACCCGCTGCAAGGATCTGTGACACCCTTCGCTATACCATCATCCCTGTCAGTGGAGGCTGCTGAGAGGTCATGAGGTTGGGGTTGTGCTTCACCCTCACTTTTCTCCTCTGCTCTATCTGGCAACAAAGTCGTGTCAGTGACCTCATCATCATCATCCCCTCCATCCTCATCATCACGGGAGCCAACTTGGCAATACACTGCGACTGGGAGAACATGACTGCCAATTTGTTGTTTACCAGAATTCTCCCCTCTCTGTAGGCTCATGTTCCTACCTTACTCAACCTCAGAACCAGGATCTGAATTACGTAATCGCTGTGCATCATCAAGGAGCAAATGTCTGATGCTGTGTTCAAATAACTCCTCCATGCCTTATGCTGGGGCTATGGCAGGAGTAGCTGCGGACAAGGAGGCAGAATAGGCCACTCTGGCAGCTGCGGTGGACTGTACATAGTCTCTGCTTGGGTGATGGAGTATGGTTTGGTAAGCCAGTCCATCACCTCCCCTGCATGCTGTGGCTGGATAGCATGGGCAAGATCACTAAACAGAGGAAATGATGCCCTGCCTGAGGACAGACCATGTCCACCTTTGCCTGTGGACACAGACACTGCTGGCCCCTTCACAGTGCCATGAGAATGTCTGTCTCTCCTTGTTGGGCTCCCAGACATGATGCGAGGGTGCTTAGTAACCACTGCGTGAATCTTCGTAGCTGTACGGCGGTCCATGCATGAGATATTGTGGGCACACACGTGCCGCCAGTTTCACGTGCATGCACCCGTTGTGTTCTGCAGGAGCGCGCCCGTGGATCCAGTGGACTCGATGTCCGCCGGCGATCCACTTCACCTTGTACAGAGGCAGAACAGGGATCTGCCTATGTAAGCAAGCCGGATACCTATTCTGCCTTATGACATGACAGAGATCTACTGTTCCCTCTCATTGGCAACAGTGAGATCTGTCATGTCCTAGTAAGCCCATCCCCCCTACAGTTAGAACACGCTGAGGGAACACAGTTAACCCCTTCCCTGCATGTGTAATTTTTACATTAATCACCGCATTTTTATAGGACTGATCAATGTAATAATGTCACTGGTCACCAAAAATTCTCATTTGGGGTCAGATTTGTCCGCCACAATGTCGCAGTCCTGCTAAAAATTGCAGATCACCACCATTACCAGTAAAAACAATAAAAAAAAAATAAAAGTCTCTAAATCTATCCTGTAGTTTGTAAACGCGATAACTTTTGCACAAACCAATCAATATATGCCTATTGTGATTGTGATATATCTGCCTAAACTGATGAATAAATTTATTTTTTATATTTTTTTGGATATATATTATAGCAAAAAGTAAAAAAAAAATTTTTTTTCAAAATTGTCATTCTTTTCTTGATTATAGCGCAAACAATGTAAAACGCAGAGGTGATCAAATATCACCAAAAGAAAGCTCTATTTGTGGGAAAAAAGGACATAAATCTTGTTTGGGTACAGCGTCGCAAGACCGTGCAATTGTCTGTTAAAGCGAAGCAGTGCCGTATCGCAAAAAATGGCCTGGTCAGGAAGGGGGCAAATCATTCCGGGGCTGAAGTGGTTAACAAAATGTAATGACGATGGGGAAATGTGTACATGGATGCACTTTAATCAATGGAAAGGGGTGTTTGGTGCACTATAACTTGAGTACTCACTACACAGACACATGACACTGGCACACTACAATATACTGCGGTAAATGTGCACTAACAGATTGAAATAAACTGCACTGAAATATACTGTGTTAAACCTGCAATAATTTACTGAAATATACTGTGTTAAACGTGCACTAACGCACTGAAATATACTGCGGTAAACCGGCAATAATGCACTGAAATATACTTTGTTAAACATGCACCAACACACTGAAATATACTGTGTTAAATGTGCAGTAATGCATTGAAATATACTGCAGTAAATGTTCACCAATGCATTGAAATATACTGCGTCAAACATGCACTAACACACTGCAATATACTGCGTTAAACCTGCAATGATGCACTGAAATATACTGTGTTAAACTTACACTAACACACTGCTATATAGTGAGGTAAACCTGCAATAATGCACTGAAATATACTGCGTTAAATGCACAGTAATGCACTGAAATATACTGCATTAAATGTACACTAATACACTGCAATATACTACGGTAAACCTGCAATGACACACTGAAATATATTGCGTTAAACATGCAGTAACGCACTGCAATATACAGTAACAAACTGAAATATGCTGTGGGAAACCTGCCCTGACAAAATAAAATGACACTAAGTAAAAATGAACAGTCGCACTACTCTCACACTGTACTATCACTAGATTCACACTAATGTGACACTAAAGTAAAAACGTACGGTACCACTACACTCACACTGCACTATCACTAGATTCACATGTAACTGACATTAAAGTAAAAATAAACGGTCCCAGTACTCTCACACTGCACTATCACTAGATTCACACTAAACTGACACTCTACACTCACAATAGAATCACAATAGCGCACTATAGCACACTAACTCCCTAGTAGCACTGAATAGAGCCCTGTTCTATCTCTCTCCACGCCAATAACAGACTGCAAATGGGAAGAATATTTTTTATAGTGTGGGGTGGGAGCAATGAGCCATGTCAAGCATGATGAATAGAGTCATCATCAAAGCATCCATGGCTTTGACAGTACTATATGCCCTGATTGGGCAAATCTTTCATTGCTTCAGCCCATCAGGGCTTCCAATGCACTATGCATCGGCGCAGTGCATTGTGGTCATTCAGTGGGTTGAGCAAATGGTCGAACACCCCGATAAGTCTCACACCGAACCATTTGGGGTTTGGTAATGTCTTTTTCGAGTGGACACATACAAGAACATTACTAATCCACAACCCACAGTGCTTGGCTCCATGCAGGACTCTGCATTATGGATAACATTAATGCTAGTATATAGGAAAGGTTGTCTACTTTAAGGACAACTTCAATTTCTCTATAAGTTTCCCTAGCCCTCCATTCTTAGCCCTATAACCTAATCTAACCTAGAAACTCCCACCTATACTTATCTCTTCTTGGCATCTGTGGCACTCTAAGGTGTTTACACACTGGATGCAGAAATCTTCATCTGCACTGGCTGCGCCTGCTCAATAGTTCTCCATAGACTTAAAAATCACCAGTAGTGATAGTGGTAGTACAGCTCTATTAAACTATATGAGGAGTTACTGCACAGAAATTGCCAGTGCCAATGAGGATTTCTGCATCAAGGATGGAAAAGCCATAGGAGGCCACTGTTGACACAGAAATTTGCACTGGGATGGGGAGGTTATAAGTTAGATCTGCTTAGGAGGCAAGGGAAGAATGTTGGAGGATTTTTTACAGAAAGTATAGTTGAAAGAAAATATTTCCATGCAATGCCTGTCAGTTCATACAATACAAATTATGGTTATTATGTATACTATTGATGGTGCATGATAAAAATAAGATGAAGCAATATTATTGTTTAATTGGTGTTTATAAATTGGACTCATATAGTCCTAGAGCGGGGGTCGGCAACCCATTGATCACAATCTACATATCAGCTTTGGGCAGGTGACAGGTAGATTGCGATTAAGTTCCTGCCTTCTTCCCTATCGATTGGCAGAGCAGTGCAGAGTAGGGATGTACTCTGGTTTTTTGTCACCTGAGCTCTCAAACTGGGAAACAGTCGAGGCCAATTCTAAGAAGAGGCAATGCCTCTGCCACCTAGAATTCACTATCAGCAAATTCTGGCTCTTGCCCTTGTGAGTGCAGTGTTTTGATCCCTGCTGGCCCTCCTCTTCAGTTCATTCAAGTGGGTGTGCTTGTGGGTGACATCATGTTATGAGGAAGGAGGACCTTCAGCATCAGTGCACCAGAACAGGTAGCTCTGCCACAACAGCTTCCCTGCACTGCTCTGCATGAGGAACCAACCCCAGTACCATGCCCTTCTAACTTCTACATAGTGTGCCCTCCTGATCCTCCAGTACTGTGCCCTCCAGACCCCCAGCCCTCCTAACCACCCAGTACTATGCTATCCTGAAACCCCAGTTTCATACCCTCCAGACCCCCCTGTTCCATGTGCTCTCCTAACCGCCAGTATCATGTCCTCCCGACCCCCAGTACTGTGCCTTCCTCATCCTCACAGTATTATGTCCTCCAGACCCCTGTATCATGCCCTCCAGACCCCCTGTATCATGCTTTCCAGACCCTCCTGTATCATGCCCTCCAGACCACCCCTGTAGTGTGACCCACCAGGACTGTGCCTTTTTAACCCCCAGTGACCATACCCTCCTGACCAGACAGTACCGTGTTTTCTTGATCCTCCAGTACTGAGCCCTCCTGATCCTCTAGTATTGTGTCCTACTGACCCTATAGTACTGTGCCTTTTAGACCCCCCAGGCCTCTTGACACTCCCCCCAATTCCTGCACTGTGCCCTCCAGACCCCCCTGTACCAGGTTCTTCTGATCCCCTCTGACTCTATCCTACACTCTCTAACCCACATCTTCTTCTCTCCCTCTCTTCTGGCATTTTCCCCCGATGCTCTAAAACATGCATTGGTCACCCCCATACTTAAAAAGCCAACCTTGGACCCTACCAATCTTAACAATCTACGCCCTGTCTCCTTGCTCCCCTTTTCCTCTAAACGCCTTGAATGCCTTGTCTACAACCAACTGAGCGAACACCTCATTAAGAATAACCATCTTGATCCCCTTCAATCTGGATTTCACCCTCAACACTCCACAGAAGCTGCTCTTCTTAAACTCACAAATGACCTACTAACCACAAAAACCAATGGACATTATTCTGTACTCCTACTTCTGGACCTTTCAGCTGCCTTTGATACAGTTGACCACCCCCTCCTCCTCAAAAAACTTTACTCCCTCGGTCTCCGTGACTGTGCTCTTCGGGGGCTCTCATCCTACCTATCCCAATGCACCTTCAGTGTCACTTATAATTCTACTTCCTCCTCTCCACTTCCCTTCTCTGTCAGGGTCCCCCAAGGTTGTATTATTGGACCTCTCTTATTTTCAATCTGGGTCCCCCTGATAGCCTCCCACGGGTTTCAATATAATTTCTACGCTGATGACACTCAAATCTACCTCTCCACTCCTGAGTATAAGTGGATTATGGGTTAATCAAGAGTTAAAATATTTCTTCTTGTGGTCAGCAAAATAATTAGATGTTTTAAACTGTAAAATTTCCCTAGCAAGAAGAGCTTATCAGCATTGGCTGATGTTTGTTTAAGATAACAACTGGTCACTGTCACGCTAACCTATCTCTCCTCATGTTACTTTGATGGACTTTAGTTGCTATTACTAAAATGAGACCACTATGGTAGGAGTTGTCATTAGTTGTAATAATATGATTGGTTGCAAGCTATGTCCACCCTATATCCACCCTTGTTACCTCCCTTGTTATCACCCTAATTGCTCATTGAATAAAACCCAATGTATCAGCATGAACGAGCTGACACACACTTTGACCCTACAAGCTGTCTCATGGTTCTTTGTGTGGTCCCACATGTGCTAGAGGCTTCTCACAGGTGATCAAGGGACGAACATACATTACTCGTGTATATACCCTAACACTGAGCTCACTCCATCAGTCTCCTCACGCATCACTAACTTACAAACAGACATATCTGTCTGGATGCCACACCACTTCCTCAATCTCTCAATCTCAACTTGTCCAAAACCAAGCTCATAATATTTCCTCCCCAACATGCCTCTTCCCTAGACTTCTCTGTCAAGAGCAATGGCACAACCATCCACCCGTCCCCACATGTCAGAGTTCTAGGTGTTATCCTGGACTCTGAACTCTCCTTTTGGCCACACATCCAATCACTTTCCAAAGCTTGCCACCTCAACCTCCGCAACATCTCCAAACTTTATCCTTTCATGCCGCTGCCAGACTCATTAATCTTACAAACCGCTCAGTGTCTGCTACCCCTCTCTGCCAATCCCTCCACTGGCTGCCACTCGCCCAACAAATTAAATTCAAAATACTAGCAATAAGTTACAAAGTCATCCACAACTCTGCCCCAGCTACATCACTAACCTAGTCTCAAAATACCAACCTAATCGTCCTCTTTGTTCCTCCCAAGACCTCCTACTCTCTAGTTCCCTCATCACCTGCTCCCATATTCGCCTCCAGGTCTTTTCTCGAGCCTCTCCCATCCTCTGGAATTATCTACCCCAATCTGTCAGGCTGTCTCCAAATCTATCCACTTTTAGGCAATCCCTGAAAACTTTTCTCTGCCTATCCAACCTGCACCTAACTACACTTTTTATTTTCTCCATCAGCTCACCCCCCACAGTTATTATCCTTTCGTATCACTTGGCCCTCCCTCCTAGATTGTAAGCTCGAACGAGCAGGGCCCTCTTATTCCTCCTGTATTGAATTTAATTGTATTGCAATTTTACTGTCTACCCTAATGTTGTAAAGTGCTGTGCAAACTGTCGGCGCTATATAAATCCTGTATAATAATAGTCCCCCTGTACCAGGCCATCCTGACCCCTCTGTACTGTGCCTTCATGACCACCCCTTTACACTGCCTTGCTGACCTCCTGTCCTTTGCCCTCCTGTTCCCCTGTCCTTAGCCCTACCGACTCTTGTCCTTTTCCCTGTTGATGATCTGTTCTCTTACCTATTAATCTCTGTCCTGTTCACCCCTGACATCTGCCACACTGATCTCTGTACCCTGCCTTATAATGATATATGACTTGTCTTGTGATGGGTGGTTGCATACAACATAATTGTGTTCCCACAATGTGAATCAAATAATGAGAGTGTTGTTGCGCCTAGTGCCCTTAGTAGTGTCAGTAAAAGAATTGTGTTTAATTATAAAGTGCATTCAAAGTCTACAACCTTCCTCCTTAGTATCATTGGTAAATAGTATTGGTGAATACACAAATATAAGTGGATCATATATAAATTTCGATATCATAAAATCAAACACTGGTTCCTAGATATACTGTACTCTAATGCAGTGATTATAAATGTGAAACACAATGTGTACTGTGAAAAAAAAAAATCGTACCTGAATGGCCTAATCGCAAAATCAATAATAATAAAATAAATGACTCACGGTTAGTAAAGTGTGTAGTTGGGAGCCAAGGATGACAGTCCTGTAGCAAATCCTGGCAGGGGCTGACTGGCAACTTTTGGCCCAGAGGCAAGTATAACCCGGAGGTCCATGGTAGAGCGACTCAGCCCCACTCTGTGCCTCTTCCCTGCCTCCTCCAAACTCCCACCTGACACTTTCGTCATCCATGTAAATTTGTCTTTTCACTGCCAGAGCCGTTTTTGCGTTTTTTGCACATGTTTAAAAAATCATTTTAGGCCTGGAGATTACACAAAACCCCCAAACATTATATACTTTCTCAAAGCCAACACCCAAGAGAATAAAATAGTGATAGTTCTCATTTTTTGTGTAACATGATATTAACGCAAATTTTCTGTAAAAAAACCACACTAAGTGAATGTCAAGGCAAACAAACGAAATAAACTACCCAAATTGTTGGTAATACATAAAAGATGAGGTTGCACCGAGTAAATAGATGTCAACCCTTAATTTTGTGTGAAATGGCAACAAGCTTGTGTTGCTCTCATTCCAGCGTGCGCGGTAATATGGAACATGTGTATCACAACTGATGTTTTCATGTGTAGGCGCCCCTGACGTATGTATTTAAATTCATACATGTGTATATGTAGAGGTGAGGGGGCTTCAAAAAAATTTTGGGGGGAGGGAGGGGGTTTATATGCTTGGATGTAATTTTTTTTCACCAAAAAAACACATTTTTTTTTACTTAAGTAATTTTTTTCATCACATAGGTACCAAAAAGTCTCCTATGTTATGATTTTAAGATGACAGGTGACAGGAGGCGGGATGAAGAGAAGGGGCTTGGAGTGCTGACGGGGGACCCCAGAAGAAAATGAGGATCTGGGCTTCTGTGTGCAAAACCCTGTTATTTCTATTTAAAAAAAAAAAGAAAAAACACATTTAAAACCACTTTAATCCACAATGCTATTTGGAATATGCAGCATGGAGGGGGGTTAATGTATTGCCATTGGTCACTGATGCATTAGTGACCAGTGACAGTTAATTAACCCATTGATGCTTCAGCATGAGGGGGTTAATCAACACTTACACCACTGCCACTAATGCAATACAAAGGTGTTAATTAACTGCCTGGTCACTAAATGCATCAGTGACCAATGGCAATACATTAACCCCCGAAAAAACACCACACAACTCCTGCGCTTGGATGTATCAACCAATAGTGATAGCCTGACCAGGGATGCAGTCCTTTATACAAGTTCCACTCTTTATGCACTAGACGGTCTTGCTGCCCTCCTCAGGACCATGGGAATCCAAATAAACTAGAGAAAAATACAAAAGAGAGAGGGGCGCACCGACCTTGTGCAATACCATAAAACCATTTATTAAAGTTTAAAATCCAGCATAAAATATACTCACAAGCAGAGCAATGTCAAAGGCACGTAAGTCATAAACAGTGACTTAAGTCTATCTCCACCACAGCTAGGGAGGATCCAGATGGCATCATACGCAAGGCTAACGCGTTTCCAGGGTGAACCCTCTTCTTCATTGCCTCAGGCTGGGAGTGCACTTACTGTATTACTTTGCCCAGGGATCCATAATGCTATTAAGATAGCCCTGCTCTCATAACTGAAGGGATGTCTTAACCACTCCACTTTGATCTTCTCCACCTCCTCTTAATATAATTCTACTCTCACTGATATAAGTACATGCAATAAATAATATTGTGCTCTCCGTACCAAAAAAGGATAAGGAACTTACTAAATTACACTCACATTATAATAATATTTATCATGCAAATAAATAATCCTCTCCTTAAATTGACCTCAATAGGTTGAGGTAAAAAAAGGCATATGTTACTCCTTCTGAAGCATTATCTCATTCACTCCTCTTTCATCCTCTCCTTCTTCCACATTACGGCATTCATGTACCAGGCCACATTTAGACACAGAAATGGGATCAATAGTGTACTCCTCTTACAACTACACTTAATTAAAATATATGATCATCCACACATTAAAAAAAAAACACCCACAGTGCTATGCTGGGTACGCCGGTGGGCGTAACGTGTATAGGAGCAGAGAGACATTGCAAGTACTGTGAGATGTACATGTTCCTGGATTTCTCTCTCTGAATATCTGTTCATATTTTGGATGTGATTTGTAAAACACAGAACATAGCACTGTGGGTGCTTTTAATATGTGTGGATATATATTCATTGTATATATTCAGAGTTGAAATGATAGTAAACATAACTACAGTGTTTACTATCGCTTCAGTTTGTGAGCAAACAGAACATTTCCCTCTTAATTAGTGAATGGTGGGATGCAGGAGAGAATGAAATTTAACTCTCTGATCACTATCTCAAAAGTGAAATATCAGGGGTCAGTTTAGACTGATTATGCTTTTCCCAAACACCCCTTGTAAAAGTAATGCTAAAAAATGAATAAATAAATTAACCAGAAATAACCCCACAATATGCACATACTCAAAGTATAAACACAATGTGCTTGCACCTTTATTCAACTCTATGTGCACAAGCTCATTGCCACGATGAGCAATAAAATGGCTATCTGCATCATTTTATCACCATGCACACATATAGAAAGCAAACATGACACTGCAGACTGGATATTACCACAATGCATTGTTGTGAAGTCAATCTCCCGATTTATAGTGTAAGTGACCTAAAGTCTTGCTTACCTTCGATTTTCACCATTTTTCAAAAAAGGCACAATTTAAGATTTATGAATATTTGCTATTTATTAACTCATTATGGTTTTGTCTCCTAGATTTAGTAGGAATGTTGTAAGTTACATTGGGGTTGATTTACTAAGAAAACCGAGAAGTAATGGTTACTCTACACTTAGTTACTCCCAATTAAGCCAATTAAGACTTCCACTATGTGAGTGAAAAAGAGAGTTAATCCCAGAGAACATGTCTTTGTAAACATCAAATGGGTACTTCTGCACATTTGCAAGTGCTAATTGCTTCCGAGTTTACGATATGGGACTGCACTGCCGCCACAATCACATGAATGTGAATAAAACATTTTTATGTGAGATGTGCTCTACTTCGTGTGCATCTATTTATGTATATTACAATTAGTATTCCTAGTTTCTTTTCTTCTTTTGCTAACATATGCAGTTATGAATGGGTATTACAGAGTAATGTCTGCTATTCTGTAAAGTTACATGTATTGAACATTTACAGCTACATATCTGTTCTATGTTTTTTTGTCATGCTAATTTTGTTTTTTATGAGACTATAAAGCAGTAATGATTTAATCATACTACACTATTATGCAGGTCTCAGCTTACTTAGTACAATTCCTTGGGGCTGTGCACTGATATCTACAAAGCACTCATGTTATGAGTTCAAATCCCAGCCAACCTTCCACCCATCTAAGGTAGCTGTGTTGAAAATCATAAAATAAGTGAAATGTACACTGCCCACAATGACCTAGTGGACGCACACACGGACCACGACACTAAATTACAGCAGCTAAAACTAAAAATAGCTGACTTAGAAGACCATTCCAGAAGGAACAATATTAAATTCCATAAACCCTGACACCCTAGTCGCTTACATCCAACAATTAATGAAGCACCTCTTTCCAGTGCTTTCAGACCTAGAAATGTCGATAGACAGGGCCCGTAGGATTCCTAAACCTGACTTTCTACCTGCATCGGTCCCTAGAGATGTGCTTGGCCTGATTAATTTCTATCATATAAAGGAACAAATGATGATCGTGGCGAAAAACACATCTGCACTTCCCGCTCCTTACACTGGAATCAAACTGTATGCGGACCTAAAAATGACACTTCTCAACAGGAAGAAGTTAGTTTCCATCATTAAAGCCCTCCGTAACAACAACATAGGATACCAATGGGGTACTAAACTCACAATCAAAAGACAAGGAAGTTCTCACATAATCAGAAGCTGGCTTAGACTTGCTCAAAGAATGGGGTATCCTGCCTGCTGATGACCATCCATCCACATCCCAACAGCCTCACCACATGGAAACAGAATGGAAATGACTTATGTCCTGGTGCATGCAAAGCAGCCCTGGCATCCTCTTTATCTCAAAATACTCAGTAGCTGGAGAATTTTGGCCTGATTGCTTGAACGTTTACTTTATAAACTATGTTCCACCATACCAACATGTTGTTGCTATGGTTGATTCTCTCCCCCATCTGGATGGTAGCAACATTTGCTACACATTACCCTTGCATTTTGCCAAGTTCTTTTTACTCCCTTGGTTGTTCGCCCTTCTGTTTTTGTCCTTCTCTTAACCAGTTAGACCAGTCACTGATACTCCAATACCCCGCAGGCTGTATTTGGAATATCTTTCATCCCCACATAACCACCTGTGACCTAATTGAGCTCTATATGAAGATGGCCCCTTCACCTTCAATGTATGTGGATGATTCCATCCTCCAACCAACAATCTACAGAGCACTTACAAAAATCCAATCAGTTTTGAAAGAATCCCATACCACCAGAGACCTCTTGAGACCTTACCCCAATATGGCGATTAAGCCCATCTCGCTCAACGTGTGAGGATTCAACTCGCCCTTTAAACAGTTGTCACTCTCAAAAGAGGCCCACTACCTCAAGCCAGATGTACTCTTTATTCAAGAAACCCACTTCGCAGCCTCCAAGATGCCATTGTTCTCCCTGAAGCACTTCCCACACTTATTCTCAGCCTCTCACGCCCAAAAGAAAAATGGAGTCCTCACAGCTGTCAGAGACTCGGTGACCTTTAAACTACACTCAGAAATTTCAGACCCCCTAGGACCTTTTCACATTCTTACTTGTGACATCAACCAAGCCCAAGATATACTATTGTAAATGTATATCCTCCAATCCTTTATACAATCCTTGTATAAAGGATTGTGACATCAACCAAGCCCAAGATATACTATTGTAAATGTATATCCTCCAAATAAGATTAGGTTTTGCAAGAATCCTATCCTGTAAAAGTGGTAGATTACTTTTTGGAGGGGGCTTTAATGTAATTGAAAATTTTCCCTGGGCTCATCCACAGGCAAGTGACCTGCAAACCACACCATCAACCATCTTCTACACCCGTATGACCTCTATGACATCTGGAGATGCCACTATCGAATGGAAAAAGACTTACTTACTATTCTCCCTCCCATCCTGTTCTAGAATTGACCTCATGGACAAATGGACTCTCCAGCTAGTAACCACATCACAGATAGGAGCAATAACATGGTCTGACCATGCACCTGTAAGTATTACAATTGGCAACAACTCCAAGGCTGCCATCCCCGCCTCTGGAGATTAAACGTTACCCACCTAGCCAACCCTAATCACCACCAGACAATTGAAGAAGTCCATTCCATTTTTTTTAGTTCAACACCACTCCTGATACCCCTGTACGAATATTGTGGACAACTTACAAAGCTTATATGAGAGGAACCTTTATAAAACTACAAGCTCATGTTAAAAGCCTAGAAGTCACGTCAAATTGAAGAGGTCCTAGCCACAATTAGACTTAAAGAGGAACAAAATAAATGAAAGAATGCATCAGCAAATATATCTGTGCAGGGTAAACCTAAAAATAACAAATGTCCAAGTCTCTGGCCATGATCATTGATCACAAAAATCTCCAAATTAAACGTGTACATTGTTGGGCATGTGGGGGGTACAAAACAGGAAATGACAACTTTGTGAGGGCTGCTTCACACAGATTGGTGACAACGTGCATTTGTCATTCATCATCAGCATACAACAGTAAAATATGTGTGCAGGATAACACCAGACTTATACATTCATATCTGGCCCAAAACACCACAATTCTAAATTCGTGCAAACCCATGCTTGCTTGATTTATAATGTTATTTCTTGGGTTTTGATTATGTGAAACCCATCAAAAATGTAATCACTGGGGAAAAAGAAACGTTAACACCACAACAGAGGAAGAACATACAAACCTCTAGCCAGGTAGCGGGATTGGGATTCAAACCAGCAGCCTCAGTGCTGCTAGGCAGAATTGATAACCAGTTAACCACTGTAATGCCACATGGATGTATGCTGCATCTCTGTGGTGTAAAACAGTCATAAGTCCCAGGGGGACAATAAGTTAATCAATGCATATGTACTGTGGAAGGCCAGAGAGCCATTGAACAATCTGTTTCTGGCATATGCCATCTGTTTTGAATGCTGGTTATGGCTCATTACTGTCAGCATGCTGCTAGAGAAACAGCTGTAATTGTGTTGGTTTTTGCTTGGTAAGAGGCTGCAATTAGTGCAGGTGGTGAAATGTAAGGCTGATTATTGTCCTTGCCCATGATAAATATATAGCACAATTTGCAATGGTGGTGGGGCCCTCCTACACATAAATACACATTACTGCTGCATTTCTTTGGACATATAGGTGGTGGGATGACAGTCAGGAGTTATGCTTCTTGATTTATTCTGTGATATTTGGTGGTTCTTGGTGTGTGAGTGTAGAATGATGATGTTACCCCCTTGAATTTTGGGAATGACATTTTAATTTCTGATGTTGATACACACATCATATATTTTGGGGGTAAATTATGATCATTTGGAAATACTAAAGACACAAAATTGTGACTCATTTAAAATTTGCATCAGCAATGGTATCGTCTGTGGTTTGTGAAGACACCTGTGGGTGTATTGGTAATGATTTTTGTGAGCTGGACAGCAACAAGTAAGAGAGACAGAGAAAAATATATTTTACCAAAACGTGAAAACATTACACATTACTAGCATTCTTAAAAACAAAAAATATGAAGAAGAATCAACATTGTTGCAAGAACAATTTATTTTAGAGAAATAAACAGTTCATCTCAAAATTAAAATGTATTTTTTGGAGAAGTAACAATTGTACCATTATAACCAATGGTTGTAACTTGCATTTGGCTACATAGCGCAAATTTTCATGCTCGAAAATGCATTTTAACCAAGCGCTAATTTGCGAATGAGAGTATTTTGCATGTCTGAACATGCTATTTTGTGCTGGTACACAGTTGTAAAGAGAGGGGAATTTATCTCTTCTTAGACTTTTATTTTTTTTTTTTTCACAATACATTTTATTGAAGATTATTAATACAATTAGACTTTTAATGATATTTCAGTTTATATATCACTTTTTTAAGCAGTGTAAACGCAGATTATCTTTAAACAATACACCACATATTTAAGTACCATTTAGGCTATCAGATCAAGCTCTAAACATTATTCCCATTTTTCTAGCAAGAGTAATGGTTTGGACAGTCTCTGTTGTCTGGGAGTTATTAGTGAATTCGATTTTGGGAGTATTTTTCCCCATCGCTATCGTGAATTCCATTTTCATGCTAATTAATGCGAATTTGATATTATGAAGTGTACAAATTCAGTAGTACTATAATTTTATTGTATGTGTCCTGTGATTTTAGAAAATGTAATGGTTGGAGGGGTCCTTTACAAACTTTCCAAGCTGTAAGTAAAAAATAGTGAAACATAGTGAAAAAGTGAAAATAAATTAGCAGAAAATTGTTATGGCTGCCTCAGGTTAAAAGTGGAGATCAGGTCTTAAAGCACAATTGTCAATTTTTCTATGCCCCCAGCCCACCCCCCAGCAACATTTTTAACAATCCAAATTACATACTTTATTTCTAGGAGCCTTTAATGTGATCATGTGATGATATGTGATCCTTCTTCATTCGGCATCAGTATAATCTAGCATTAGCAGTGCACATGCTTTCTGCTTCTTAAACCAGTGCTCTCACTATGTAATGTGTGTGCTGGTCTATGTAGCATTCCTCCAGACCCATGGGTTTTTCACTGACAGAATGGAGTTACAGGAAGTGAATTGAATGAGATTTGTTGTCATTCAGTCTGAACAAGGATCAATAGCAAGATCAGAAAAGGGTGCAGGAGTTAGCACCGGAGCATGGACAGGGTATAGTTTAAAACCTTTTTTAATACCCTATGCAGGAAAACAATTGTAATGAAAAAAAATAATGCAGAAAAATAATTTCAATAAAACATTCGGACTTGCACTTTAAAAAGAAACACAGCTGTAAGTCTATTATACATTTTCCTATTTTACATGTTTCTTTAAGTTTTAGTACTGAAAATTGCATTACACCTACTTTTCTTACATTTTAAACAACACGATAATATGAATAATAAATAAGTGACCCTTAACAAAGATATTAAAATCTAGATAACGGTTGCATACGCAAGTGAGAACATTGTATGTTCACAGAAGATATAAAAAAATGGTGAGCTAAAAGGTTATGTAAATACACTTTATCTTTCAAGTACACAATTAGGGAACACAATTTGCAAAGGTTCATACTTTTTTCAAAGTATAAAAAAATACAACAATTACATGTATACTGTTATACAGAAACAATCCCCATTTACATATACATTATATTTTGTACCTAAACAAAATATTTATTTGAAAACTGTAGAAATTGATAATAAAAATAGTTTATAAATGCTATCTTAACCACAGAGAAGTACAAAAACAGTTTTTTTTATGAAATACCTATCTTATCATTACATAATTTTTCTTGTTCAGCAATACATTATTATTGAGTCATGCTGTTATTCATGCTGCACATACAGTGAGGGACACAGAACAACAAGGATATAACTGAACCAAACAATCAAACTTACAATAAAGGGAAAGATCCCCACCTTGCCAACATCCAAATAGTGCAAAAAAGGATTGAGAGAGTAATCTCATCTCTTTCAAAAAGCAAGCGGATTTTGTGGGCACAACATGCAACAGTATGTAAAAAAAAAAAGAACTCTTTATTTCGAAACTTGCTAACACCACACACAGATAAAATCATAAACAACACGCTCTACTCATCAATAGGTCAACAGATACCCAGATAATGACATGGAGGTATAAACCTTTCATATGAGATATAGAGAAGTCCATCAATATGTAACAGAGATTGAGAGACTCCATTAGTGAGCTTCTAAGCAGGGGATTCTCTCCAAGGTGTTTGGCAAGCTCAAATTTTGATCCTCTAAATAGACATATCCCCCTTGGAGGGGTGCTGACATTGTATACATAATATTTAAGAAGTGGAGCCCTATGATCTATCCATTCCTTCTATTTGATAAACCCAGTGACCATTTTTGGTCTAGTACCATTTCGCCTTGATAGAGTGGCCAGACATTCTGGCTACCCAAAAAGTTGGGCCCGGTAGGTCCAGATATTCTATCTGGGAGCTCCACACTCTTAATTTTTTGGGTCCCTACCCCCTGGGAGGACTTTTGTTGTTTGTCCTGTGTGGTTCTGCCCATTCTGCCCATTATCTGCCCATTATCGGGTCTTTGAGGTCAAACAGCACCGAACCAGTATGTTCTGAGGAAGCATTTTTTTTCCAAACATGTTGACAAGCATGCATGGAGGAGTTGGCGATTTGACCTTCTGTTATCCTTCTACAATCTGTTACATATTGATGGACTTCTCTATATCCCAAAAGAAAGGATTTATACCTCTATTTCGGTATCTGGGTATCTGCTGACCTATTGATGAGTAGAGGGTGTTGTTTATGATTTTATCTGTGTGTGGTTTTAACAAGTTTTGCAATAATGAGCATTTTTTATAAATACTGCCTCATGTTGTGCCCACAAAATCTGCTTGTTTTTTGACAGAGTTGTGATTACTCTCTCAATCCTTTTTTTCCAAGCTTACAATAAATCACATCATCAACAATAACCTGAGGAAAGGATATTAATCTGTAGTACTGACTGATAAGTACATCAAACAATAATAGCAGATGTAATTGAAATCCAAGGACTCCACACCCAAGGGAATTTATGCATAGAGCCTGTCCTGAGAGCTATGCACTTTTCATAATTATGGGTTAGGTTTATGTGAGCAACTATCTCGGAGACATTGGGCACTTGGGTAGACCTCCTGAGTCTAGTAATGAGCATCCTGGAGGACATGGGAATTATTACTTCAATATCACGGAATTGAATGGGAAATTAATCAATGTTTAAATAAATTAAGGCCAACGCTGGATCTGGTTTGGTGAGGATCCCAGCGATGTGCAAGAGTACTCGTGTGTCCACAGCATTTCCAGAAGAGAGCGGAGTTTTTAGGAGAAAACTTTGCTAAACAATACAGAGTTAGGTACCAATGGGATAGGACCTTGTGGGACAATTCCCAGTGGTGGATAACACTTTGGGAATAACGAATGGCCATTTTCCATTGGTCATCACAGAAAACATGGCAAAGATTGGATTCCTAATTATCGGGGGGGTGGGTTTGGAGAAGGTCCCTTTGTTCTGGAGAATTCTGGAGAATGGAGTAGAACACCAAGGTACTTTTAGTTTTGGGAGTGTGACATGTAAGAAACTTCCAGGATGAAGAATGTATACTTAAGGAAGGCTTGGGGTTGGCTGTCTGAAATGTGGATATAAGTAAAAAAATATTTAGGGTAGATGTGGAACATTTTATTAAGTCTTCCATAGGTTTGATGTGTGGCCTTTGATAGAAATCCTCCACTCAATGAATACTTGCATCTTGCCATTTTTTGTGGACAGGTGGGGGATGAGACATTCCCAGGTAGAGAGAGGTATTGGGGAATTTTGTGGGGCATCAGTGTTATGTTGGGTACAGATGTTCCAAGCTAATAATGCTGATTTTATTGTAGCAGGAAATTGAGATGTATCAGTGCATTTCCACATATCCGCTAGGAGGATCCTCTTGAGTTCTTGAGTAAGTAATAAGTAAGACTCAACATCTACCCATACATTTTCTGGAGAATAAACCATTGTCTCGTGGTCTGACCACGCCCCAGTATCGATTAAATTGTCCGATCTCACTAAAGCCCCCAAACACACACTATGGAGGCTCAACACTTCCCTCCTCAACAACCCAATCTTCGAATCACAGATTCAATCCGAGATTGAGAGCTACTTCCTGAACAATGCGAATTCAATTCCCGACCACAATATAATTTGGAACGCCCACAAAGCCTGCCTACGGGGTCTCTTCATTAAATTAGGAGCTCATCTTAAGAAAACGCACGCTTCCACCACAAACTCACTGCTCCACCGTATACGCACTCTTGAATCCAAACATAAACGAAACCCAGACACCACCATAGCCGAAGAACTCAAAAAACTGAGACAGGAACTTAGTGAACACCTCCGCTCCAAGTTTGAGTTATACATCAAACGCCTCAAATTGACCTCCTACTCGTCTGCCAACAAACCAGGAGCATATCTAGCTAATATGCTCAAACGACAGCTTGCCAACAGAAAAATCCAGTTTCTTACAACCCCCCAAGGCAAACGGATAAGCAATCCCTTAGACATAGCCAACGAATTTAGCAAATTCTATGCAAATTTATATAATCTGAATGAGTCCGAATCCCCGATGTCCCCAACGCCAGAAAACATTGAAAACTTCCTATCTGCAATAAATCTCCCTAAGACATCCCCTGAACAATTAGAATCCTTAACGCAACCCTTCACACACCACTAACTCTTAAAGGTTATCAGACAACTCCCTCTCCACAAAGCACCTGGCCCAGACGGCCTACCAAACGAATATTATAAAAAACACGCTAAAATCTTAACTCCTTACCTATGTAAAAAAATATTATAAGCAAACCATCCGGCAGACCCGGTCCACGAAACACCTCTCCCTCAACAGACTATTGGAAATTCTCAATCACCACACACTTCCCAACGCAATTCCTAAGATTAACAAGTCCCCTACAGAATCCCTCTAAATAACGTCTATCCTTCAAAAGTTACAAAAGACCGCAACCCCTGTAGCCCCTAAGCCTGAGTAAGTCTAATATATTTAAACGTATCTTAAACGATTTAAGCAACCGATACAGATTCCCTAACGAATAGGCAAACGGAACCCCCCAACATTCTTTGACCTAAAAAGACAACCGTTCGACAGCAAACTCGTATAATCGATCTA
>BLSH010223408.1:522249-538332 GCA_018402905.1 Glandirana rugosa | reverse complement strand
CATCCAACTTCTTTTGCAATTACCTTTTGAGGCTTTCCCTCCTTATGGAGGGTGTCAATTATGTTTTTCTGCACAACTGTCAGGTCAGCAGTCTTTCCCATGATTGTGATTCCTACTGAACCATACTGAGAGACCATTTAAAGGCTCAGGAACCCTTTGCATGTGTTATGTCTTAATAAGATGATTAGAGTGGGACACTTTGAGCCTAGAATATTGCACCTTTTCACAATATTCTAATTTTCTGAGATTGTGGATTTGGGGTTTTCATGAGCTGTACGCCATAATCATCACAATTATGACAAATCATAGCTTGAACTATCTAGCTTTGCATGTAATGAGTCTATCTCATATATTAGTTTCACCTTTTAAGTTGCATTACTGAAATAAATTAACTTTTGCACGATATTCTAATTTTTCGAGTATCACCTGTATTTGTTTAGGGTCCCTTCCTCATCCCAAAATGCTGCAAAAAAAAAAGTTATTATTAAATCAATTTTCTTACCTTACTCCGCCTGCTCTGCCTAGGTGAGATCATCATCCTTCCAGTGAGATCACAGGAAATTCTAAGTAGTTAAAATCTTTTAAGAAGATACTTCTGCACTGTGTTGGAACACCATTTTGCAGGATTTTAGAATTTGGCTTTCTTGGCATTTCCCAGATTTTCATTGGAAGGAGGGAAGGTGATGTCACTCACAGTAGAGTATAAGCCAGGGCAAAGGTATTTATATTAACTAACTTTTTTCCCCACAAAGTTTGTCATTTTAGTGCAGCCCTTTAGCAAGGGAGAGAGGGCCCTTGCTTGTAGTGCAAGTCCCATTTTAAATGTATTACATAAAAGCACTGCTGTTTTAACAACAGTACATTCTTCAGAAACTACACTTGTGCTTGCCAGTGCCTAAGGCTATGTTAAGGCCTCATACACACGGGCGTATGCAAAAAAACAAGCAATCGATCGTTTTTTTTCGGCGTTTTGCATTGACGTCAATGCGCGTTTTTCCATGCTAGCTTTCAGTGGCGTTTTCTGCCTCTATTCAAAATCAATGGTTCCCTATGGGAGACCATTGATTTGAATAGAAGTCATATCAGAAGTCGGATCACGATGATCCGACTTGCAGCGTGACTTGTGTGCTAGGGATCTAAAAGGGGAACCCTGCAAAAAATTTGCGTGGGGATCCCCCCAAGAGCATACCAGGCTCTTCGATCTGGCATGGATTTTAAGAGGAACCCCCACGCTGAAAAAACGGGGTAGGGTCCCCCCCAAAATCCATACCAGACCCTTATCCGAGCACGCAGCCCGGCAGGCCAGGAAAGGGGGTGGGGACGATCTAGTGCCCCCCTGGACGTACCAGGCCGCATGCCCTCAACATGGGGAGTATGGGTGCTTTGGGGCAGGGGAGCTCTGCGCCCCCCACCCCAAAGCACCTTGCCCCCATGTTGATGGGGACAAGAGCCTCTTCCCAACAACCCTGGCTGTTGGTTGTCGGGGTCTGCGGGCAGGGACTTATTGGAATCGGGAAGCCCCCTTTAATAAGGAGACCCCCAGATGCCAGCCCCTTACCCTATGTAAATTAGTATGGGGTACATTGAACCCCTACCCATTTACCTGGAAAAAAAGTGTACAAAAACACACTACACAGCTTCTTAAAATATTTTATTAAATCAGCTCCGGCAACTTCTCCCCTCTCTTTTTTCTTTGGCTCTTTTGAGGGGTCTTGGGTCTTTTGAGGGGTCTTCTGCGGGGTCTTCTGCTCTTTTGCCGCTGTCTCCTCAGCTAGCTTCTCCCGCTTCTGCTTCTTCCCCTTCTTCTTCCTCTTCTTCTTCTGGAGATGTTGACTCGTCGCTCTCTTCCACTCGAATGCCGGGTCCATGCTGCGCGGTTGCCTTATATTGGCAAGGGGTGGGGCCACACACTGATGTCATCCTGAGCCCCGCCCTCATGATGTCACATCCTGGGACGGGCCTGGGTTGTCAGGAAGAGGCTCTTGTCCCCATCAACATGGGGACAAGGTGCTTTGGGGTGGGGGGCGCAGAGCCCCCCTGCCCCAAAGCACCCATACTCCCCATGTTGAGGGCATGTGGCCTGGTATAGTCCAGGAGGGGGGGCACTCGCTCTTCCCCACCCCTTTTCCTGGCCTGCCAGGCTGTGTGCTCGGATAAGGGTCTGGTATGGATTTTGGGGGGACCCTATGCCGTTTTTTCCGCATGGGGGTTCCTCTTAAAATCCATGCAAGATTGAAGAGCCTGGCATGCTCTTGGGGGGAACCCCATGCAAATTTTTTGTGGGGTTCCTCTTTAAGATCCCTAGCACACAAGTGATCGTGAGTCGTGATCCAACTTCTGGTGCGACTTCTATTCAAATCAATGGGCTCCCATAGGGAACCATTGATTTTGAATAGAACGCCTGACGAGGCTTAATGCTGTGTTTACAATGTTATAGAGGGCTATTGAATAACATGGAGAGCTGTAAAAAAGGCCCAAAAACGTGGCGTTAAAAAATGCCGTGTGTATGAGGGCTTAGGGTTATGAGCACTTTTAACCTTATAGGTGTTAAGACTGATTTACTAAACAAATTGGCAATCCCCTTTCAATAAATTGAGCAACGCTTCACATCAATTAAGTATTCATGTAAAAAGCTAATTCCTGGTTATCTTTTTTATTTTTTATTTGTACATTGAACAAAGCACAATTTTTTGAGTGAAGGTTCTCAGCTCATTTAGTAAATCAAAGTCATTCTGTTTTTTTTAACATAAACACAGACACATAGAAAAGTGACAGCAGAAAAAGGGCCAATGGGTTAATTGAGTCTGACCCCCCTTTTTATGTTTTCATATGTTTTTTGTAATTTTTATTGTTAACTATTTTGTATAGATCTACAGTATGTTTGTCCCAAGCATGTTTAAATCCACTTACTGTTGATTGACCTAGGCTGTATTCACACAGGGGCGACCCAACTTCAGCGTCAATTTGCTAGACGATTTCAAAATGACTTTCAGCGCAACTTTCATCGCGAATTCAGGCGACTTACAACACGACTTCATGCTAGGCGACTTTGCCTGTGGCCAATCAGATCAGGGAGGGAAGGGGTTGCCCTGGATAAATTATTTTATTTTCACTGTAAAGTAGCTTCCATTTAGATGGGGGATCTGACTTGGAGGTGACTTCTATTCAATTCTATGGGCACAAGTCGGATAGAAGTCACCTAGAAGTAGTACAGGAACCTTTTCTGAAGTCACTCTGACTTCAGTAGTGTACATTAACAGGGCTCCCATTCATTTCAATGAGATTTCAAATGTCAAGCCACTTGGGGTGACCTGAGGCGACTCAAGTCGGAGTGCAAGTCGCCCCTGTGTAAATTTGCTCTCACTAACCTCTGCTTGAAGTCTGTTTCAAGCATCAGCTACCCTTTTGGTAAAATAATATTTTAAAAGATTAGTTTTGAAGTTTCCTCCAGCTTGTTTTTTTTTTTTTGAAGCAATAACTTTTTATTGTTTAACCACTTCAGCCCCGGAAGGATTTGCCTGCTTAATGACCAGAGCACTTTTTGCGATACGGCACTACATCATTTTAACTGACAATTGCGTGGTCATGCAACGCTTTACCCAAACAAAATTGGCGTTCTTTTTTACCACAAATAGAGCTTTCTTTTGGTGGTATTTTATCACCTCTGCAGTTTTTATTTTTTGTGCTATAAACAAACAAAGAGCGACAATTTTGAAAAATAACCAATTTTTTTACTTTTTGCTATAATACATATCCAAAAAAATATATTAAAAAACACATTTATTCACCAGTTTAGGTTGTTATATATTCTTCTACATATTTTTGGTAAAAAAAACTAATTGCAATAGGCGCATATTTATTGGGTTGCACAAAAGTTATTGCATGTACAAACTATGGGAATAGATTTATGGCATTTTTACTAGTGATGGCGATTTTTATCGGGACTGCGACATTGCTGCGGAGAGATCAGACACTTTTGACACTTTTTTGAGACCAATGACATTTATACAGCTATCAGAGCTTTAACTACTTTAGCCCCGGAAGGATTTCACACTTTAGGACCAGAGCACTTTTTGCGATTCGGCACTGCGTCGCTTTAACTGACAATCGCGCAATCATGCAACGTTGTACCCAAACTAAATTTGCATCTTTTTTTTCCCCACAAATAGAGCTTTCTTTTGGTGGTATTGTATCCCCTCTGCGTCATTTCTGATCACCGCTATAAATAAAAAAAGAGCGACAATTTTGCAAAAAAATCAATATTTCTTACTTTTTGCTAAAATACAAATCCAAAAAAAAATAAAAAAAACATTTTTTTCATCGGTTTTGGCCAATTTATTTTCTTCCTCATATTTTTGGTTAAAAAAATTGCAATCGCCATTTATTGATTGGTTTGTGCAAAAGTTGCCGCGTTTACAGATGATGAGAATTAATTTCTGGGTTTTTTTTTTTTTTACTATGATCTGCAATTTTTAGCAGTCCTGCGATATTGGGGCGGACATGTCGGACCATTTTGACACTTTCTTGGGACCATTGGCATTTATACAGTGATCAGTGCTATAAAAATGCACTGATTACTGTGTAAATGCCATTGGCAGTGAAGGGGTTAACCTGAAGGGGGCGCTCTAAGGGTTAACTGTGTTCCCTGGGTGTGTTCTAACTGTATGTGGGCTGGCAGGGGGAAGGGAGTGATCACGGCTTCCATATACAGGAAGCCTGTGATCACAGCCCTTCCCCCTCTATGAGAACGGAGATCCGTGTTTACATACACGGACCTCCATTCTCTCACTGGGGGGGGCATCGCGGGTAGCCGGCGGCGATCAAGTCCGCTGTACCCGCTCCCTGGCCCCCCTGGGCACAGTGAGTGCGCCTCTGGTGGTGCGCGCACGCTCACGGTACTAGCTAGCAGCCGCTGTCATATGATGGCAGTTTGCGATAACGAGCCACCTTGTCGCTGTCAGACGCCGGTCGGTGGTTGGCAAGTGGTTAAATAGCTGATTATTGTATAAATGTAATTGGCGGGGAAGGGGTTAAACTGTAGAGGGCGATAAAGTGGTTAACTGGTTAACTGTGTTCCCTCACTGTGTTCTATCTGTGTGGGGGCTGGGCTGCCAGGGACATGACAGATCTAACTGTTCCCGATCACTGGGAACAGTAGATCTGTGTCATGTCCCCTGACAGAATGGAGATCCACCATATTTATATAGGTGTATCCCCATTCTGCCTCTGTGACAGAATTGCGGGTCGCCAGCAGCACACTCCTGCTCGCAACTGCACCTACGTGAGCCGCCGTACAGCTTCGGCGATACGCGCAGGGGAGCCAACCTGCCGCCGTATTATGACGAGGTATACAAAAGGGGGGTGGTAAATGTTGTAAAGATAATCACAGTGTAATAAATTTGCATACAATACAGAATAGTCTGAATATGCTTAAAATAGTATAACCAGCAAGCAGGTAGTATTTACAACATGGTATACTGTATAACAACAAGTGCAAAGCTATCAATATAACACTATAACGAAATAGCTATTACCGTCCCTTGGCCATGTGGTCCTATCTTTTTCAAGACCTTTGCTTCTCTCTGTCCATATCGACCATATTCTAGTAAACACTGCACAAGTGAGGGAGTTGCTCGCTAGGAGATGCTCATAGAACATCCATCAGTAGCAGACACTGCATCCAATTCATGGACATTGGAAACAACCCTTAATATACAGAATATTTCTCTAGCATGTGCTCAGACTAAACAATCCTATAGATTAAAATGATGCCTATGGGCTTGTAATGGTAGGCTTTTCAGTTCATCACAAAATTATTTATTAGATGCCAAAATATTCAAATGTCTTTCAGAGATATGTTTGATGTGGTCAAAGACTTGGCAAAAGCATTGTATGAAAGGAATTCAATTTGCTTGTTAGTAGTGTTGTTTTGACTGCAAACATTTCTGATTCAAAGCCATTGCTAGGATTTTAGGAGCAATATCCCTTGCAGGAATGTGTCCCACATAAAAGAAATTTGTTCCATTCTTTGTGATGGCCCAGAGCAAATATGTAATACTCTCAAAACCAAGAGCTAGGAAAGCTATTGATCGAGTGTTTGGAACGTTTAGTGGACAGTTTTCCTAGAGTGTCAATGGAAATTTCCCAAAAAGTCACAATATTCACATTTACATATAAATTAAGGGTAAAGGTAGCCCAAATAGAATTTAACAAGGAGACAGAAGGTGAAAATGAATTAGTTTAACCATTTCAAAAACACATATACATAATTAATATAAAGTATTTTCACCATTTCTAAACTCATGAAATATATTGTTCTGAGCTGCGTTAAAATGTGAGGGTAATGAAAAATGCGGATAGCAAACAATAAGTCCAAATATATTAGTGTAATCACAGTCTTAGTTATTATCAACCGTAGAGATGACAATATAAAACTTTCCAACAGGACACCCCGTGCATTTAGAACATAAGTGCATCCACCACCATTTTAAAGGAGGCTTACCAGACCCAGCTGGAAGCTGAGCATTCGGCTATTCCCCAGCCAAGGGTATATATATTGGATCTACCGTGAGTTCCACACCACTTATTTCAAATTTCTCCAACTCCAATCACTACTCATGTGGCCAAAAATTGGAATAGCCCGAATATCACTTCTCCAATAATCACTTCAAGGTGTCCTCTGATATCATCTGGTACCCAGTACACTTAAACTCTAGTAACCACGTATTATCACAGGCACCCACAAGGAAAAAGAAGGGCTCATATAGTGAAGTACTATAAAATACTTTTATTCTGTATAAAAACTGAGGTACTCACACAGCATAAAAGACAGACCGGCTGGTTCCAGTGTTCCGGGTAGTAAACAAAAACAGATGGTGATGTCAGTGCGTCCTCCCGACGTACATTTCGTCAAAGATGACGTTGTCTGAGGATAGGGCGCACCGCTGAGTCACCTAGTATATATACACAGTGGCCACCCACTCATTCAGAGACGTGAGGGGCCATCTTAACTAGTGGAAATTTTCCCACAATAGCAAATGCTCCTTTATTAAGAACTATAACTATAAAGGAAACATATTAACTATTTCCATTATTTAAAACAATCTGAAATAGGATAGATCCAGCAGAAAGGGATCAGAATTTACAAAATCACTCCAAACAGATCGCTCCAAGGATAAAAATTCATAAATCAGGAGAGTAGTTATAACTCACTAATGTCTCACACAGGAGTCAAGGCAGCTTGTCCCACTTAATTTTTTAAAAAAAGGACACGTTGGTTTTGAAAAGCAAAAAAGGGAAAAAAAACATTTTACATTTTCAAAATACTCCAAGATTCATGTATATTAAAAAAGCCCAAAACAATTGTTTATTGTTAATTTTATAAAGAAATCCTGAGGAAAAAAAAAGGAATTTTAAATAACCTTCTTTTCTTGTCCATTTCCTTACAAAATATAAATTAGAGGCAGCTCAAGTCTCGGAACTTGCTTTTAAAATTAAGTAGGACAAGCTGCCTTGCCTCCTGTGTGAGATATTAGTGAGTTATAACTACTCTCCTGATTTATGATTTTTTCATCCTTGGGGCGATCCGTTTGGAGTGATTTATAAATTCTGATCCCTCTCTGCTGGATATATCCTATTTCAGATTGTTTTAAATAATGGAAATAGTTAATATGTTTCCTTTATAGTTATAGTTCTTAATAAATGAGCATTTGCTATTGTGGGAACATTTTCCACTAGTTAAGATTGCCGCTCATGTCTCTGAATGAGTGGGTGGCCGCTGTGTATATATACATGGTGACTCAGTGGCGTGCCCTATCCCCAGACGACATCATCTTTGACGAAACGTACATCGGGAGGGCACGCTGACGTCACCATCTGTTTTCGTTTACTACCCTGAACACGGGAACCGGCCGGTCTGTCTTTTATGCTGTGTGAGTACCTCAGTTTTTATACGGAATAAAAGTATTTTATAGTACTTCACTATATGAGCCCTTCTGTTTCCTTGTGTGTGCCTGTGATAATACGTGGTTACTGGAGTTTAAGTGTACTGGGCACCGGATGATATTGGAGGACACCTTGAAGTGATTATTGGAGAAGTGATATTTGGGCTATTTCGATTTTTGGCCACATGAGTAGTGATTGGAGTTGGAGGAATTTGAACTAAGTAGTGTGGAACTCACGGTAGATCCAACATATATACCCTTGGCTGGGGAATAGCCAAACGCTCAGCTTCCAGCTGGGTCTGGTAAGCCTCCTTTAAAATGGTGGTGGATGCACTTATGTTCTAAACGCACGGGGTGTCCTGTCGGAAAGTTTTATATTGTCATCTCTACGGTTGATAATAACTAAGACTGTGATTACACGCGAATATATTTGGACTTATTGTTTGCTATCCGCATTTTTCATTACCCTCACATTTTAGCGCAGCTCCGAACATTTTATTTTATATATACTTGTAATATTAGGCTGCGGCTAGTTCTTGACCATTAGCGCAGTTTATCTTGTTATCTCATGAAATATATTGTTCAGGGTTAAATGTACAGTTCAAAATTAGTTTGCCAAGTGTGATGCAGACAAATGCCCACAATGAGGCAATAAAGTACTGTAAACATTTATTCCCAAAATGTTATTAATAATTTACAATAGTAGCCTTTCCCAATGAAAGGTATGGGAGCAGGAGTTTTCAGAAAGTATTCCTCAGTAACACATTTTCAATATCATGTGTTCCCTTCAGTAGTTTTCTTATGCATTATGATTTGCACATCCTGTATTCTGGTATTTATTATACGTTGTTTAGACAATCTTTGTTGTATTATTTTGCACTTCATTGATTCGTTTTAATTTTCCAACAGTAATTTTTCTCACTTGTTTTGTATTTCCTTAGTAAACGAATACTGTGCTCTCATCATGTTATATTATCTTATTATATATTATGTTATATTATGTTAACAAGCCCTCGTTCACCTCTGTAGCTACATGTATTTTGAGGAATAGGGATAAGCAAACTAAGCAAAGTTCAGTTTGTACATGGTTTAAAAAACCCAGCACAAACTGCGATGCAAATCCAGCCTATTCCTATTGATATCCATATGAGCTCTATCATATTATTTTTAGTGACCTTTTTAAAAACAAATTTGCAAGCGATTGCTAAAAAATTACATGGATAGCTGGGCACTGTCATGAGGGATGCAAACATTTTTTTTTTCAAAATATCAAACAGCAGAAGCTTAAAGTGACAAATTGAAAATACACAAATTCCTAAAAAAATGCTCGGGGGTAACGTAATAGACTCAAATTATCTTCTCAATAGGAGGATCAGATACGACCAAAACTGAAATCCCTACATGAAGATTTGACAAAATGTGTTTCTTGCTTGGTTCTCTCTCTCTCCCCCTTAGTCTATTTCTCTATCTCCTTTTTCTACCCTCACCAGTTATGTGTGAAGCATCACCTGACCCAATGCGGATGAATAACATCAGTCCACAGACCAGAGAGGCTCCCTAGCCTACAATACACATCTGTGCACTGACGTTTTTGATCCACATCGGTCAGGTGATGCTTCGCACAGACCTGGTGGGGGGTATAAGAGGCCAGCAGCTCCAGTGTATCAGCGTCTAGAGCACAAGGGCAACCTCTCTATGTGAATGTAAAGTAAAAAGTATCTGTTTTATTGGTTTGAGTAATTAGACTCTATGCTTCTCTTTCCAATCTGTTGATTATATTAGGTAAATGACTGTGATCCTAGTGATGCTGTAGTTGGAGTATGCAAACATTCCCTATTTTAACTTTGCAGAGAATTAATTATTGATGGCTGATTTTTAACACATCCCATTCCATTGTGGTGTCCTTGTTCATTACTCTTTGATTAAACTTTACAATAGTAAGTACCCAGTTGTGAGGCTTGTTAGCCCTTGATTGGGACTAGTTAATATAAGTCCCATTCTATGTTTGATTTATTCCCTTATACTCTGGTGGTGTTTCACATATAGCTTGGTCCTCCTATACCCCCTGACGCTGCAAATAGCCTTCTCCCTGCCTTTCATATGGACAGAGCTGGAAACACTTCTGGAGTGACCGTTTAGTGAGTCTTTTGGGATATGGTCAGAGAGAACCAATGTAATTAAATTGTAAATGGTATCTATGATATATGTATGAACACTGTCTGATATCAGATTTTGTCTTTGTTAGAGCTCAGCTGTACTGTGATGGTTGAATATATCCCCTAAAGAAGCCAATGTTGGGGAAATATATTGGGACAGTAATCTATGCTTCAGCCATCGCCATCCAAAGCAATATTGAGCCTGAATTGTGATGTTATTCCATCAATATTTGGTGTATCTCTTTCAAATTAATTTTCTATGTGTTTTTATATTTACTTTCAGAATTTTTTTATTTTCGATTACAGACAAAACAAAGGATGATACCATATGTCAGACAGAATCAAAAATTGACACTCTGTAAAAGGTATAAAGAAGATTGTGCAGCAGAACAGCATCAAAATAACATGTGACTTCCTTGAGTCCCAAGCTTTCTACGTCATCAACGTCTACCTATCTTAAGATTAACCATTCCTTTGAAAGTATTCAGTACAGAGGCCATTATAATAAGGGTGGATCCCCACACTCCAGGCACCGCAAATTGGGAACACACTAGAAACATAGAAACATAGAAAAGTGACGGCAGAAAAAGACTGAGTAGTCCATCGAGTCTGCCCCTTTTTATTATTTTTTTTTTTTACATTAACCTTGTTGTCTGACTATGGATTTATGTTTATCCCAAGCATGTTTGAAGCCATTTACTGTTGACTGTCTCACAACCTCTGTTGGTAGTTTATTCCAATCATCAACCACCCTTTCAGTAAAATAATACTTTCTAAGATTAGTTTTGAACTTCCCCCCAGTTAGTTTGAGGTCATGTCCCCGTGTTCTTGATTTTGGTTTCATATTGAAAAGACTGCCCTCCTGAACCTTATTCACCCCCTTGAGGTATTTAAAGGTTTCAATCATGTCCCTACTGTGTCCAGAGAGAGGAGACCCGCCCCAATCTTAAAATAACAAAGTCTACAAGTTACTAGCCCCTACTGGTAAATCGTAAGGTTAACAGGAAGGAGGGTAATCATTTAGAAACATATCGGTAAACTGCTAAACTAGTGTCAGCTAGTTATCAGTGATGATAAACACACTGCAGTAACAAGGGTATCTAAACAATTATGAAGAAAGAGAAGGGGGAGGAGAGGAGACAGAGAGGGGAAAGAAAGGAGAAAAGAAAAGTACCTGGAAAGTGTCAAAGGAGAACAAAGGATTACCTAAATTTCAACCACATCCGCTTCATCTGAGGGTCTCTGAAAACCCGGTATGAAAGAAATGCCTATATAGGCCGTCCAGGGTTCCCAAATGTCCTTGAAACGCTTGGTTGCATCCGCAAGGATGCTTGATATCTTCTAATGTGCCGTGATCCAGGAAATTTTCCTTATGGTAGCTGCAAATGGGACCTTTGATTGCTTCCATGACTTTGCGATAGTAAGCTTGGCCCCTAACAGGATGAAATGCACTAACCTCCTATTGGATTTGGATAGATTTGGGATGTGGGCATTCAGAAGAGCTGTCTCGGGGGACCTGGAGACCTGAGTATTGGTTAACATATCAATTAGATTAAAGATTTTCCTCCAATACTGATGAATCCTCGGGCATTCCCACCATATATGTGGCATAGTGCCCAATGGAGAACATCCTCTAAAACACAGTGGGTCCACCGAGGGGTAAATGTGGGCAAGTTTGGCTGGGGTGAGATACCACTTCGTAATAACCTTAACAGTAAACTTTATAACTGTCTGACCCCTGACCAACATCCATCTTTTGATGCAACAAAATTTGGAGAGTTCATGCAAGGTCTACCCATCCCCCACCTGACCGACTTAAATGACCCAATTACACTGGAGGAATTAGAGGAAGTAATCAAAGCACTCCCCTCTCATAAGTCCCCCGGGCCGGACGGGCTCACATACTCATATTATAAGCAACTTTTTCCTCAACTTGCCCCTTACCTTATGAAACTTTATGCCTTGTTAATGAAAGGAGATATCCCTCACCCACACTTCCAGCATACCTTCATAACAGTGATACCTAATGAAGGAAAAGACCCGGCCTCTCCATCCAGTTATAGACCCATAGCTTTACTCAATTCGGACTACAAGATATTTACAAAAATTTTAGCTAATCGTTTAGCAAACATCCTCCCTAGACTGATACACAAGGACCAGGTGGGTTTTGTTCTAGCCCGCCAAGCTGGAGATAACACGAGGAGGACAATAGATTTGGTTGACGCTATAAATTTTGGCAAAAACCCTGCACTCTTATTAAGTCTCGATGCCCAGATGGCCTTTGATAGGCTAAGCTGGCCATATATGCTGGAAACTCTATGACACATAGGCGTAAGAGGCCCCTTTTTCAAAGCTATAACAGCACTGTACTCCTCCCCTACCGCTCAGGTGAAAATGCCCCACTCTGTCTCGGAACCTTTCTATATGCGCAATGGTACGAGACAGGGTTGTCCCCTGTCACCCCTCCTCTTTGTGATCTGCCTAGAACCTCTGGCAGCTGCCATACGGGTCCACTCAGATATTAGGGGGTGGTCGTGGGAACGAGAGAGTTTAAACTATCGTTATTTGCAGATGACATCCTACTGACACTGACGAGCCCACATACCACTCTTCCGGTCCTACATGATCTTTTACGATCTTTTAGTGACTTATCAGGTTATAAGGTCAACACCTGCAAAACTGAAGCTTTACCCCTACACATTCCACCCACACAACTAACCCACCTATTACAATTACCACTGGTGCACCAAAGCCATCAAATATTTAGGCACCTATATAACAGCGCAATATTCACAGTTATACTTATCCAACTTTGTCCCTCTCCTTAAGACCATTAGATCACTAATTCATCAGTGGATGTCTCTGGACATCTCACTGATGGGCAGAATAAATGTTCTAAAGATGACAATTATGCCTAAATTATTATACTTATTTGAAACCCTACCTGTCCACGTTCCAAGAGCCTACTTGAGAAAGGTACAAAACTTATTTTTCACTTTTATATGGAATAATAAAAAACCTAGGATAGGGCGATCAGTCCTTATGATCCCTAGAGACCGAGGGGGATTGGGTGTACCAGATGTGGTTAAATATTATCTAGCAACTCACCTTAGACAGACCCTGTCCTGGATGGACTAAATGCCCAGGAATAGTTGGACAGAGATTGAGTCGTACATGACATACCCAGCCCATATATCCTCCTTACTCTGGACAGCCTCTGGTATCCCCATACTGCACCCTAATGCCCCTCCAATTAACTCAGTAGCTTTTACTAGGAAAATTTGGAGAGAATGCAATACGTGGTTCTCTTTAACTCCCAAATATTCCTATTTAATCAACGTATTATACAATCCAGACATCTCCCACACTTGGAAGCGACCATGGGCTCTTCGGGGTATTTTTCGGCTCCAACACCTTATTGACCCATCCTCCCGTAACATGTGGTCATTTGACCAATTACAAAATCAATAACCGAATGCTCCCTCTTTAAATTTCTACACACATGTTCAACTTAGGCATTTTTTTCAATCTCTGAGACCGTCTCTAGTACTAGACGAACCCACCGTCTTTGAACAAATAGCTATGCAGGGTTCAGGGCAAGCTCGATTGATAGCTTCACTATATAAGCTTTTGATAACTAATAATATGCCAGATGATAAGACCCACACTTATATGATCAAATGGGAAAAAGCATTAAATAGACATATCTCACCATCTATGTGGCAGTCCATATGGGCCAATGCATCAAAAACATCCAGATGTGTAATTTATAAGGAAAACATTTATAAAATATTACTGTTTTGGTACAGGACACCTACCACTCTACACGCCATAAACGCAGACATCTCGGATCTATGCTGGAGATGCAGTTCTGACCGGGGCTCCCTGTATCATATCTTCTGGGACTGTCCTGATATTATTAAATTCTGGAAGGAGGTTCAGGGGGTGTTAACACACATACTTGAAATGGATGTGATACTAGACCGGCTCCACTTTCTTTTGGGCCTCCCCATTAAGGAGATCCCCAAGTCATGTAAAGCTTTGGTCAGACACATATTAACGGCAGCTAGACACCTAATCCCTAAGCAATGGAAGTCTACAATCGCTCCCACCCGAGTCCATCTCATAGCAAGTATTAGAGAGGCTAGAGCTATGGAACAACTAACGGCACTAAATGAAGATACTCTGATTCAATTTAATAAATCCTGGGACGCTTGGGACAGATCTGAATATGGTCTTCAACAGACCCAAGTCCCCCTGTCCACCTCTTCTCCCTCTTAACACCTACCTTAAATGATAGACACTATTTTTACCTATTAAACATTCTGCAGGCTGATAGGTTCTATACTTGGTTAAGATATTATTTCACCAATTCAAGGTCATAACTTTATCTGTTTATATCACTTGTACACAACACAACTTATTTGTTTTACTTTTCAATAAACACTTGAATTACAAAAAAAAAATTATATATATATATATATATATATATATATATGAAACTAATTATATAAAAACACTCAAAAAATCAATGATCAAATATATATATCAAGAATTACATAATTAATCCAAATTCATGTTGACATACAGGATATAATTTACAATATTTTATTCATAAATAAAAAATTAAAAATCATCTATCGCTAATGAAACAATTGAGGTCAAAGCCCACGTTAAAACAACATGGAACAAGGACCTTGGCCTCAAAAATCCAGGAGGAATCTTGTCTACTCAGTTGTCTCATAAAATTACCCCTCAATGTCTAGTGACACATTCTTCTCCCCAAAATTTGACAAGTCCAAGCACCCAGTTATGGGTGTATTTAAAACACATTATGCATCTCTACTCCTTTACATATATTTCTGATGTGTTCTTTCACCTGTACATGTAATACTCTAGATGCGTGGCCTATGTACTGGAGCCCACATCCACACTCCAGGCAATATACCACACCGGTTGTGTAATCAACTCCTGGATGACATACATCCTGCCTGTATTAGTAGCTGTGAATTTTTTGTTAGTCTTAGCTCGTCTACAAGCCAAACATCTCCCACAGGCATGGAAGCCATTAAGAAAATCAAACAGGGCATTTGTCTTTTGTTTAGGTGGATATACAACTCCTGGGGCCAGGCGATCTTTTAAAGTGGGTGCCTTTCTATATATAAATCCTGGGCATCTTGGTAGGTGGAGTCCTAATATTTTATCTTTTTTAAGAATGTTCCAATGCCTGCTTAGTATTTTTTCTGCCTGTCTAAACTGCACATTATAATAAGAATGATTTTATATTATATACCTGGATTCAGTTGTTTATGGGTATCTTGACATAGCCTATCGCAATCCATATCTGACACTTCATGTTTTAAGAAATTAATATAATATAGCCTACATACAGAAAGGATCCAAAACCATCACAATCGCCACTCAGCTGCAAAGCAGTGCACGCCCACGGTGATCAAAGACAACTGTCTGTGATCATGACAGTGAAGGTGTTAATGAGACCTATGGGAGGGATCCATCTCTTAGGTGTCTGTGATAACCGTGGGCATGTGCAGCTTTGCAGCTGAGCAGTGATTGTGATGGGTTTTGGTAGTGTTAGTGACGAGTCGACGTTTCGACGTGTACGGGTGCCAATAGTGTCTGTGGATTCTCTACCTAGGGAGGGTATCCAGAGTAATTGTGGAAGTGACAGTACTAGTGTCTGTCAACAGAAACTAGTGGCACCCGCACGTGACGAAACGTCGACTCACCGCTAACACTACCAAAACCTAGGAAAGACATACATCCGATATAATATAATTAAAGAATTTTGTACTTCACAGTCTATACCTAACGCTATCCGATACAGTTCTATGGGTATTTGTTGACTTAGGTCCATATATTATATTTTAGTAAGAATAATATTACACGTCAAATCTGTCCGTCTTTTTTATGATTCGTCCGTAACCTTGTAAGAATTTTTTCTATTTTATAATCCTGAGGTGGAT
>BLSH010223408.1:501951-522239 GCA_018402905.1 Glandirana rugosa | reverse complement strand
GGGTGTGAGTCACATAACTAACGTAAATTTTTCGTGGACCATATCCCTCCCCCTTCCTTTTTTTTTTTTGTGGGGTGGGTTTACAGTTCTGTATGTTTATAGATTATTAGAGTTTCTGTAATATGATGTATTCAGTATTTTTGGCTTTTACATACAAGTCTAACCTGTACTCATCTCAACTCGCTTGGAGACCTTCAAGCCCAAGACGACCAGGCAGACTTGAAGCCCTGTTTCAGGCCCAGGCCCAGGCCCGCCTTGGGCTTGCTAGCGTGCCTGTTGCTTGGGGTAACTTTAGTTACCCCTGGGCTTGAAAATACGTGTTTTTACCGACATTTCGTTGTCCGTGCGATCGTTCGGGTTCCGCCCGGACCCGGACCCGGACTTTGTCCCGAAGTTCAGACGGACCAGCAGAACCCGAACTTCCAGAGGTTCGCTCAACTCTACTCATGTCCAATCTGAACATACATTTTCGGTTTTTATGACTTATGTAGTATAATGTCTTTGAGATTATTAGATATTTGTATGTCTTGACATTTGGGTGGGGTGTTTTTTTTTTTTCCTTCCCCCTCCCTATACCAGGTGCTTTTTAAATGCAATCAATACACTGAGTGTGGGATGTCTTTCACATGGGTGGGTGTGTTTTGTTTAATGAATTCCCCTATAATAAGAGCGGCATCAGCACTATGTCTTTGTAATGATTAAGCTTGTATTGTACGAGTGAAACGTGTCTACGTCTTACCTGTATTTGCCTGACCAATAAACAGCAAGCTTATCATTGTTTGTGGAGTGCCGTTTCACCTTTTTCTTTTCCCATGGACATGGCGGCGAGCCAAGAACAGCACCCGGACACACAACAGATTTTCTCCCCACCAGCTTGAGCGGTGCACTCCTTTTGTTTGTTCACACTAAATGAAGATACTCTGATTCAATTTAATAAATCCTGGGATGCTTGGGACAGATCTGAATATGGTCTTCAACAGACCCGAGTCCCCCTGTCCACCTCTTCTCCCTCTTAACAACTACCTTAAATGATAGACACTATTTTTACCTATTAAACATTCTGCAGGCTGGTTCTATACTTGGTTAAGGTATTATTTCACCAATTCGAGGTCATAACTTTATCTGTTTATATCACTTGTACACAACACAACTTATTTGTTTTACTTTTCAATAAAAACTTGAATTACAAAATATATATATATATATATATGAAACCAATTATATAAAAACACTCAAAAAATCAATGATCAAATATATATATCAAGAATTACATAATTAATCCAAATTCATGTTGACATACAGGATATAATTTACAATTTTTTATTCATAAATAAAAAATTAAAAATCATCTATCACTAATGAAACAATTGAGGCCAAAGCCCACGTTAAAACCACATGGAACAAGGACCTTGGCCTCAAAAATCCAGGAGGAATCTTGTCTACTCAGTTGTCTCATAAAATTACCCCTCAATGTCTAGTGACACATTCTACTCCCCAAAATTTGACAAGCACCCAGTTATGGGTGTATTTAAAACACATTATGCGTCTCTACTCCTTTACATATATTTCTGATGTGTTCTTTCACCTGTACATGTAATACTCTGGATGTGGGCTCCAGTACATAGGCCATACATCTACACTCCAGGCAATATACCACACCGGTCGTGTAATCAAATCCTGGATGACATACATCCTGCCTGTATTAGTAGCTGTGAATTTTTTGTAAGTCTTAGCTCGTCTACAAGCCAAACATCTCCCACAGGCATGGAAGCCATTAAGAAAATCAAACAGGGCATTTGTCTTTTGTTTAGGTGGATCTACAACTCCTGGGGCCAGGCGATCTTTTAAAGTGGGTGTCTTTCTATATATAAATCCTGGGCATCTTGGTAGGTGGAGTCCTAATATTTTATCTTTTTTAAGAATGTTCCAATGCCTGCTTAGTATTTTTTCTGCCTGTCTAAACTGCACATTATAATTAAGAATGATTTTATATTATATACCTGGATTCAGTTGTTTATGGGTATCTTGACATAGCCTATCGCAATCCATATCTGACACTTCATGTTTTAAGAAATTAATATAATATAGCCTACATACAGAAAGGATCCAAAACCATCACAATCGCCACTCAGCTGCAAAGCAGTGCACGCCCACGGTGATCACAGACAACTGTCTGTGATCATGACAGTGAAGGTGTTAATGAGATCTGTATGTAGACTATATTAACCCAGAACGCCATTAGGTCATGCCTTCAGTAGAAGTTGGGATGACGAAACATGTCAGGGCATGATCTAGTAGCATCTGGAAGTGAGGATAGCATGTCACAAGTGGAGAAGATTAGCCTGAGACTGTCCGAGCAGTGGATGCATGAGATAGTGGATGGTGTCTCCTCCTGAATGGTGACAGATTGATTTATACTACTTTGCTGTTTTAAATTGTGTATCTTGTAAGTGTAACCATAAGGGGTGGTTGTTCTAACAATAACAATAAACTTGTTGAAACAAGATCACATTATGTGGAGTGTTTCTCTTTCTCATGTGATCAAGCACCCATGGAGTGATGGATTGAAAGGATGGATATTCCTGCACTGTCCTAAAATATTGGCATTTTTGTATTGTACTGCATTTATACGAACATTTTACTATATTAAATTTAAAACAAGCAAGGAATGTGAGCTGTTCCTATTTATATATTGGTATATCACATTTTCAATGTTTCTGGGCTTTCTAGCTAAGCATGACCAGACTGTATGTGCTGTATAGTCTACAATAAAATGTCTACACCATACTGTATATGGTTTATAGGCAAAGATCTTTAGAGTAGGATCATGTGAAGGGACATGTGGTTGTGTAACACTGGATTCTAAAATGTAATTTCAAAGTATTAAATGTGTCACAAACTCTTTTCACTTACCTGAAATTTGGAAACATATGTATCAGGAGGTGAATGCTACTTAAATCATGCTACAGTTATGATGGTATTGGTGAGGCAGTTATCAAGAAGACGATGGGTAGATTTATAACTAATGTTTACCGATTTATATAAGTGTACTTACTGAGTTGGATTATTGGACTTTATTTGGATTAACACAGAAGGACTATTTTTATTATTTAATTTTTCATTTTATTTTTATGTTTATTTTCACTTTTGAGATTTGGTTATACAACAGCACTGTATATTTCTGTATGCTTATTTGCTTTAAATGAACCATTCAGTCCAGTGAGGGATCCAACATTGATCACACATGGAAGTGTGTCAGAGGAAGTTTCTGCCAGACTGTAGTACTTGTAAACAGCATAGTGTCTTCAATTAGCTCACCACCTACTGGAGGGGTATACATTCAGAAGCTTTTTATTATAGAAACCTTCAATAGATGTATTGTTTTTGTAATAGAGTCACTTTAAGTGTGTGTGTGTGTGTGTGTGTTTCTGCATGTAAGTAAGTATACACATTACACAGAGAATTCTTTATTTTTTTGCCGAACTTAAAAGTTTAACTGTTTTCTTTAAATATTATATTTTAATGCATTATCACTTCTTTTTCTTCCCTGCTAATTGCTGCCACTGCTTGTTTAAGTATGCCTTGTTGCACTTATGACAACTATCATGAAATATTCTGTTGTTGGTGGAACATTACAAACATCTCACCAGATGTCATCATTAATATGGAAGGTCTTTCTGCCAGTTTGTTCAAGATGTTTGCAGACAAAGTGCAGCTTAACTTTCTTTTATGCATATTCCTTCTTTAAAAGTTTCTATTTCTGGAAAAATGTATACATTCAGGTGATCATTTGGAGACAGGAACTGTATATTCATAAACATTTATGTTTAAACACATTTACGTATATACTCTTTTTAGGGAACTATTACGTTTTAAACTACAGGGTGGGCCATTTATATGGATACACCTTAATAAAATGGGAATGGTTGATGATATTAACTTCCTGTTTGTGGCACATTAGTATATGTGAGGGGGGGAAACTTTTCAAGATGGGTGGTGACCATGGCGGCCATTTTGAAGTTGGACATTTTGAATCCAACTTTTGTTTTTTCAATAGGAAGAGGGTCATGTGACACATCAAAGTTATTGAGAATTTCACAAGAAAAACAATGGTGTGCTTGGTTTTAACGTAACTTTATTCTTTCATGAGTTATTTACAAGTTTCTGACCACTTATAAAATGTGTTCAATGTGCTGCCCATTGTGTTGGATTGTCAATGCAGCCCTCTTCTCCCACTCTTCACACACTGATAGCAACACCGCAGGAGAAATGCGAGCACAAGCTTCCAGTATCCGTTGTTTCAGGTGCTGCACATCTCGTATCTTCACAGCATAGACAATTGCCTTCAGATGACCCCAAAAGATTAAAGTCTAAGGGGGTCAGATCAGGAGACATTGGGGGCCATTCAACTGGCCCACGACGACCAATCCACTTTCCAGGAAACTGTTCATCTAGGAATGCTCGGACCTGACACCCATAATGTGGTGCTGCACCATCTTGCTGGAAAAACTCAGGGAACGTGCCAGCTTCAGTGCATAAAGAGGGAAACACATCATCATGTAGCAATTTCGCATATCCAGTGGCCTTGAGGTTTCCATTGATGAAGAATGGCCCCACTATCTTTGTACCCCATATACCACACCATACCATCAATTTTTTGGTTCCAACAGTCTTGGAGGGATCTATCCAATGTGGGTTAGTGTCAGACCAATAGCGGTGGTTTTGTTTGTTAACTTCACCATTCACATAAAAGTTTGCCTCATCACTGAACAAAATCTTCTGCGTAAACTTAGGGTCCTGTTCCAATTTTTGTTTTGCCCATTCTGCAAATTCAATGCGCCAATCTGGGTCATCCTCATTGAGATGCTGCAGTAGCTGGAGTTTTTAAGGGTGCCATTTGTGAGTAGCTAATATCCGCCGAAGGGATGTTCGACTAATGCCACTCTCCAGTGACGTGCGACGAGTGCTACACTGTGGGCTCTTGCTGAATGAAGCTAGGACAGCCACTGATGTTTCTTCATTAGTGACAGATTTCATGCGTCCACATTTTGGCAAATCCAACACTGAACCAGTTTCACGAAACTTAGCAAGCAATTTGCTAACTGTAGCATGGGAGATGGGTGGTCTTGTAGGCTGTCTTGCATTGAAATCTGCTGTAATGACCCGGTTACTGCATTCACCAGACATCAACACAATTTCTATCCGCTCCGCACGTGTTAACCTCAGCGACATGTCAATGGCTGTAAACAAAAAGAAACTTGTAAATAACTCATGAAAGAATGAAGTTACGTTAAAACCAAACACACCATTGTTTTTCTTGTGAAATTCCCAATACGTTTGATGTGTCACATGACCCTCTTCCTATTGAAAAAACAAAAGTTGGATTCAAAATGGCCGACTTCAAAATGGCCACCATGGTCACCACCCCTCTTGAAAAGTTTCCCCCCTCACATATACTAATGTGCCACAAACAGGAAGTTAATATCACCAACCATTCCCATTTTATTAAGGTGTATCCATATAAATGACCCACCCTGTATATAAAAAGCATATCTAGATTAAGGACAAACTACTGCCAAACTAATTAGATCAATAATGGGATTAATTATTACCAAACTAGCCATATTTAGAGTTGAGCGAACACCTGGACGTGCGGGTTCGGCCGAACTTTCCGTAAACGTTCGCGTTCAGTACCGAACATTATCCAACTTTACCCCGGACCCCGAACCCCATTGAATTCAAGTGGGACCCAAACTTTTCGGCACAAAAATGACTGTAAAAAAGTCCTGGAAAGTGCTAGAGGGCTGCAAAAGGAAGAAAAATGGGAGATGTTATTAGATCTGCAATTTGTCCCTTAAGATCATTCTGTAATGCAGGATGAGAGATCGTTCTGTAATCAGATTGTTCTGTAATGCAGGATGAGAGATCGTTCTGTAATCAGATCTTTCTGTAATGCAGGATGAGATGTTATAGATCTACAATCTGTCCCTCAAAGCAGTAGTAGTAATCTCTACCTAGTTATTATCACTGCAATCTGTCCCTCACAATCTGTCCCTCACAGTGCTGGCAGCATCCTCTCCCTACACTAACCTAAGAGCATGTGATATGCAGCACTGTGACTCCAGCCTCATATAGAGGCTGGGTCACATGATGCACTGGCCAATCACAGCCATGCCCTGTGATGGCTTCTAGGGAAAATCAGTGAAACGCTTGTTGATTGGCTGCCCTGCAGCTATTCAACATGCGTGATAAAATACCAGAACCCAGAACCCGAACGTTTTCTCAAAAGTTCGGGTTCGGATTCGGGACATGGACACCCAAAAGTTTGGTACGAACCCGAACGTTACAGTTCGGGTTAGCTCAACTCTAGCCATATTATAACATCTTAAATCTCCACATGATAAGGATAAGACTGCAGCCCTGTTCATACCTCTAAACCCTTTCTAACTTTAAATTAGCAGCCATAATATGCTGCAAAAGAATTATGACTCTAGTCAACCTAATTGCCACTATGTATTTATACAGAATGTAAGTTTTAGTATTTCTATGATGTCCAAGCAGGTGGAGAAAGGAGAAAAACATTTTTTTTGGCTATTATTGTCAAAGACTAAATATTTTAAAAAGGGCAATTTTTGGATCAACTGCATCTGAGGATCAAATGGTGGCATTACCAGTCCCGAATTGCTAAATGGAACCCGGGCCAGGGCAATGCCCTGGGCGTCCATATGGCCACCTGCTTCCAACGAAAATAGACAATGGCAGTCATTGATCCCTACATTACTGTATCCATCACAAGAAAGAGAAAAGATAAAACCAATGAAGAGACCAATGTTTCACTCAAGCATATACAAAAAACAAAAGGACAACAATTTATATACAACCTATTTAACCACCAAGAGGGCTCTTAACTAATCTACCCTTTCCCTATATACAGAATTTTATTTGACCCAATTAGAAATATCAAAAATATCCCTTAAAAAAGGGGAAGGCCTACTAAGTTACATTTAAAGAAATGGTTTTGGAGCCTCGTCAACCCTGGGTGCAGTGTTGCCAACCTCCTGCAGCGTTTTTTACTGGCAAAACATGGAACATTTACTGGCAGAGCACATTTTTTACTGGCAACTTGATAAATAATAGAACTCCTATTAAAAATGAAGACAACTGATATTTAAACAGAACATGGAAACACAGACAATACTCATATCAAGTAATTTGCTTGATTTACACTTAAAAAGTCAGCACAGCATGACAACTTATCAGACCCTGATATTTATAGACAGTTGTAAAAATCACAGATTTTTACAAACTGTCAGTAAATTTACTGGTGGTTGGCAACCCTGCCTGGGTGTTTGGTAGCTGATAAATGATATATCCATTTGGCTTCTCTCTGTAGAAGCAATCTATCAACATCATCCCCCTTTCATTTGTAGGGATATATTCTAAAACAAAAAACTTCATCAAGGAAGCATCATATAATCCCATGTGACAGCTAATTGGACTTTCAATTTTTTTGGCAACAACTAGTTTTACATGGTCTCTAATTCTGTGGAAAAGGGGTATTTTAGTCTTTCCCACATAAAACATGCCACAGTGGCATTTCATATAGTATACCACTCCAATCAATTGTCAGGTGGCAAGAAAGGAGGGTTTGTATATTTGGCCATTGGATAGTTCTATTTGTTTTGCTTTCCAGATGTATTAACAGGAGTATTTATTGCCAGGAACTTTACTTGTTAGCTGTGAGGATCTTGTGCTACAGATAGGAGCATAGTGGCTATGAACCAAATGATCTCTTAGGGATCTTGATCTCGTAAAAGTGATCTCTGGGTAATCCTTTATATATTTACAAATGGTATCAGCACCTGTCAATAGATACCGATACTTTTTTAGTATGTCTCTCTCTTATTGACCAGAGTACCTGGTAATCAATCTAACATTGGGATTTTCCTTTTTGTTTTTGTTTTCATGTAACAGATTGCCTATTTTGGCCATTAGCTCTTTGGTAAGCCTTCTTGAGCAGGGATATGCAATAGCAGGTGGGTTGATTGCTTCCCTCTTTTGATTCTAGTTTAATCCATTTTTGGAAGTAGCTATAGCTTAATCACTGCTGATTACATCATATAGCGGTTTTAAAAATAAATATATTAATTAATAATGGATTGATTAGATCAAATTTATTGTTAATTAAATAACTTTATTAATGTATATATATATTAAAAGAAAGTAAAGAAAATGCAAAAATAATCAACGCACCACTTCTATAAAAATGAAAAACTAGTATCAACCACATACCTTTCTTCACAAATGAAGAAACCCCCTATCCCACCTTGGCAATTTTTAATGATCTCCCTTTTCCTCAAATCTATAAATTCTACATTTTTCCTGCTCAAGATAACTCACGCCATTTGAGCACTTATGCAAGCAATCCACTCCTCAAAATCACCTTATCTCTACCATACATTCACTTTTATTTGCGAAACACCAACCTACAGCAACGCAGCATGTCAGAAATGGGAATCAGACCTGTCCCTCAACTTGACCCCAGAGGATTGGGGAAAAATTCATGCCAACATTCACAAAGGCTCCTTAAATATCTCCACACAAGAAAATGGCTACAAGATACAAACCAGATTGTACCGCACCCCAACCATTTTACATAAATTCAAACCAACCATTCCAAAAATATATTGGAGATGCCTCAGTGCAACAGGCTCACTTCTACATATATGGTGGTCTTGCCCAAAGATTCTAATTTTCTGGAAATAAGTGCATCACATAACCACACAGGTATCGACCTACGACCTGGAATATACCAATTTCTCATACACCACTCAAAACTAGCTCATAAAACATACCACAAGTCATTACCAATGCACATGATTAACGCAGCAAAACAATGTATCCCAATCCACTGGAGGTCCACTAACATTCCCTCAACCAGAGAATGGCTCAATAGAATCAAAAGAGTAGCTGAAATGGAAGAACTAATCCGTATAGCCCGAGATATGCCAACAAAATATAGCTTGAAGTGGGCATGCTGGATCCACTTTCTCTCGACCCCAGAATACTCAAAGCTAACCGCAGCACCCAAATAAGGAGGAAACCCTATCCCGAAATTGAGAGACCTCCGTAGAAACCCCAGAAATAACCCATCAAAGGCACAGACAACCCAAAACGACTTACCATAGACCCCTCAACATTACACACCCAAGCTCTAAATCATTTTAAATCATTTCAAACTAAGACCATTTCACTCTGGAGACGACACGGGAGAGGAGGAGGCAGGGACTCATCCTTCCCATCCAATCCTCCCTGCCCTTACCTTTACGGGATTACCTGCATCAATGACAAACCTACACAAATTCAGAAGACTCCCACAGAGGAAAAAAGCTCACATCCTTTGCAACAGATCAGTCTCTGTTCCGGTATTTTAACCAAAACAAGAAGGAAATAACAAGTGGAAGGTGACCAATGCTCCCCCACAGTCAGTCCCCAATAGGGGTGGAGGAGTGTCCCTGGTCACCACGCACTCTCCAACACAACAGTGACAACACAATACACTCCATGATGCCCGGACCCTTAAGACACAATATAGGTACCCGAATGATACATAGGATCACAACCCCACCAACCCCTCCCCTCCACTATTCCCACCTTGGTAATACAGACATTTACAGAGAATTAAAGCTTACTGTCTAAAAATACCTTCACGTACATTGCTTTCTCTTATCCTGCTAGGAGAGATGAAAAATTGTTATGTTGATTGTAAACTTTGTAATCCGTGTACAACTTGTGTTTCCAGGTAGTACTGTAATTAATGTCAAAATTCAATAAAACTCTTTGGAAAAAAAATAATAATCAATATAAAGAATTTTATTAACAACTATTATAATTACATTGAAGAAAAGGCTGACAAAATTGATATAAGCTGATAAAACATAATATTTTATAGTAGTGTAATTCATGTCAGATATTGTACATATATTCATTTTTACACGCAAATAAATAAAAAATAAGAATTAAAATAAATAATTTATATTCCATCAGTGGTATTATCCTCTCTATTGTTCACCAAATGCTCCCGAGATTGTCCATGCGCAGTGGTGTCTGTGGTCCTTGCGTACCTCTTTGTTCTAAGGTGAGAGAGGTACTCCACTGAGGTGATCAATGTTTTTTGCATAAATATATATTAAACTCCACAAGTAATAAGCAAAAGGAATGGGAACTTCTTCAAAAACAGTATAAAAACCAATTAGCTGCTAATGCTAAACGGAAGAACTTCTTCCATAATCAACAATACTTTGAACAGGGAAATCAACCACTATTGGCCTTTTTAAGTAAGCAACAAACAACTTCACTTGCCATAACAAAAAATAGAAATGAAAGGGGAGACCTGGTAAGAGAAATGGGGGAGATAATGGATTGCTTTCATAAATATTATGTGGCCATGTATACCTTCTCGTACGATAGTGCAGAAGCAAAGGTAGAAGACTATTTAGAAGAATTAATATCCCCAAAGATCACGGATGAGCAAAAGGAGATGATGGATCAAGAAATAACAAATATTTAGGTTAGGGGGCGATTAAGGCCTTGGCGGTGGGCAAGTAACCAAGCTCAGGTGGAATACCACTAAAGAAGGATGGAGGATAGTGCTGGTGATCACTAAGAATATTCTGTTGACTCCTGTTATGCAATGCCGCCATGCCATTTTGACCTATGCCGCCTGAAAACCATGAAAATGTCCCACCACAGCCAGTGGAACCAAAGATGGTCAATAGGAGTGACACTCAACAGGGTCAATGAATACAAAATCACTTTAATGTATAATTAATACATAGTATTTACACCACGTTTGAGGCTCATAAAATTAGGATCCAAAATGGTCCTCTATACACCCACAGACAACCAAGTGACACTGCACTTGACAAACAGTAAACAATCCATCTGGACGCCAGTTCAGATGCACACCTAGTATTACCCACGGGAATCTCCCATATGTCATCTATCAATGCACTGTGTATGGGTATTCCCGGTGTGCATCCAACCCCGGTGACTCGAGTCAAGATGGGGGAGAGAGGAAAGCTGGATAGGGGGACTAGAGAGGGGAATAAGGAAGGGATAATTGGATCCTGAGGCAAAGCACAGTTGCAGAATTGGAGGACTATTGAGGAGTAGGGCCGTGTGAGAGTCCACTAATTGGTTTGTAATCCCACAGTCTGTATTTTCCCCCAAGTCGTACAAGTTACAGCTGGTGCCAAGTGTCCCGTTGTTTTTGCTAATTTTATGGTTACTACTCAGTAGGTATATAGTCAATAGTCCGCCCGGTATGTCATATTGAACTGTCAGGCTGCTGGCACTGTAGTGCTTAGGTGAGGACAAACACAGACCTTCCTGTTTCCTTGATAACAAGCTCACCGAGTCCTCTTCACCGACACACAATGAGTGCGTACTCAGTGCATCGCCTGGTATGCTTTATGCATTTGCCTGGCTGCCAATGCTGTTCTGTATACACATGTTGCGCTGTGTACACAAAAATAGATAAGCATTTATAGTCTATATGTTGCTGATGACGTGGAACAGTGTCAGTTCTCACCTGGTGCTTGCACGTGCTTGGCCTGTATGGTGCGGGCACTCCTTTGGTACGCACGTACTAGTAGTAGCTCCGCTCCTCCATATGGGTAACTCCGCAAAGCCTTTGAATCATGCAGATCGTTCAGTACAGTGCACTGGGTTTGCCTTCACTTCCTCCTGTTACCTCCTCCTACCTCCTCTGATACGCTCATCCAACAGCTCCACTCCCCCACAAGTTACCATCGGGGAAACATCACTGAGGTATCGTGGACAGCGTCATGTGATGTTTGATGACATCAGCGTATTTCACAAACAACAGTTATGTAGCTTCGTCTGGATGTACGGGCGGCTCTTAGCCCGTTCCTTTTCACAGGGTCCCTGCCGTGGCTAGAGGCCGCCCCTTCACATCTTAAAGGAACAGTTAATGATTGTCTCCTTCACACTGTTGCACTAATAAGAACATTTCAAACTTGTAACATTTACCAGGGCTAATAGGAGGGGGATTAGTATTGGTAGAATATGTGTTTTATGCTGTGTATCTGTATAAGTATGCTCCTTTTCTTTTTCCTTTCCCACCACAAACATTTGCTTCCCCCCTTACTACTGAATAACTGTCCTTTACGAGATTGAAATGTTCTTATTAGTGCAACAGTGCGAAGGAGACAATCATTAACTGTTCCTTTAAGATGTGAAGGGATAGCCTCTAGCCATGGTGGGGACGCTGTGAAAAGGAACGGGCTGAGAGTTGCCCGTACGTCCACATGAAGCTACGTAATTGTTGTTTGCGAAACGCGTTGACATCATAAAACGTCACATGACGCCGTCCACGATACCCCGGCGATGTCTCCCTGATGGTAACTTGCGGGGGAGTGAAGCTGTTGGACGAGCGTATAGGAGGAGGTAGCAGGAGGAAGTGAAGGCAAACCCAGTGCATGGTACTGAATGATCTGCATGATTCGAAGGCTTTGCAGAGACCCCATATGGAGGACCGGAGCTACTACTAGTACGTGCGTACCAAGGGAGTGCCCGAACCATAAAGGCCAAGCACATGCAAGCACCAGGTGAGAACTGACACTGTTCATATAGACTATAAGTGCTTATCTATCCTTGTGTATACATTGCAGCATTGGCAGCCAGGCAAATGCATAAAACATACCAGGTGATGCACTGAGTACACACTCACTGTGTGTCGGTGAAGAGGACTCGGTAAGCTTGTTATCAAGGAAACAGGAAGGTCTGTGTTTGTCCTCCCCTAAGCACTACAGTGCCAGCAGCCTGACAGTTCAATATGACATACCGGGCAGACTATTGACTATATACCTACTGAGTAGTAACCATAAAATTGGCAAAACAATGGGACACTTGGCACCAGCTGTACCTTGTACAACTTGCGGGAACATACAGACTGTGGGATTGCAAACCAATTAGTGGACTCTCACACGGCCCTACTCCTCAATAGTCCTCCAATTCTGCAACTGTGCTTTGCCTCAGGATCCAATTATCCCCTCCTTATTCCCCTCTCTAGTCCTCCTATCCAGCCTCCCTCTCTCCCCCATCTTGACTCGAGTCAACGGGGTTGGATGCACACCAGGGATACCCATACACAGTGCATTGATAGATGATACATGGGAGATTCCCATGGCTAGGTGTGCATCTGAACTGGCGTCCAGACGGATTGTTTACTGTTTGTCAAATGTAGTGTCACCTTAATGTTTGTCTTCACTTGGTTGTCTGTGGGTGTATAGAGGACCATTTTGGATCCTAATTTTATGAGCCTCAAACGTGGTGTAAATACTATGTATTAATTATACATTAAAGTGATTTTGTATTCATTGACCCTGTTGAGTGTCACTCCTATTGACCATCTTTGGTTCCACTGGCTGTGGTGGGACATTTTCATGGTTTTCAAGCGGCATAGGTCAAAATGGCATGGCGGCATTGCATAACAGGAGTCAACAGAATATTCTTAGTGATCACCAGCACTATCCTCCATCCTTCTTTAGTGGTATTCCACCTGAGTTTGGTTACTTGCCCACCGCCAAGGCCTTAATCGCCCCCTAACCTAAATCAAACATGGTGTAAATCAGTGGTTCTCAACCCTGTCCTCAAGTACCCCCAACAGGCCATGTTTGCAGGTTTTCCTTTATCTTGCACAGGTGCTTTAAATCAGAGTCAATGGCTTGGTATTTTGGACAGTTATTTTATCTAAGAGAAATTCCCAAAACATGGCCTTTTGGGGGTACTTGAGGACAGGGTTGAGAACCACTGGTGTAAATACTATGTATTAATTATACAATAAAGTGATTTTGTATTCATTGACCCTGTTGAGTGTCACTCCTATTGACCATCTTTGGTTCCAATGGCTGTGGTGGGACATTTTCATGGCTTTCCGGATGGAATACCCCTGAAAATTTATAGGAAATACATTGATATAATAGCCCCGGTATTGACGGGTGTTTACATCCGGGCCTTTGAACAGGGAGAATTACCAAAATCTACAAATGAAGCAACAATAGAGCTAATTCCCAAGCCAGGTAAAGATGAATGTGAGTGCTCATCATACAGGCCAATATCACTCTTAAACAGTGATTATAACATTTTGGCAAAAATCTTGGCAGAGAGACTGAATATGGTGATTCATTCTATCATACATGATGACCAGTCAGGCTTTAAATCAACCTCAATAAATATTAGAAGGACACAATTAATGATCCAACTAAGAGAGTAAACCTCCCAGTCGAGTGCCCTGGCATCATTGGATACGGCCAGGGCATTTAACTCGGTTGAGTAGCTCTTTCTACAAAGTGCAGGGGAAGGCTTCAGGAAATGGGTCAAGATACTATATAAGAACCCGGCATCAAGCTCCCTGGTGAATGGATCACTGTCTTCAATGATTGGACTATATAGAGGAACAAGGCAGGGATGCCCGCTATCGCCACATCTATTTACTATTGTGATCGAAATTCTTGCCCTGAAGGTTAGACAATCTAAAATATATAAGTGTATGGATATAGGAGGAAGAATAGAACACTTAGAATTATATGCAGACGATATTATTTTGTATATAGGAGACACGCAAGATACATTTAAGAGGCAATGGAAATAATAGACAGATTTGGGAAATACTCAGGCCTTAGGATAAATTGGCAAAAATCGGTGTTGATGCCCCTACATCAAAGTACAGGAGATAGCTGGACCCACTCTCCTCTTAGAGTGGTAAATTAATTTAAATATTTGGGAGTAAATATTGTAATGTTAACCCCTGGTGGATTTTATTAAAAATAAATAACAGTATGGAAGAGAATGCCAATATCAGTGGCGGGAAGAATAGGACTGATCAAAATGATAATTTTGCCAAAATGTTTATATATTTTTTCCCATTCCCCAATTACTATTCCTAGATATATATTTAAAAAAATCACTCATATTTTACGAGATTCATATGGGCAAATGGAAGATACAAACTAAAATTAACAACATTACAAAGACCAAAGAAAGCAGCGGGATTGGCACTCCCAGATATTTATTTATATTACATAGTGGGACAAGTGAGACAATTAAAGAACTGGGTGACAGAGAAGCAAAGAAGTGGGGTGGAGAGACATCTGCAGCATATACTACAGGTAGAGGACCTACTGACTGCCCTAGAGGCTAGAATTACTGTTTTACCAAAAGTGAATATACCTATAGTCAACTTGGCTAGGTCGGTATAGAAAGAGGCAAAGAAATTAATAGGCTTTAAGGATACTCCACTTAAGACTCCTATGTGGCATAATCCCACTCTGGAAAACTTAGACAAAAGTGAGGATAAGGAGTTTTGGAAGAAGAGGAGAATAGTCACATTAGAACAGATTTATGACAATAAATCAATAGAGTCAACTATACAATATTCCACATACTTTTTTTTATAAATATCTACAACTAAGACATATGATACATTCCCAGTTCGGAAACCCTGACCATAAAATATCTAGATATCCCCTAATAGGCATACTTTGATCCCAGGGCCCCAAAGGCCTAGTCTCAGTCCTGTATTCCCGTTTGCTGAGAGCAAGGTTGAGTGGTATGCCTCTAAAAATAGGAGACAGATGGTGGGAGGTGATCCCCGAGGTGACAGAGGGGATATGGGATAGAATTTGCTTGTCGCTTTTGGGAGTATCTCCCGCCATCAATAATAGATTAATTCAATTATATATTACACATCAAATATACCTGACTCCATTGAAGCTGTGCAGGATGGGGAGAATGGCTTCCTCTGACTGTAAGCAATGTCACTCCTCTGAGGCAGACTTTGTACACCTGATATGGACATGTCCTAGGATCGCCCGATACTGGCAACAGGTGATAGGCAGACTTACCAGTATTATGAATAAAAAGGTACCATGTACTTTGGAAGTATGTATACTGGGGCTATTAGAAGTAGAGGAGTGGTCGGTAAGCAATATAATTATGTTACAGGAAACTCTATTTATGGCACATAAACAAATATCATTGAGATGGATGCAGCCAGTAGTCCCTACCATAAACCAATGGATACAAGCAGTGAATTATATAAGACTGTATGAGAAGATAATGTACAAGCATAGAGGGATACCTAATAAATTCAATAAAATATGGGATAAGTGGTGTACCTCCCCGGAGACCTTGGAGTGACAGGAAGGAAAGAAGAGAGGAGGGATGAGAAGGAGGATATAATCCAACTATACTGAAGACCCTGGGTAAAATAATGAATAAGAGGACCATGGAAATGGTAGCTATTATGAGGATATGTATTGAGTTAGGATGTTATGTATACAAATGATGGAAGTGAAATGAATGCAATGGAACTGTAAATGTACATGTTTTTGGAACTCAAGCAATAAAAAGTTTGAAAAAAAATATGTATAAATGCTGTGTAACAAAACACAATAAAAGTTGGATGAAATAATATTGATGCTATATGTACGTGGTGACATCTCTTCTCCAATTCAAATATATAATAGTTGGAGTTTATATGTATCCATATGTAACATTAAATTATATTTTTGTTTATTCTAGTGAAATGTTAACATGAGGTGTTGACTTCCGGTTCCGGCGCCGCATGGAGTAGCAGCATTCCGCGCTAGCTCCCACTCCACGGCCGAAAAACCTGCTTACATACCGACCAGAGACACACACCGAGACACCCACGGGCTCAGGATACAACCCTGATACCCCCCTGACACCCTGCTATGGAGCGGTACCTGGGGAAAAGCGGTCCGCGGATCGCACCACTACATCCGCAAATCGAGGCCGGGGATGCGGCCTGTGCAACGAACGATCATGACGCGCAATCCGCGGACATGGAGGTGAGCAAGCCCCCTTCCTCCACACAAGAAGACCTGGGCCAATACGAGAAGATAGCACAGGCAGTTGCAGCTATCCTAGCCCCCACGATTAAACTCACTGTGGAGCAGGCTGTCACTGAAGGGATGCTGCGGATCACCAAACAACTAGGGGAACACAAGGCCCGACTGGATGAGGCTGAGCACAGAATCTCCAATATAGAGGACGAGCTTTACCAATCACAACGGTCGGAGGAATCCCAAACCAAGACCAATCAATATATTTTGCCAAAACTCGACGATTTGGAGAACAGGTCGAGAAGGAGTAATCTCCGCTTTGTGGGGGTGCCCGAAACACTCCAGGCCTCAGCCCTCATGGATTTCTGCGCGCACCGCATTCCAGAGGCCTTAGGCTTCAACAGGCCCTGCCTAGTCGAACGGGCACACCGCATTGGAAACCCCCAACCCGACCGCAAATCGCCCCGCACCATAATTGCCAAGTATCTCAATTATGCGGACAAGGCCGATATCCTCTCAAAATACAGACAACAGAGCCCGCTCACTGTAGATGGGGTGAAGATTCTGATTTTCGCTGACTATTCAGCCGAGGTATCCAAAAAGCGCAAAGCATTTCAACATGTCTGCTCTTCCCTCCACCAACGACAAATGAAATTCTCCCTGGCGTTCCCAGCAATTCTAAGGCTGAGAGCAACAAATGGGGAACAACTCACCTTCCAGGACCCCCAGGAGGCCGAAAAATATCTCAGGGTCACCAACCCTGACCCCCCATCTTCCAAACCTCAAAGGGCATCTTCGATCCCCAGGGCACTAAACCAACGCAGCCCCAGGAAGGACTCGCCGAAACGGATGAAACCCTCGGACTCCCATCTAGTGGGCTGAATCCATGCTCAACCTAATAATCTCCTCATGCACGCTCTTCTCCCTTCTTTGTACTCATAGGTACGCAGTACCTTTATCGCCCGTTGGGCCCCTGACTCTGGACTCTCCTAATAGGAAGCCACCCTCATACCCAGGGTAACAGTGGCTATGTTTCTCCCTCGTTGAAACCTTATGTTTAATGTCTCTATGTAAATCTTTGATGTACTAACTATGTTTATGCCGCTCCACATGGGTTCCAAACGGTACAGTCGTGCCTCGCCCAAACATCTCATGAACCTCTTTCGCCTCTAATGTGTCAACACCCCTCTGGTCCCCCTTGTCTATTTACTTCCTACTGGGCCGTTGGTAGGGAGCGACCTTACTGTCTGCGAACCCATGCGGAAAAAAGCGAAGTACAGACTAGTTATGTGTTGTTTATTCCTTTTTATCATTCCCGCTCACAACATTGCTTCCCCCACTCCTTCCTCAACCCCCCCCACACATGCTACATCTCATCACCAACACCCCAGCTCTTACTCAAACACATTTCTCCCCATTCTAATAACCGGGTACTGCTCCCTCTCCTCTCCACCGCGCAAGGGAAACTCCCCCCACCTCTAACTCGGCTTCCATCTCCCTATTATCCGCCACATTCATAAGATGCACGTCATGGAATGTCCAGGGTCTTCGGTCCCCTATTAAGAGGATGAAGATCCTGAGACACCTCAAAAGGCTAGGCACAGATATTGCATTACTGCAGGAAACCCATCTGAATCAATCTGATCTCCAGCGCCTCAAAAAGCTTTGGGTAGGCACAGTAATAGGCTCTGAGGCCATAGGTCGCAAAGCCGGTGTAGCCATCCTAATCCACAAGGCTTTGTCTTGTGAAGTTGTTTCCTCAAGCTCGGCGATGCAAGGCCGCATGTTAACTGCTCACATACGCCTGTCGGGCAAGGACATACTAATCACAAACGTTTATGCCCCCAACTCCCCGGGCCCCCCCTTTTTCCAGGAACTTACTTCTCACCTAACAATTTCACCACAAACCCCTCATATAATAGGAGGTGACTTCAATTCGATCTCACATGAAATAGAGGATAGATCCCATCCACGGAAAACGCATCGTGATCACCAAACTTTAACGCCCACCCCCCTAGCTTGTGCCATGGAATCTCTACACACGACCGATGTCTGGCGCTATCTCCACCCTTTAGAAAAGGAATTTACATTTTACTCGAACCCACATAAGATATTCACTAGGATTGATTATTTCTACTGCACAAACAATCTTTTACCTTTGATTAGGGAGGCTGAAATCCATGAGATCGCAATCTCAGACCACGCACCAATCTCCATCTCTCTTCATGACTCGCTCTCCCAACCTATTCCCCAAACTTGGCGCTTCCCCCAATATCTGGCAGATAACTCTGACTTCCAGGGATACATTCACAAGGCTTTGAATGAGTACAGCTCCGCTAATGACCAACACCTAGACAACCCAAACCTCTTCTGGGATGCAGGCAAGGCCTATCTCAGAGGGAAAATCATTTCCTATGCCTCTTCCTTCAAAAGACACTCCCAGTCCAAATTCAAAGCGGCCAGCACCCGCCTGAGGCTAGCACAAAGTATTCTCTCCACTCAAGACACCCCCCAAACCAGAGCAGAATGGAGGTCCGCTAAAGCTGACTTCGACTCCTGGGCGGAATCATTGGAATTGATCAAACAATCCCACCTAGAGGCGAAATTTTAGGGCTGCCCCCTGTCCCCTCTCTTGTTCAACCTGGCCATTGAACCGCTCTCGAGATTTCTTGCCACCAAAGCCCCCCTAAATGGCATTCAAATAGGTCCTCATGAATTGCGTTCAGCACTCTTTGCAGACGATGTTCTAATATTTTCATCCAACCCTGCCAAAGACATGCCTACTATCGTCCGAATATTTGACGATTTCAGGCGATACGCTGGCCTACGGATAAACTACAGTAAAAGCGAAATCCTCCCTATAGGCCCCTCCACAAAGCGTCTATGGTCCGCAAATTCCCCCTTCACAGTAGCTAAATCACATATCACATACCTAGGTATAAAAATAGGTAGCTCTCCCTCCTCTATATACACTTTAAACTTTCCGCCTCTATTGCACAAAATAGCTTTGGAACTCGAGAACTGGATGGACTTGCCGCTTTCGCTTCTGGGGAGATGCCACCTTTTTAAAATGGTCAGCTTTGCACGCCTACTTTATCCGTTACAAACCATACCCTTGCTACTCAAGCACAAAGACATTCAATCCTTAAACAGAAGCATTGCTAAATTCATCTGGCACCGCAAAAGACCTCGTATAGCTTTGACAAAACTCTATCTCCCCAGGAGCGAAGGCGGCGCCTGCCTACCCAATATTAGACTATATAATCTGGCTTGCCTCCTAACCAATCGTACAGAGCTAAGCAAAGAACTGGTCAGATTAGGTTAAGAATCCTCCGTTCGGTCTAATATATCAGATTATAACCCATCCGTCCGCGGCGGAAGCGAGGACCCCTCTAT
>BLSH010223408.1:464296-477877 GCA_018402905.1 Glandirana rugosa | reverse complement strand
GAAAGACAGGTGTTGTTAGTGGTCTAACGACCTCTCTTACGCCACTTCTAAAACCTATACAGGTTTCTATGTAGGGGATACTCAAGTTCAGTGCAGTAATTAAGTTCTGTATTGTGTTAAGTTATGATAGGACTGAGGTGTTGACCAAAGGATTTGTAACTGTAACTGTATAAAGGATATGTGGATTCTTTTCATTAGTGCGTGTATGACGACTGGAGGTCCGAAGAGTATCGGGCCTTTACCTTCAGTTTCCTCTATGGTTGGAATCCTCTTCATTAGAGGTGACATGTTTGTGTGATGTGTATGCTTATGTAGTACCGTAGTGTTCGTCGTAGGGGCTCATCAATCCACTTTCCAGGAAACTGTTCATCTAGGAATGCTCGGACCTCACACCCATAATGTGGTGGTGCAGCTTGAAGAAATTTACTCGGGGATGCTGCTTGTGATGCCATGATGTATTCGTATGTGTAGTGTGTTTGTACAGTGGAGATTACTTCTCCTAAGGTTGGTATCTCCTTTGACTTCCATTTCCGGGCTATGAGAAGCCTGGAGGTCAGCAGTATGTGCGTGATTACTTTTCTTAGGTGTATAGGAAATATGTCAATGTCAATGTTTAGGAAACCAGTTGTGGAGTCAGGATAGTATTGAATTGTGTTATGTCTTGAATTAATGACGTGACTTGAACTCATAGGGGATGTATCTTTGGACATATCCAAAATCTTCACCGCATTCTCTCCAGCAATCTGGTGATTGTTGTGGACAGAAAGCAGATAAGCGTTGGGGAGTTAGGTACCATTGCATTGTTAGTTTATGGGTTATTTCCCATAGCGCTGTACAAGCTGTAGTTTTATATATTGTGCTAAGGGCCAGTTGCCACTGTTCATTGGTGAATTGTGCATGTAAATCATCTTCCCACTGCTTGTGTTGTTTAGATTTATGGAATAGTTTTTTTCTCTTGGAGGGCCATGTATATGCATGAGATTCCCTAGTATTTAGAATTGTTAGTGAAGAGAACATTCCATATGTTTAGCGGAAGTGAACATTCCAGGTTTGTGTATGCGTTTAAGCAGTGTCTTATTCTATGCACTGTGAAGAAGTCTTTGTGAGGTATCTCGTAGGTGTCCGTCAGTTGGGTAAATGTCATGCGATTTAGTGTATTGCGTAGTGTCGTTAGACTGAATCCTCCCTTTAGTATCCCTTCTGGAATTTCTAGGTCTGGAGTTAGCAGATGTAATGTCTGTATAGGCATGTGAATATTCTTAGTTGGAAGGTGTAACCATGTACGTTGTTGCATAGAATTCCATGCTCTAATTGTTGTTTGTATGGCTGGGGAGTGGTGGTTGAAAGCAGGGGGTTTTGCGATTGTGCTAAACGTCCATAGTTGTAGATTATTCCCCTGGATTTCATTGGCCTCTAGTTCTCCCCAATGTGTAGTGGTTTTAGGCTGCATCCATTCCCTCATCTGCTATGTCCGTATAACCCATACCTCCCGCTAATCTGTGTTTGATTAGTTAAGTGTGGGCTATTCTGGGTTTCTTCCCCTGCCATACAAATCTGTGTAGTAGGATTCGGGATAGAGTTTTGGTTTATATCAAATAATTCTTTCAATTTGTTCCATATGATGGTACTGTAGGTAGGGGACTGGAGTATGGCGGAGTTGGCTCTCCACAGTGGTAGGGTTGAACGGTGTTGCGTTCACTGTAATGGTGATGGGTGCATGGTCCGACCACGTGATAGTTGAGATGTCTGAGTCTGAGACCATGGTTAGGGTCCATTTGTCAATCCGCGTATATGTGTTATGTGGATGCAAGAAAAAAGTGTATTCCCTGTCACCTTCAAACATCATATAGTTTGTTGTTCCTGAGAAAAGGACAATATTAAAAAAGATGTTTGAAAGTGATTGGCTATATGGATGAATTTACGGTGGTGTGTAAGAATGTGGAGGGACTGAGGAGAGTGAAGTTGGTGGCGGAATTTTTTTGTATGGCGAGTGGTTTCAAAATAAATATGGGTAAGAGTGTGTGTAAGTTTTTTGGTGAATGGGAAGATGTGAGTAAAGGGGGGTGGGAGGTATGCAAGGGTGGGGTGAGAGTGTTGGGAGTAAAATTTAATAATGAGTTGTATGGGAGAGAAAGCTGGGAGGATGTGAAAAATAGGGTGCAAAAGAAAATTTCCTTTTGGTCTTTGAGGACCTTGTCTTTGGAAGGGAAGGTATTAATAATTAAAGCAGTTATTTTGCCAATTTTGCTTTTTGTGTTTTTGGTTTTCCCGGCACCGGATAGGGTGCTGAAGCAGATAATTAAAATGTGCTTTAATTTTTTCTGGTCTTCAAAGATGGAGAAGCTGAAGAGGGAAAAGGTGGTGAAAGCAGTTGTGAATGGAGGCAAAGGAATGGTATGTATTGAGAAGTTTTTAGTGGTGAAGTATATTTGTATGTGTGTGAAAGTTGTTCAGAAGGAAAGTATGAGTGGATGTATGATGGGATATGTGGGAGGAAGTGTGTTACGGAGGTGTAAATTATGGGAGAGTGACCTGCGGAAACCGGTGTGTCTTAATGCACCCTGGTTCTACGTGAGGGTTGAGAGAGGGATAAGGAGGTTTGAGTTGAGTGATGTAACTAGGGACGGGTGGAGAGAAGGGAAGAAGGTAATGTGTTTGTTTGAGAAGAGGGAAGTGATGGAGGGGGTTGGGGGTCTGAGTGAGGTGGAATGTGAAAGAATGTGGAAAAGAGTGGGGAGTAGAGATTTGGTAAATCGGCAAAAAGATGTGGCGTGGATGGCAGTGCATGGGTGCTTGCCGACCCGTATGTTTCAGAGAAGGAGAAGAATGGTAGATAGTGAAGTGTGCCCCAGAGAGGGATGCGGGCAGTGTGAAAGTGTGGTGCATTTGTTTTGGGAGTGTAAGTATGCAAAAGAAGTGTGGAAGGAGTTGGGGAAGATGGTGGAGGGGTTGACTGGAGTGCAGAGAATGACGTGTGAAATGATGTTATATGGTACGTGTAGACTAGGAAGAGAGGAGATGAGGATGTTGTGGATGTTGGTATGCTGTGTGAAGGAGAGTTTGTGGGATGTGAGGAATATGATAATTTTTAAAAAAGAGGTTGTGAGTGTGAGAGAATGTGTGGCCATGATCCGAGGTAGGCTCTATTTCTATGGGTATTGGGATGTTAAAAAACTTGGAAGGGAAAGAGCGCAAGCTTTGTGGAAATTCCCAAAGTGGAAACAATGGGCTTTGTAGGTTTATATTGTTTTGCTTATATATGATATTAATATATGATCTTTTTCTTTTTCTCCTTTTAGGGGATTTTTTGAGAAACGAAAGATGAAGGGATAGTGGAAGAAATACCTATGTTATTTGAGGGATATGGTTGAGGAATGTGTTTTGTGGGTGGTTGTGGGTTTTTATGTAAATTTGTTTTTTGATGGGTGTGGTTATGTAAATGTTTGTACCAAATATGTGAAAAATTTCTTTTTTGCTTTGTAAAAATGTAATGTATTTTTGTTCAGACATGAATGTGAAAATGTTAAACTATGTTATGTTGTTTGAAATTTTTAAATAAAAGAATTAAAAAAAAAAAACTAGGGATCTACCTGACTCCTAACCCTGCTGACTTTTTCCAAATTTCATACCGCTGTTAAACTCGGTTAGACAAGACCTGAATAAATGGAACCATCTAGCTAGCTTCTGGTTGGGGAGGATCAGTGTCGTTAAGAGGAACATATTGCCTAGAGTGCTTTTCCTTATGCAAATGATACCATACAAAATCCCCCAGGTTTTTTTCATTGCTCTCATCCATAATCCTCAGATACGTGTGGCGTCATAAATGCCCTCGGCAACTCTCATTAGAAATAAGGATAACGGAGGCCTAGCTCTCTCTGCTTTCAAAAAATACTATATATCTGTAATTTTACATAGAAGCTTGGAATGGAAACATCACACCGACTCCAAACTGTGGGTAAAGATGGAATATGACTCATGTGGCACAAATCCCTTTTTGCAACTTTGGATCCCTGAGAACTATAGACATCTTTCATCACATACGTCTCCTTTGACATGGTCCACCATCTCCATATGGGACTTGTTACACAAGTCCTATGGACATACAATTCACCCTTGATGCCTTTATTGGGCCATGCATACTTCACACCAGGACAACTGGACTCACAACTTCATCAATGGCTACCAAGCCCCAATGCTCTTCTGCACCAAGAGACGTCCACAGGAGGAATAATACCGCTTCATGTCATTACACAAACCTCACCCCCCTCCTTCATGGACCACTGGCGGTATGCTCAACTACCTAAGTTTATTATATCATTGCCAAAGTCACTATGTTCTACCTCTGACTCTACTCCAATAGAACTAATCCTAGCAAGTTCTCAGCCACCAGTGAAAACTATATCTCAGTTTTATAAAGCTATGCTGGAATTGGAAGACACCTCTGCTCCTAACTATTTGAAAGCCTGGGAATTGGACCTACAACACTCTTACAAATGAACCGCGGTCAACTATCCTCCAACTCACACTTACCTCCTCCATCGCATCTAAGATGGCTGAAATCAACTACAAACTCTTATCTAGATGGCCTTACCCCTGCTCATCTCCACGAGATTGGTGCTGGCTAGGGATGCGATTCGTTTGTTCGGCAAAAGCCAAACATTATGGGGCATTTGCAGCAACTTTGCATGCCCCATAATGTTTTAAAATGGTGGCGGAATGCCGCCCCGCTGATTGGCCAAAGCATGCACATGACCTGCATGCTTTGGCCAATCAGTGGGCAGCCTGCTGTGAGAGCTTTGATTGGCTAAAGGCAGGATGCCTTTAGCCAATCACTGTACAGCAGTCTCAATCCACGCCCCACACTATATAAAGCCACTTGTACAGCGGCTCCATGTAGTGTGTCGACGGCGGTGTTAGAGAGAGAGCGTAGGTTCCTGAAGACAGGCAGTTTAGCTAGATTTTAATATATGTTAAAAAAAATAAAATAGATAGCTAACTAGATAGATAGTTAGAAATCTGTCAGTTAGTGCAGACAGGTTAGTGTAGGAAAAAAAAAAAAAAATATATATATATCTATATAGATAGATATATAGATATACATATATATATATATATCTGTCAGTTAGTGCAGACAGGTTAGTGTACTATACATCAGTGTATACTATACATAAGGTATATAGTACACTTGACTTGGTGCATTAAAATATATACAACCAGATATATATATATACCGCTTATTGAGTGTCCACTATATATCTATTCATACGGTATATAGTACACTTGACGTGGTGTATTAAAATATATACAGTTTTTAACCCCTTAACCCCCAGAGCCCTTTTTTACATTTGTTGTTTACAAGTTAAAATCAGTTTTTTATATAGAAAATTACTTAGAACCCCTAAACATTTTATATTTTTTTCAAACACCCTAGAGAATAAAATGGCAATCGTTGCAATACTTTTTGTCGCACGGTATTTGTGCAGCGGTCTTTCAAGCGCTTTTTTTTTTAAACAAAACTCACTTTTTTGAGTTAAAAAATAAGACAACAGTAAAGTTAGCCCTTTTTTTTGTATATTGTGAAAGAGAATGTTACACCGAGTAAATAGATACCATACATGACACGGTTGAAAATTGCGCACACTCGCGGAATGGTGACAAACTCCGGGAATTAACAATCTCCATAGGCGACTCTTTTAACGATTACCAGGTTAGAGGTGCAGAGGAGGTCTTTTTCTATAATTATTTCTCACACTCTGGCGATCACGGCGATACCTCACGTGTGGTTTGAAAACCGTTTTCATATGTGAGCGTGACTTACGTATGCATTTTCTTTGCCGCATGAGCTTGTGGGGATGGTGGCGCTTTAAATTATTCTTTTACATTTTTTAATTTATTTTATTATATTTTTCCTCTTAACAGTGTTCCTTTAAAAAAAAAATCTGATCACTTTTATTGCTATCACAAGGAATGTAAACATCCCTTGTGATAGTAATATATGGTGACAGGTACTCTCGATGAAAGGAAGGGGGGTCCTTTACACTTCACAGTATTCAGATTGCCAAAAATGGTGATTCTGAATACTGTCATTTATTTAAAACCGGTGCCGTTAGCCACCGAGTAAACCGGAAGTGACGTTGTAACATTACTTCCGAAATGTACGAAGGAGTCCCGCTTGAAGACGATTTCTGCTTCCACAGGGACTTCCCACAGCGGTCAGAAATGTCAGATCGGAGGTCCGGTCTCCAGGTGGGATGGGAGGCCAGAGAAGAGTGGCGGACGGTGGTGGGAGGGGGGATGTCCCCTCCCGCTACCTGGGATAACGACCGAGTGGCTCGCGAGCCAGATCAGCTGTTGGCAACAGATAGCTGGCCGCCTGCTCTAAAAAATGGTACCAGGGTACAGCCTGTAGCTGCAGACTATACCCCGATACATCCATTTAAAGCAGCCACCGTTTATAAACAGTGATTCGCGTTAAGTAGTTACACTAATTTACAACAACACCCACGGCCCAATTTTTCACCACCTGTTGGACTGGGGAATGTCATCACAAATTTTAACCACTTAACGTGAATCGTCATTTATAAACGGCGGCAGCTTTAAGTGGATGTATCAGGGTATAGCCTGCAGCTACGGGCTATACCCCAGTATCTAATTTTTTAGAGCAGGCGGCCGGCTATCGGGTGATAATGGCCGATCCGGGACTCCTTCGTACATTTCCAGAAGCAACATCAGAACGTCACTTCTAGTTTACTAGGCGTCAAACGGAGCCGGTTTTAAAAAATTGACAGTATTCAGAATCGCCATTTTTGGTGACCCCCCCATCCCTCCATAAAGAGTACCCGTCACCATATATTACTATCACAAGGGATGATTACATTCCTTGTCATAGCAATAAAAGTGATCCAATTTTTTTTTTAAACAAACAGTGTTAAAAAAAAAAAATATATAAAGAAAGGTAAAAAAAAATTAAAGAGCCACCGTAAACTGGAGCTTGCGCAGAAAAGAAAACGCATACGTATGTCACACCCGCATATGAAAACTGTGTTCAAACCACACATGTGAGGTATCACCACGATTGCTAGAGTGTGAGCAGTAATTCTAGCAAAAGACCTCCTCTGCACCTCTAACCTGGTAACCATAAAACAAATTTAAAGCGTCGCCTATGGAGATTTTTAAGTACCGGAGTTTGTCGCCATTACGAAAGTGTGCGCAATTTTCAACCCTAACATGAATGGTATCTATTTACTCAGTGTAACATCCTCTTTCGCAATATACAAAAAAATTGAGCTAATTTTACTGTTGTCTTATTTTTTAACTCAAAAAAGCATTTTTTTTCCAAAAAAATTGCGCTTGAAAGAGCGCTGCGCAAATACCGTGAGACAAATAGTATTGTAATGATCACCATTTTATTCTCTAGGGTGTTTGAAAAAAAGATATAATGTTTGGGGGTTCTAAGTAATTTTCTAGCAAAAAAAATGATTTTAACTTGTAAACAACAAGTGTAAAAAAGGGCTCTGAGGCTTAAGTGGTTAAACTAATTTACAACAGCAGGTCCTGTTCCTGCGTCCAACAAGAGTAACTGCAAGGGGTTACAGTTTTCTGGCACTGCCAACATCCAAGGCCCAATTTTTAGCCACCTGTTTGACTGGGGGGATTTCATCAGAATTTGTAAACTAATTTACAACATCAGGCCCAGTTCCTCCAACCAACACAATTTTAATTTTTTAACTATTTTACAACAGCAGGGCCAAAATTTTTAAAAAAATGATGTGCGCCCCCCCAAAATCCAAACCAGACCCTTCAGGTCTGGTATGGAATTTAAGGGGAACCCCGTGCCAAAATTAAAAAAAAAAAAGACGTGCGGTTCCCCCCAAAATCCAAACCAGGCCCTTCAGGTCTGGTATGGAATTTAATGGGAACTCCGCGCCAATTTTTTAAAAAAATTGCCTTGGGTCCCCCCAAAATCCAAACCAGACCCTTTTTCAAGCACACAGCCCTGGCATGGCAGGAGGGGGTGGGGACGAGCGAGCGCCCCCCCCCTGAACCATCCTCAACATGGGGAGGATGCTTTGAGGTTGCCCCCAAAGCACCTTGTCCCCATGTTGATGGGGAGAAGGACCTCATCCCCACAACCCTTGCTAGTGGTTGTGGGGGTCTGCGGGCAGGGGGCTTATCAGAATCTGGAAGTCCCCTTTAATAAGGGGGCCCCCCAGATCTCGACCCCCCCTATGTGAATAGGTTTGGGGTACCCATTTACCAAAAAAGCAGTGTAGTGTAAAAAAAAAAATAGGCAGTTTTTGACAAGTCCTTTATTTTGTAAAATAGCTCTTTTTTCTTTCTTCTTTCTTCCACCATCTTCTCCTGGCCCGGTCCTTCCTCTGGTCTTCTTCTTCTTTTAGTCTTCTTGCTTCCTCTCTTCGTCTTCAATCTTCAATCTTCATCTTCTTTCTTCTTTTCCCACCGCCGCGCTCTCCGCTGCAGCAGTCCGGCACCTGCGCGTCTTGCCGAATGGGCGGTCTTCACGATGACACTACTTTTATAAGAAGGGGCGGGGCCACTCAGTGACGTAACCGAGTGAACTCATCCCCTTCTGAAGTCATGTGATGTCAGAGGGGGCGGGTCACCCAGTTACATCACAGGAGGCCCTGCCCTTCTTATAAAAGAACTGTCATCGTGAAGACCGCCCATTCGGCAAGACGCGCAGGGGCCGAACTGCAGCAGCAGAGAGCGCAGCGGCGGGGAAAGAAGAAAGAAGATGAAGATTGAAGATTGAAGACGAAGAGAGGAATCAAGAAGACTAAAAGAAGAAGACCAGAAGAAGGACCGGGCCAGGAGAAGATGGAGGAAGAAAGAGCTATTTTACAAAATAAATGACTTGTTAAAAACTGCCTATTGCTTTTTTATTACACTACATTCCTTTTTTGGTGAATGGGTAGGAGTGCAATGTACCCCAAACCTATTGACATAGGGGGGCCGGGATCTGGGGGCCCCCTTATTAAAGGGGGCTTCCAGATTCCGATAAGCCCCCCGCCTGCAGACCCCCACAAGCACCGGCCAGGCTTGGGGGAAGAGGCTCTTGTCCCCATCAACATGGAGACAAGGTGCTTTGAGGGGGGCAGAGCCCCCCTCCCCCAAAGCACCCATACTCCCCATGTTGAGGACATGTAGCCTGGTACGGTTTGGGGGGGCACTCGCTCGTCCCCCCATCCTAACCGGCCAGGGCTGCATGCTCAGATAAGGGTCTGGTTTGTATTTTAGGGGTACTCCCACATCAAATTTTTTTCAAATTTGGTGCTGGGTTCCCCTTAATATTCAAACCAGCCGCAATTTTAAATGACAGTTTTTCCTATGGAGATGTCATTTTGCTCTGGCTATGTTCTACACCTCACAGAGATGTGCCCTTTTACACACAGACTAAGGACACCCCCCCAGGCACAATATTTAAAGGAATCTTTCATTTTTTTTTCACTTTAAGCATTATTAAAATCACTGCTCCTGAAAAAATGATCAATTTAAACATTGCATATAAACCTTTAAAATTGGCACTTTTGATTTTTCATGTTCCCATAGACTTTAATGGTGTTCGGATGTTCGCCCTGAACTTTTTGTCTGTTCGCATGATCTGGTGCGAACCGAACTGGGGGGTGTTTGGCTCATCCCTAGTGTCGGCCTTATGTTGGCGAGGATGTGGAGCACCCGCCACTCATGCCCACATCTCGTTGCAATGTCCACTGATTCGACCTTATTGGTCCTCATTATTGCACTGGATTGAAGTGATACAGGGCTTCCCAGTACAGAATGACCCCTGGGTTGTATTGTTCCACTGCACAGATGAACCAGCCAGCCAATATAAACGATCAATGACCCCTCATCTTTTAAATGCTGCAAAATCTATCATACCACGCTTTTGGAAAAAAAAAACATTATTCCCACCGTCCAACATTGGTTTCAAGCGGTACATCAGATTTACCACATGGAAGACCTCACCTATGAACTAAGAGATAAGGCCCCTGTAGCAAATAAGATATGGGCTGCTGGTTCGCCTTCACCTTTACTTCCACATACACTGAGCTTATATCTCAAAGTGTTTGAAGAGTTACTTACCCATAAGAGTATCTCAGTATATATGCATGCTTTCTACGCAGGAGTTTCTCACTCCCCCCCACCCATTGTTTCTTCCTTCCTTAATTCCTCTATAACTTACCTTTTCTATCTCCCTCTGGAGAGCTCTTTACATTATTTGAAGAGCATGTATATCTAACAAATGTCTTTAAAATGGATAGTGGCTCTAATACTCGAATGCTAGGTGCAACTTTGACCGCCTGATTATCACCAGTTGCTGTTCATGATACTTGACATTGATATGGACATATATATAACATTTCATGATGTCTCATGTTACTTCTGTTCACTTGTCAAAATTTTTTCTCAATAAAAACGTATTGAACAAAAAAAATATATACACGGTTAGAAATTAATTTGAATTTTCTCATCACTGCAATTGCCAATTTGACACCACTAACATTTAGAAATTAAATGAACCTTCCTAAAGGAAGAGCAGTGAATGAGATTTTACTGGTGTATAGCTAACATAAGGCTATTGATATCCATCTTTAGATGAAACTGCAATATCCAGACCTCCCAAATTCAAAGAAATTTCCTGTTTATCATCCAGAATGCTCTTCAAAAGTTCGTTGACCATAATGTTACCTACCTTTGGCTTGATCTCCTGAAATGCTGCCATTTTTTTAGCTATTAGCTAGGGTTAAGTTAGCTGAAACAATATGGGGCAATAATGTGCATGGACTATGAAGTGATCCGTATTTAATAAATGGACAAAAACATGTATTGTCGAGGGGCATGGCCGGCCGCGGAGCAAAATGCCTGCTTAATCCCACAGCTCCACTCGGCCTCAGGACACTAAGTGGCTATTATCACTTTTCAGCAGCACCTCTCCCCTCCCTGACATATGGGAGGGGAGCCCTCATCCTCTGTGACTAACAGGGATGTCAAAAAGAAGCACGGCACCCTCCACACGCCGTGCCTTCTGATAGACTATTTTACACAGTCGTCCATGCAGGGATCCTAAGATGGCACCGGAGCAGCACCACCTGTCTCCACACAGGACACCCACGACTCTCAGGGATGTTCTGATGATTTAGAGCCAATGGATAGTCTGGCGCCAGACCTTGGCTCTCACCAGAAATCGCCCTCAGACAGAGGTAAGTGAGCAGCACTGTCCCCAGCACCAAAGAACCTCTGCTTAAAAAGCTACACTAGGAATCATAGGCAGACAAAAGCCCTGAGGAGAATCACTCAGGTTCCCTTCTATCCCTTCTATCCCTCCCTGCTAGTGACCAGCCTGCATCAGAACACACTCTTAAGTCCATGCTGCTTTCTCTGCAGAGAGACATCCGCAATGAACTGCATGCCTCTTTTTCCACACTACTTAGCAAAGTTTATCAGGTAGAAGAATGCACAGTGGCCCTAGAAAAAGTAGTGACAGGGCACACTAAGGTTTATAATGAAATGGCGGATGCCTACAATCACCAAACTGAAGAAATCCATTTCCTCCAAGCCAAAGTGGCTGATTTAGAAGATCACGCCAGGAGGAATAATATTAAATTCAGGGGCATACCAGAAACCGTAAAACCTCCACATCTAACTTCTTACCTACAACAACTGTTTCTCCTGCTCCTCCCTCAACTAAGTCAAGCTAACATATCTATTGACCGTGCACACAGCATCGCCAAACCCAATCACCTACCTGCGTCCGCCCTGCAAGATGTACTGGCTTGCATCCATTTCTTCCAAACTAAGGAACGTATAATGGTGACCGCTCGCTCTGTTTCTCCACTATCAGATCCCTACTCCTTAGTCACTCTGTATACTGATATCTCTGCCGCCATGGCCCCAATAAGCAGAGAATTCCCTCAAGTCACCACGACTCTTCGAAACCACAATATTCAATACAGATGGGACTTTCCTGCTAAACTAATTGTAACCTTCAAAAGTCAAAGTACCACCCTTTTCACAAATAAGGAAGGCATTAAACACCTGCTAAATTGGGGTCTGCTCAACTCTCCTCAACCTGACTCTCAGACGCAGTGGCCACCTGCGCGACCTCCGGACCCAAGGCACACTAAATTTGCATCAACCCATCGATGAATATTATCAACCCACACACCTGACAGTTGCAGGCTGATTCTTGTTATTCCTAAAATAGTGCATTTGCACTCCTAATTTTCATTTTCAGATCTCAACAAGTCCTAGAAGATTGTGACACTAATTGTACCTCACACTCTTTGCCCCTGAGAAGTAAAAGGTGCTAAGCACCCTCTCTTCATTCGCTGCCTTATTTTGTTTATGCTCAGAACTGTACTATACTATACTGCTCATTGTAAGTTTCAGCAAAACTAGTTGTAAACTGCTATTATTCCGTTCTATAGCTATATATAACCTTTGTCATTGCTATTGCTTTTATTTTTTTTCACATCACTGTGCAATCCTAGAAGGTGTACTCCCTAAGCTCCAAGCTCCCTCTAGTGGTAATTGTTAAAAATGTTTATTACCATTACATCCACCAAGGGCCTCAACTCTCCAGTTAAGCGTAACCTACTTTGGAAAGAGGCACTAAACCACAACTCCGACCTATTATGCATACAGGAGACACACTTTATCTCTCACAAACCCCCTACCTGCTCCCAGTTCCCGCACTGTTTTTTTGCCAATTGCACCAAAAAGAAGGCAGGAGTCATGATAGCTGTGCACTCCTCAGTCTCCTTCCAACTCCTTCACTCCGAGCTTGATCCTGATGGCAGATACGTAATTCTAAATGCTTCCATCAATAACCGTAACATCACCATTGCCAATATTTACACCCCAAATACTAACCATATATATGCGTTTACAAGGCTATTATGGAAAAACTGGAAACTTTTTGACAAGGTCTCCTAATCATGGTGATATGTGGTGATTTTATGTGGTGATTTTTTTTTACCAAATATGATTTTTATTTTGTTTTTTTTTAATAAACAGTACAAAACAGTGAAGGAATAGTTCCCCATTTGTCTGGCAACAGAGATCAGAGGGTCAATCAAATTTCTTATAAAAAAATTAAAAAAGGTCATGTGAAAGGTCATGTGACTGTGCCTTGGAGGCTGATTGGCTGATTGTGATGCCACCAGTTCCTTTTGTTAAACCTGTCTGACCAGTATAAATAAACACAGCAGCCAAAGCTAAGGAGGACAATATCCCTGCTACCGGCCATGTGAGATGAAGCAATCTGTGTCTGTGTGTGTGTGTCTGATTCAACACAGGTCGATGGAATGCATTATGCAAAAGAGCTGAAAAATGCGCTTATTAGCGCAGGCAAATTATAATACCTTGTATGCATTATAATTTGCCTGCGCTAATAAGCGCATTTTTCAGCTCTTTTGCATAATGCATTCCATCGACCTGTGTTGAATCAGACACACACACACAGACACAGATTGCTTCATCTCACATGGCCGGTAGCAGGGATATTGTCCTCCTTAGCTTTGGCTGCTGTGTTTATTTATACTGGTCAGACAGGTTTAA
>BLSH010223408.1:439629-453353 GCA_018402905.1 Glandirana rugosa | reverse complement strand
TTATTTTTTGTTTAGGAACTGGATAGTTTTTATTGTTTTCATGGTTAGGTTAATGATCTTGTATACTAGGGGTACGATCTATGGAGGGGTGAGTCGTTTCGTCCGTATTTTCTTTATTTTCTCTATTAGATATGTTGGTCTGACCTTAGTTTGTGAATCTGAGATAATCTTTCCTTATGTTAGAAGTCGTTTTGTGTTGGATGTGGTGATACTCCTATGTCGTAAAGGAGGTTTTTGTAGGTATGTTCTTGGAAGAGTGTGTAGGGTTTCGGACCCTTGTGATGTGATTGAGATTGGGGTTTAGATTTCCTTATAGGGACAAAATACTGTAAGATGTTCTGCGAAGCACGGGTTATGGTGTTGAGGGCGGTTTTCCATACATTTGGGGGGTACTCTGTTCCCAGTTCCTTTTCCCATGTTTCCATGGGTGGGAGAAGCGTCTTGTAGAATGTCATAAAACAGGGATATTCCTTTAGATTTGGGGTTAGAGTTAGTGTAGTGTTCCCAGGCTTTGGGATGTGTGAGAAGGTTCTTGTATGGATGTTTTTGGAGGAAATGCTGTATCCTCATAGTGGTGTAGGTTGTGTTTTGCTGAAGATTGTATTCCTTTCTAATAGAGTCTAAGTGTTTGATTCCAGTCTGGTTGTATAGATTATCTCTTTTATTTCTTTTATGCCTGCTTTGCTGAGTGGGGAGGTATCTAGCATGGGGATCATATGTTCTAGTAATTGGATTGGTACTTTTGTTATTTTTGATAGGTCAAGGATTTGTTTTTTATTGGAGAAGTGTCTCCAAGCTTTAATTGATGCTTGGATTGTTGAAGGGAGAGTTTTTAGGTCCCATCGTTTCCATAGATCGCTAATCAATAACCATGAGAGGTTGCCTGTTGGAGAAAGAGCTTTCTCAATTTCAATCCATAGTGGTGTCTCTCCTGTCTCGGTCCATTCCTTTATTTGGGCTAGTTGTGACGCCCAGTAGTAATTTTGCAGGACCGGTAGTCCTGCTCCCCCTGCTTTTTTGTTTTTGGTGAGAGGGAGGCTTGAACATCTAGCTCTCTTTCCTGACCATATGAATTTATGGAGCAGACTCTGCAAGGGCCTGATCTGTTTACTAGGTATGTGAACGCTTAAGTTCCTGAATAGGTATAGTATTTGTGGTAGTATAGTCATTTTAAAGGCTGCAAGTTTGCCGCCCCATGTTAGTTGGATGGGTGCAAGCCTGTCCAGTTCTTGGGCAATTTTGTTGGTTAGAGGAGTTATGTTGAGATGAATCATTTTAGAAATTGAGGGTGCTAAGTTGATACCTAAGTATTTAATTTCTTTGGTTGCCCAGGGGAAGGGTGATTGTGCCATAAGTTTGATTTTATCTGAGGGCTCAATTCCTAGGTTCAATATTTCAGATTTAGTTGTATTGACTTTATAGTATGAGATTTCTCCGAAGTTGTTAAGTAGGTTATGCACTGTTGGGAGGGATTGTAGGGGGTTTGATAAGATCAATATTATGTCATCCGCGAATAAGCTGATTTTGTGCGTGTGGTTTGGGAAAGTCATACCGGATATGTTCTCTGAGGTCCTAATGGCCTAATGGCCTCAGCTAGAGGTTCAATGATTACGTTGAAAATAATGAGGGATATCGGGCATCCCTGGCGTGTTCCATTGGTTATTTGAAATGTTTTAGATAGGACGCCTGACGTGTATACTTGTGCTGAGGGTTTGTCATATAGCGCTAGTATTGCAGACCTAATGTGGCCTTTAAATCCGAACTACGTTAGTACCTATTGCATGTATATCCAGTGTACCCTATCAAACGCCTTCTCTGCATCCACCGTGAGGAGCAGAGAAGGCGTTTGAGTCCGGTTCGCAAATTCTATGATGTTTATTATGCGCCTAACCGCATCTGATGTTTGTCTCCCTGTTACAAACCCTGTTTGGTCTCTCTTTATTAAATTGGGTATTATTGTCATCAGTCTCTGGGCTATAAGTTTTGCTAGGATTTTGGTATCTGAGTTGAGTAGGGAAATCGGTTGAAAGTTGGCTGGGGTTGTTGGATCTTTCCCTGGTTTGGGAATAGTGACCACGTATGCCTTTAGCATTTCAGGTGGGAGGGCTTTTGTTTCTATGGCTTTGTCAAACACTCGTATTAGGTGGGGAGTTAATTCTTGTTGGAAGAGTCTATAGTACTCATTTGGGAACCCGTCCGGGCCTGGTGATTTACTCAAGGGGAGTTAGGAGATTATGGCTTTGACTTCTTTTATTGTTAGTGGTTTGTTAAGTTCCTCAAGTTGTTGCTCTTTGAGTGTTGGGAGGTTTAGTTTGAATAGGAATTGTTGTATGCCTTCCATGGAGGGTTGGGGTGTGTCTGGGTCGTCTTTTAAATTGTACAATGCACTATAGTAATGTGCAAATTCGTCTGCAATGGCTTGCGGATGCGTTATTTTCTGTGGGAGTGTTTTAGAGTTTAAGTAATGTATCCTGGTTTTTGTTTGTTTAATTTTGATTAGTTTGGCTAGGTGTTTTCCTGTTTTGTTCGCGTGTGCGTAGTTGGTCACTTTCAGTTTCTTCAGGTAGGAGTCATGTTGTTCGGCTAAAATTTGTCTGAGTTGGTTCCTCAAGTTTGCTAGTGAATTGGAGAAGGCCGTGGGTGTTTGTTGTTTGTTTAGAATCTCTAGGTTGTGTATGTCAGCTAGCACCTTTTTGAGTTTGGCATTATACATTATTTTTGCCCTAGAGCTTTGCTGAATGCTTACCCCCCTTATATAGGCCTTGTGTGCACCCCACAAAGTCCATGGGTCAGATACAGAGTGAGCATTCAGATGGAAAAAATGACTTAAATTCTGAGCTATAGTCTTCGCATAATTCGGATCCTGTAGGATCTTGATGTTACATCTCCAGACCTGGGACCTTTCCTTCGGGGCCCCCTCCTCTACTGTCAGTGTAATAGGAGCATGGTCAGACCATGTAATATCACCTATTGTGGAGGAGGTCAGCCTTTGGAGCAGTCCCAGATCCGACACAAACATGTCAATTCTAGTATATACCTGATGTCTGGAGGAGTAAAAGGTAAAGTCCTTTTCTGAACTGTGCATACACCTCCACACATCATGTAGGTTTTCCCTGTGTAGGGTATGGCTAAGGGATGCATGTTTCCCTTTGTTACCTGTCGATGAGTCCATATTCGGGTCACTCATCAGGTTAAAGTCACCACATATCATTACCATATCTGCGATCAGGTAGTTTTTTGAGAAGTCTGTTCAGGAAGCTGGTGAACATTGGGTGCGTAAACGTTCACTAGTGTCATGGGGTAGTTGTTGATGTCACACTCCAATAATATGTATCTCCCATTTGGATCCAGGGAGGAAGTCTGTAGCTTGAAGGTTACTGTGTTTTTAATGGCGATCATCACTCCTCTCTTCTTCTGTTGGCTGTTGGCAAGAAATATGTGCGGAAAGTCTTTGTGGTTACACTTGGGGTGGTCTTTGGCTCGGAAGTGCGTCTCTTGTACGCAGACTATGTCTGCATTCGTCAGTCTCGTTTCTTTCCACAGAGAGAATCTCTTTGCTGGGTTGTTGAGCCCATTGGCATTCAGAGATAAGATTTTAATAGGCCTGGTGGGTTGTTTGATTACTCATTGGTGATGGTTCCGTGCTTGTGTGTCGATGGGTAGCTGTCCTGTGCAGGGATGGTTGATCCAGATAATACCGCAACAGAAAACTGTTCGTGAACATGTAAAAAGAGGACCTAGAACTTGGTCCGGTAACAGAATAAACCGTTATGTGGTTGACTGTGGGGTCCATTGGATATTCCAAGTATCCTCAGCCTGGGACTTGGTGTGGGTTCCATGTGTTGGGATATCAGGTACATCTGTTAATCAGCTTCTTCTTTGCTGATCTTTTCCTGGAAACTGTTTGCCATTCTCTCTCCAGAGGAACAGGAGGGTCCGCTGTTTGAGATGCTGGAGCATGACCCGGCAGTATACCCCATCTCTGGAGAGTGCTGATCCCTTCTTCAAGTGTTGAGACTGAGGTGTTGTTTCCGTTGTAATTTATCTGTAGTGTGGCGGGGTATTTCCACTTGTGGGGAATTGAGTGATTTCTGAGCGCTTTCGTGATGGTTGCCAGATTTTTGCGCCTTTGCATTGTATGCCTCGAAAGGTCTGGGAGCATCTGGAGGTTAGTGTATTCCTCAGGTAGGTTGTTAGCTCTTCTGAATGCCGTGGTGATTGCTTCTTTTGATTGATAGAAGTGCATTTTTAGGATCACATCTCTTGGCATATCCGCTGCGATAAATGACGGCTTAGGTAGTCTGTGTATTCTGTCTATTGTTAGTTCTAATGCCGACATTGCGGGAGCTAATTTGGTGAAGAGATCTGTCACAAAAGGTTGCAGTTGTTGTTGAATGCTTTCTGGGATCCCCCTTATTTTGATGTTTGACCCTCTGGACCTGTCCTCCAAATCTGCAATTTTGGATTTAAGACAGTCAATATCATCAGCATGAGTTTCATGGGCATCAACCAGTGTGTTAAAGGATGTCACATACCCCTCAATATCTGAGACTCTGTCTCCTATGTCTTGAATGTCTCTGGTGATCTGTTTGATACACTCTTTAAGGTCCGTTTGTAGTGAGGATACTATCGGATATGGGCTGTCCGGTGGTAGGGAATGCGGCTATGTGGTCCACCGCCGCTTCAGCTGTACTTGAGGCCGGGGCTTCAGCGGGGCCTAGCTCCATGCCCGCGTCAGGGTCTCCGATGGTCTCCCTGCGTGGTTTATTTTTAGCTGGGCTTCTGGTGGACGGTGAGGAGGATCCTGAGGATTCTCCACTGTCAGGATGTCAGGATTTCCTACCTGTGCTATGGAGATTGGATGTTGTTTGTTTCCAGCCGTGTTGGGAACAGAGAGGTGTGGGCGGACTCCTCCGCCATGCTGTTGCAGCCTTCTGCCCCCCGGGAGAAAGAAGCTAGCTAGCTTCTGCACTTGCATTTCGTGCTTCTTCTTTCGGGTCATCTCTCCCCACTCCCTGGCTGTTCGGCAGGTGATGGGTATTGTTGTGGCGTTCGGATGTGCCGTAACGTTGCTGTCAGTCCCGGGTGGCCCTCGGAGCTCCTGGCTTATGCGGCCATCTGCAGCACCGTTCGCCACGCCCCCTCCTTTTTTAATAATTTCTTAAATCTGTTATATACTCTGGATTGTGGAACTCCTACCATAATGCGAGCTTTGAGGAGATTATAATCCTTATTGTGGTGTGCTGAAAAATGACTTGATATATTGTGCTTCTTAAACCAAAATGAATGTATGATCATTGTTTCTTCAGCCTCTTCCAGAAAGTTTGTATTGTTCTGCCCACATATTGCAACTTGCGGGGGCATCTCCATACATACAGTGTGACATAAAGTGAAGAGCACTTAAAAAAAACACTTAACAGGCCAGTTCATACCTGTGCTGTATGCCTTTATGTTACAGGCATTTTTAGCAATAGTTTGGCAATGTAAACATTTGGGAACACCACATTTTAAGCACCCAGTTATTGGACTATTCTAGAGGTTAGCAGATTATTTTTTATCAGAATGGATTTTACTTGGTGCTAGCATGTTTTTGACAGTTGAAGCCTACACAATATGACTTAAGGATTTACTGGAAGTTCATTTTTGAGAAAATGATCTGAAAAGAGCAGGTACCAATGTTTGGATAGAACATTCTTAATCGTTTTGTATTTCCCACTGTTGTCCTGGTGATAAAATTGGTATATGGATAAAATTGTAAGTCTTTTCTTTGGAATGTTTCTGAATGCACATTTTTTGGTTCAGGTTACTTACTCTTTTTGTGGCTCCTTCTTCTAAATCCTCTGGATAGTCCTCAGTAATAAAATAATGGTTTGATTATGGTAATGTGTGCAGTTTCTCCTCAATCTTTTGAATTGCCTGCATGGTATATTTTGTAACCATGGTTTACAGTAACAGCTCCTGAGGTTGAGGTAACTATTGCTGTCAACAAGAAGAAGGCATCTGAGTTGCCTGTCAAAATCATTCCACATCCTCAGTTGAGGAGTGGTGGTCATGACTAGTAAAATATAGTTATCTGGTATTTTAGTTAAGAAAGTGGATACAGGATGGAACTACAGAAGGATCTCCTTCCCAAATCATTATAAGATCATCAATACACTTCCTATATTTTTTTTTTCTAAAACAAATAAGTTGGATGAACTTATAATGACTCTCTCTTCAAAATCCTCCATATAAAGGTTGGTAAAGATGAGTGCAATTTTGTTCATAGCTTTAAGTGTCTATTGACACATTCAGTGACACCCCTTCTGCTGCCTATTTTAAACATCCAGATGCACATCAATAATCTAAAAACTTTTTGTGCACCATTCTCTTTATTGTCACTTCATAATTTAAAAATTCATTATGGTTTCTTGCATCTGTCACTGGATTCATCTATTGTGAAACAAATTAAAATGCGTTCTGAGGGGCCTATTCATAAAACACGGGAATAGACTAAAAGCAATTGGAGTCAATAAAATATCCTCCCTTCTAAAGGACAATGCATCTAGAGAAAAAGAATCCGCTTAGAGAGTACAGCATTGGGGGCACAGTGTTAGCCAGCACTACAGAAGAAAAAGATTTGGGGGTGCTTATTTCAGATGATTGCAAAATGAGCAAACAGTGTAACCAGGCAGTGGGAAAAGCAAATAGAATTCTGGGATGTATCAGTAGGGGGATCACCAGCAGGAGGAAGGAGGTTCTGATTCTTCTATATAGATCTTTAGTGAGACCTCACTTAGAATACTGTGTCCAGTTCTGGAGACCTCACTTACAAAAAGATATTGATAAAATAGAACGAGTTCAGAGACGGGTAACAAAAATGGTGAAAGGTCTGGGGGATAAAACATATCAAGAGCGACTTCAGGAACTTAATATGTACAGTCTGGAGGAAAGAAGGGAGAGGGGAGACATGATTGAAACCTTTAAATACCTCAAGGGGGTGAATAAGGTTCAGGAGGGCAGTCTTTTCAATATGAAACCAAAATCAAGAACACGGGGACATGACCTCAAACTAACTGGGGGGAAGTTCAAAACTAATCTTAGAAAGTATTATTTTACTGAAAGGGTGGTTGATGATTGGAATAAACTACCAACAGAGGTTGTGAGACAGTCAACAGTAAATGGCTTCAAACATGCTTGGGATAAACATAAATCCATAGTCAGACAACAAGGATAATGTAAAAAAAAAAAAAAAAAAAATTTAAAGGGGCAGACTCGATGGACTACTCAGTCTTTTTCTGCCGTCACTTTTCTATGTTTCTATGACATCTCGGTATTAGATAAAACCCATAAACAGTAGCCTACTTCAGTTAATTGAATAGCCCTTATGGATAAACAAAGGGAGTTATAAACCTTATTAAATCAACAGACACTAAGACTGAGAGATAGAAACCGGGCTTTATATTATCAACAAGGGAATAAAACGGGTTGGGCAGTATGACAGTGTACAACGGAAACATCCATAATAAAAGTTCAAATAGAACAAGGGAAAATAACATATGATCCTAGAGGAATATTAAAATCATATTAAAATCATTTCAAATTTACTATTCTAAACTATATAATGTAACTAGTCAAAAAACTGGAAAAATATTGATATATTTTGCCAGAAAATACAATATATTAAGGAAACAGCAATACCGGCCTTGTCTACTGAAAGGATAGAAGAACTAGAAAAAGATATATCAACAGAGGAAATACAAAAGTTTATCAGATCACTGGCCCTGGGCAAAAGCCCGGGACCGGATGGATTTACTCCACGGTTTTATAAAATGTTGGAGGAAAATGTAACACCATTACTGAATAAAACATTTAATTCTGTCTCCGTCTCCCGGCCCTTCGTCCCACAAGGAATGGAAGCACATATAACAGTTATTCCTAAACCTGAAAAAGATCATACAATATGTGGGAACTATCGGCCTATCTCTCTCACAAACATCGACTTATGTATATATGATAAAAATGATTGCAAATAGACTTACTCCAATATTGCCTACATACATTCATCCAGCCCAGGTGGGTTTCATGATGGGTCGGGAGGTTAGAGACAATACACTGTAAATGGTTATGGTTACGCTGGTGGAATATGCCCAGAGACACACCATCCCATCCTGTCTTCTCTCCATTGATGCTGAGAAGGCGTTTGACAGGGTGGGATGGTGTTTCTTAGCGGAAACTCTGAAACAATGGGGTATTGGCCCCCAATTGCTTCAGAAAATTATAATAATATGGTAATCCAAAGGCAAGAGCCTGGATAAATGGAGTCCTTTCAGACCCGATACTAATTACAAATGGATCTCACTAAGGAAAAAAACTCAATGCCATCTTCATATTTAGGAATATATATATCTCAAGACCTAAATAAACTTCAACAGCTGAATTATAGACCATTAATTAATAAGGTAGTGAAAACACTTCAAAAATATGATAACAAGATCTTCTTGTGGATGGGTGGGATACATTTAATAAAAATGGACATATTGCCAACGTTGTTATATGTATTCCAAACAATTCCGATATTACCCACTATGGCTTTGCTGCACCAACTACGAAGAGCTATAGGGGGGCTTGTCTGGAAACATAAGGCTCCCCAAATTAAAAGAGAAATATTAACTAGCACAAAATCAAAGGGAGGATTAGCACTTCCAGATTTTGCAATGTATCTACATGCAGCGCATGTAACAATAGTAGTGGACTGGTTCTACAATATGGACTGCAAACAATTGGTAAAGTTAGAGGAAGATATTACAGCCATGAGATCTTTACCATGGGTAATACCTAGAAGTCGACCAGGGATGGAGGAGATTCCATCCCTGGTTTTCTCGACTTTGAGGGTCTGGGATTCATTAATGAAGAGAAATCTTCTATCCTCTCAAATTGGGCCTATGACACCATTGTTCTCCAACCCAGAATTTCAACCTGCAACAGAGGCCTCGGTTTTTTAAAATGGCGCAGACAAGAAAATACAAGATTGATTCAGGCATTGACAAATGGAAAATTCCCTCCATTAAGTACATTAGGTGAGGAATGTAAAAATAGATGGATGCAGTATCAGCAGCTGCAAACATATATCCACTCATTAACTCAAAGATCAGCAATAGAGAGACCGTTAACAGAGTTTGAAAAGATACTGCTACAAACAGATAAACCCACCCATGTTCTATCAACAATATATAAATGCCTGCTCCCTACAAAAATGGATGAAGATGTAACATACTTAACCACTTCAATACCAAGGACTTAGAACACTTCCTGCCCAGACCAATTTTCAGTTTTCAGTGCTGTTGCGATTCAAATGAGAATTGCACGGTCATGCGACTCTGTACCCAAACAAAATTTTTATCATTTTGTTCCCACAAATAGAGCTTTCTTTTGGTGGTATTTGATCACCCCTGCGGTTTTTATTTTTTGCGCTATAACAAATAAAAGACCGAAAATTTTGAAAAAAAAAAACATTTTCTTTGTTTCTGTCACAAAAATTTGTATAAAGTACATTTTCTCCTTCACTGACGGGCACTAATGTGGCTACACCGATGGGCACTGATGAGGCTACACTGACGGGCACTGATGAGGCAGTACAGATTGGCACTGATGATGTGGCACTGATAAGGTTGCACTGATGATGGGGCACATATGCAGCACTGATGGGCGGCACTGACAAGCAACACTGACGGGCACTGATACGTGGCACTGATATGCGGCACTGATGGACACTCATAGGCGGCACTGATAAGTGGCTCTGGGCACTGATAGGGGGCGCTTTTAGGTGGCACAGGTGGGCACTTTTAGGTGGCACAGGTGGGCACTGATAGGTGGCACAGGTGTGCACTTATAGGTGGCAGTGGTGGGCACTGGTGCAACAAGCACTGTTAGGGATGGCACTGGCAGGCATCATACATGGGCACAGTGCCATCCCTACAGTGCATAATATTGCCCTTACCTGGTGGTCTAGTGGGGGCTCCCTGGTGCTCCTGGACGGCCTCTGTGTGATTTCCATGGTGGTCCTGGGCGGCCTCCTTGTGATGTCGGGGGGGGCTCCATGGTGGTCCTGATCTGGCTCCCTGGTGGTCCAGTGGGGGTGATCCTGAGGGTGGCTGCGCTGATAAACGTTCAGCGCAGCCCTCCCTGTCAGGAGAGCAGCCGATCGGCTCTCCGCTGCTCAGGTCTGCAGACCTGAGCAGAGGAAAAGCCGATAAACGGCTCTTCCTATTTACACTGTGATCAGCCATGATTGGTCACGGCTGATCACATGGTAAAAGGTTTTGGATCGAAGCCTTTTACCTCGGTCGGTAATGCGGTGGGTCAGACTGACCCACGGCACCACTGATCGCCGCAATGCGCGCCCCCAGGGGCACGCGATCGCGGATTATCCTGAGGACGGCAATAGACGTCCAGTCAGGATAATGAAACACCCGCCCGGGCGCCATTTGTCAATGTGCTGGGCGGGAAGTGGTTAAATAAATGGGATGCTGATCTAGGAATAAAATCCTGATAACAGACTGGGAGCGTTCCCTGACACTAATACACAAATTATCCTCCTCAACCGGATATTAACAAAGAAATTACAACATCATAGCTAGGTGGTATCGCTGTCCAGTTGATCTACATAAAATTAATGATAATAACTCAGAAAAATGCTGGAGATGTAATACCATAAAAGGTACAATGTCACAGGTGGTATTTCTGCCGGGGAATATGGCAATTCTGGTCAGAAATATTTAATATTTATAGAGAAATTACTAAATATGCTTTGCAACCAGATATTTATATTACAGTACTGCCAATTATGCCTGGATCAATAAAATCCATTAAAGAGGGAATATTGAGACACATGTTAACAGCGGAGAGAACAAATATAGCTTGCAATTGGCAGAAGGAGACCGCTCCATCAATTGCAGATTGGGTGTGTGAAATGGGCGAACTCCTTGGAGGAGGCAATTAAATCAGAAGAAGGCTCAAAAGAACAATTCTTAAAAACATGGAGGCAGTGGGATGAAGCTCAAAATATGGGAGAAATATTAAAATATTTAAAATAAGATATTAGACTTGACTGAGGCTCAGTAGACCCTTCCTTTCCCCTTCCCCCCCCCTTTTTTTTACTTTTTTTTTTTCTTTTGCTATGGCTGTCTGTTTGTGTATATGAAAGTGGACTGTAAGAGGTGGATGGGTTAGGGAAGGGGGTTTAAGGAAATTATAGACAGGGATAGTACTATAGTAGATACAAGAATAGATATGCTATGAACTCAAGGATCAAAATTTATGATGGTATTTAGAAAAATGGACAGGTTTGAACATCTTATATTTATTATATTAATAAACACTCTTGAAAATAAACAATTTTTAAATCACAATATTAAAATAAGTAATCACAGAGATAGGACGAAAAAAATACATTGGTCATATTGTATTGGCAGACTACACAATTTAAATGGAATGTCCCAAGATTATAGCTATAAAAAAAAAAAGGGGAGGGAGAGAGGAAGGAGTTAGGCTGGGTTCACACTGCTGCAATCTCAGAGATCGGATATGATTTCGCACCGCACTGCAGTGTGAACCACATGCGATCTCTGTGCGATGCAAAATCAGGCATAGAGATTGTATGGCTGAATTTGCATCGCAATCGGACCAAACTCGCACAGGACCCTTTTTTTTCGCAGGGTCAGAATCGGATCACATGGTGGTTCACACCATGCGATCCGATTCCTGTGCGAGTTTGCAGTTCGCAGTGCGATATGCGTACTCATTTGGGGGTGTCATTAACATTGTATTGACACTCCCCAGAGTTCGCTTATGGCAGTGTGAACTGCTGCTCAGAGACCTGCGATGCGGGAACCCGCAGTGAATTTGCAGGGTTCCCGCACCGCAGCAGTGTGAACACAGGCTAATGGGACTATTAATGTGTTCTATATTTAATATATTATTATTATTATTATTATACAGTATTTATATAGCGCCGACAGTTTGCGCAGCGCTTTACAATATTAGGGCAGACAGTACAATACAATACAATTCAATACAGGAGGAATCAGAGGGCCTTGCTCGGTAGAGCTTACAATCTAGGAGGGAGGGTTAAATGATACGAGAGGGAAATAACTGTGGGGGGATGGGTTGATTGAGAATAAAAAAGTGCAGTTGTTAGGTGGCGGCAGGATAGGCTTCCCTGAAGAGAAAAGTTTTCAGGGATCGCCTAAAGGTGGATAGATTTGGGGACAGTCTGACAGATTGGGGTAGGGAGTTCCAGAGGATGGGAGCGGCTCGGGAGAAGTCTTGGGGGTGAGTATGAGAAGAGGTGATGAGGGAGCTGGAGAGCAGGAGGTCTTGAGAGGAGCGAAGAGGACGATTAGGTTGGTATTTTGAGACTAGGTTGGTGATGTAGCTGGGAGCAGAGTTGTGGATGGCTTTGTATCTCATGGTTAATATTTTGAACTTAATTTGTTGGGCGAGTGGCAGCCAATGGAGGGATTGGCAGAGAGGGGTGGCAGACGCTGAACGGTTTGTAAGGTGGATAAGTCTGGCAGCGGCAGTCATGATGGACTGGAGGGGGGATAGTCTATTTAAAGGTAGGCCAGTGAGGAGGGAGTTGCAGTAGTCGAGGCGAGAGATGACCAGGGAGTGAATCAGGAGCTTTGTGGTTGTGGCGGAGATTGAGGCGGCAAGCCTTAGAAAGTGATTGGATGTGTGGCCAAAAGGAGAGTTCAGAATCCAGGATAACACCAAGCACCCTAACATGTGGGGATGGTGGATGGTTGTGCCATTGCTCTTGACAGAGAAGTCAGGGGAAATGGCATTTGGGGGAGGAAATATTATGAGTTCGGTTTTGGACAGGTTGAGTTTGAGGAAGTGGTGGGACATCCAGGCAGATATGTCTGTTAATAAGTTAGTGATGCGTGAGGAGATTGATGGAGTGAGTTGGGGGGTGGAGAGGTAGATTTGGGTATCGTCGGCATAGAAATGATATTGAAAGCCATAGGAGGCTATCAGCCGACCCAGGGAAGAGGTGTAGATAGAAAATAAGAGCGGTCCAAGAACAGAACCTTGGGGGACCCCGACAGAGAAAGGAAGAGGAGAGGAGGAGGTAGAATTGTACGTGACACTGAAGGTGCGATGGGATAGGTAGGACGGGAGCCACTGAAGAGCACAGTCACGGAGACCAAGGGAGTAAAGTTTTTTGAGGAGGAGGGGGTGGTCGACAGTATCAAAGGCAGCCGAAAGGTCCAGGAGTAGGAGTACAGAATAGTGTCCATTGGTTTTAGCGGTTAGTAGGTTATTTGTGAGTTTAAGAAGGGCAGTTTCTGTGGAGTGTTGAGGACAGAATCCAGATTGGAGGGGGTCAAGAAGGTTATTCTTAACAAGGTGGTCACTCAGTTGGTTGTAGACTTGGAAGAACTGGGGGAGGTTAGACCTAAGACAGGAGTTGTGAGGTGTCTTTGACGGGAAGAATTTGAGTGTTTATTGGATGATTGGCGATTTTGGTTACCTGTGATAAGACATGAGGATGAGGACCTGGAAAGCCGACGGAAACTATGACAGCTGGTGGGGGAGGAGGAGTTTTTTGAAATGAGGGAACCAGAGGCACTGACACGAGAAGTCACCGAGGGCAGGATGGATAGGGTAGCGTGGAAGTCACAGTGCATGTTAAGATGGAGGAGGAGAGGAGAAGGAAAGAGACAGCCCCAGGGGGTTCC
>BLSH010223408.1:392340-417085 GCA_018402905.1 Glandirana rugosa | reverse complement strand
AAGGGACTCCGCTGGGGGCACCTGATGTAAGAAGGGACTCCGCTGGGGGCACCTGATGTAAGAAGGGACTCCGCTGGGGGCACCTGATGTAAGGAGGCACTCCGCTGGGGGCACCTGATGTAATAAGGGACTCCGCTGGGGACACCTGTGTAAGGAGGGACTCCACTGGGCACACCTGTGTAAGGAGGAACTCCGCTGGGGACACCTGTGTAACGAGGAACTCCGCTGGGGACACCTGTGTAAGGAGGAACTCCACTGGGGGCACCTGATGTAATATGGGACTCCACTGGGGACACCTGTGTAAGGAGGAACTCCGCTGGGGCACCTGATGTAATAAGGGACTCCGCTGGGGACACCTGTGTAAGGAGGAACTCAGCTGGGGACACCTGTGTAAGGATGAACTCCACTGGGGACGCCTGTGTAAGGAGGAACTCTGCTGGGGACACCTGATGGATGGAGGGACTCCACTGGGGGACACCTGATGGCATCTGGTAGCAGGCAACAGTGACAAGTGACACACTCGGGGCTCCCACTGATTCTGCATTATGGTGAGTTGAACTATTTCATTTTATATTACAATGTGGTATAGAATTTGGGCCACCTGTCCCTGAATCCCAACTTCTTTCCTTCCTTCTTTTCTTTTCTCTTCTCTTTCCTTCCCTCTCTATCTCCTTCTTTCTTCTTTCCTCCATCCCTCATTCATCTGAGACGCAAGCCACGCCCCTTTAAGCCACAGCCACGTCAAATTTTCGCGCGCGCCACACTTCGGGCTACAGCCCCTGGTCTTTTTCACACCTAGCAACGCCCCTGCTGATGGGTCTGCCCCATTTAACTTCTGGGTCTCCAAATTGGGCACATGACCTGAGCTTGCCCTTTATGCCTTGGAGGTGCTGGCCTGCCCTGCAGCGAGTATATTGTCTGAACGTGTGTTTAGCACGGCAGAGGGTGTTATCACAGACAAGCGCAGCCACCTGTCCACAGCCAACATGGACAAGCTAATGTTTATTAAAATTAACCAGGTAAGACTTGTCTGTACCTTGTGCAGAATATACATTTATACCGGCCTCCCACAGCCATTGGTATACTTAAGTGAACTTATTCTTTTTTTTTTTTTATAGAACATAAGTCTTTATTGGAATTTGTATCAGGAGAAACATGTAAAATAAACCATGGTACATTTTATATGGAAAAAGTGAACCCGTGCTAGAACATCTCTGGGTTTGTCTGCATATAGTGATCTTTTTTTTTCAATATGTCTCAATATTTTGGGGGCCACCCCATTTAGAAAACAAGCAAACAAACCTGAACGACCCAATTACCTGATTATCTGTTCCTGTGACCCGGCTTGTCTCGACCTTGTTTGATCTCGGCCTGCACCGAGGGACTACACAAAGGAAGAAAGTGTACTATGAACATCAAATAAATGATTGTGAATAAATTTGGATTTTTGGGCCTTCCATCTCACTCCTGCTTCATGATCCATGATACTGTCAGTGCAATTTGTTGTAATAATGTTAGCACTATACAGCACTTTATAGTACTGTATAAAAGCAACTATCTTTACCTGCAAACACTCAGGTGTCCCTGTCTACATGTCCCCACATAACACAAGACTGCTGGAACCCTGACTTTTATAGAGAGGGGGCAAATAAGGAAACCCTCATTACTGGCTCTTTCAAGCCACCTGACCATAGGCCAGCAAATACATGGCTGGTAATTGGTAACCATAGCAGTGAATGGCAACATTAGCGCACCAGTTTCCCCAGCTGCAAAAGTTAGACCTGCTGCAAATCTTAAGCTTATTGCTAAAACAATGCCATTTATCTGCAAAAATATTCCAAAAGGTTGTACCCACCAATTACTGGAGGACAGTTAGCTATTTTTATAGTAAAAAGGTATGAGATACAAAGTTACCCTTTATCATTTCAACAGAGAACGGGAATGACCTGTCTACTTGTTCCTAGCAGCTGTAGTACATAGCAACCTCTTAAATTCTCATAAACCTACTGTACACCTCCTTCTGGAAGCATCTGAGATGCAGAAGTGCCCTATGCACTATGCAGGTGTTTTGACATGGAAACCCCCTCTTTTGAGCACTTTAATCACAATCTGGTGGGGATGCACATCTACACAGTAATATAATAAGAAACAGATTGACCGGAGATAATATTAGAAGGTTGTAACAATGAGTGCAAAGGAAATCAGGGTGCTCATTAAAATATCTGCAAATATAGTTGGTGAAAATGTTCAAATTTGTTCAAATAATGTAACATCGTTAACTTTACATAAGGATAGTGAGCAGACTGGGAAGCAGTTTTACATGTCCTAAAACACTTTGGTAGCATTTTATGCATCAAAGTTTCTAAAAGTACACATACACTTAATGACTTGAGCTTTTGGCTTTCTTGACTTGCTTAAACCTTTTCACAAGTAATACATACAATATAGCCCAAATTCTCAATTATTATACTAACCCCTTCCATCATGTTGTTCTGCCTCTCATTATTTTCTATCATTAGTTTACCGAAAGGAACAGAAGAATGCCATAGATCACAACATTTGGTATCTCTAGTGAAATAAAAATGGAGGTATCATGAATTCAAAAAGCTTTTCATAGAAAATTTTTGTCTAACAAGAAATATGTTTTCTCATAAAATAGGAACATTAAAAGACCATTCAGTGTGATCTCTAATACAGTAAGACATTTTTCTTCTACTGAGAGAAACATACAATGATCCAATTAAACGTGTAAACTAACAACATACAACCTTTCATGGCTCTACATATAAAATAATAATTTCAAACATAGCTTTAAAGAAATATTACATTCTATATAAAATACCATTATTAGATATAAACTTTCATTGAAACCCATTCTTATAAATCATTTATACAATAAATAGTTTGTGTTGTTAACTTATGTGTCTAAGATTTTGTGTATAAATACTTGACAGGGATGTCACAATTCAAAAGAATTCATATTCTCGTGATTACTGTGAACAATAAGACAGATCTGAGCATTAAAGCTGGCCATAGACTGTCCAAATCTTGGCTGGTTCAGCAGGGAATGGCTGAAATTCGAACCCTGTATGGGCAGGCTTATTGTACCCAAGTTGATCCATTGATTGAGTAGGGTACAACCAGCATGTAGGATTTTTGGCTTTAGCCACTAGCAATAATCACCCTGGGAGAATACAAAATCTCCATGGGAGGGATTCCCCCATCAACATGGACTGGAATCAAACAGAAAAGAAAATCACACCATCTGTGGCTGGCTTAAAGTGATACTAAAGTCTGTTTTATTGTTTCAAAATAACAAACATGTTAAACTTACCTCCTCTGTGCAATGGTTTTTGCGCAGAGTAGCCCAGATCCTCCTCTTCTTGGGTCCCTCTTTGGTGCTCCTGGCCCTCCCTTCTGTTGAGTGCCCCTACAGCAAGTAGCCTGTTATGGGGGCACCCAAGCCTAGCCGCAGTTCCGAGTATCCATTCAGATATGGAGCCGCAGCTTGCCCCACCCCCTCTCTCTCTTCATTGGCTCACTGACTTTGATTCACAGCAGCGGGAGCCAATGGTGCTTCACTGTCTCAGCCAATGAGGAGGGAGAGTTCCGCACAGCTGAGTCTTTCGTGCAACATCGCTGGATCAGAAGGAGCTCAGGTAAGTATTAGGAGTCTGCTGCACACAGAAGGCTTTTTATCATAATGCATAGAATGCATTACGATAAAAAACCTTGTGCCTTTACAACCACTTTACAGCTAGCGTATGTTTTATATGCTAAGCAGTAGAAAAGGTAGATTTAATGCATAATTTAATATTTTCAGAAAATTTAGGAAAAGGGTAAATAAAAATCTAAAATGTCTAAATGAAAAATACCTTTGTCATCTTTTTTGAACATCCCTTCCAAGTCACTGATATGTTCTTATTTTTTTAATGACATAAAATTCTTAAATGTCATCAGCAATTGGGTGAAATGACAAATTAAGCATTCATGAAAATGCCATATAATCTTTTTTTTATGAAATAGTTTCTTGTAATGTCCCCCTGTGATCTCCTGGACCTTTCCTTCTCCCCTTCATTTCATGTTGTTTGGAACAATCAGTGCACATTCATTGCAATAATAGGCACTGCTCTATACACACTACAAATCCAACAGTCATAGTACATAGTTGTCAGGAAACATCCGCTGCCCCTGGAATTCGGGTCCGGAAGCCTATGTGCGGGCGCACATAGCGTGTGCGCCACCTGTGCGCGTGTGCGTGAGTGCATGTGTGCGCGCACATATGCTTTGCCATTGGCGGTCAGACGGCCCATTAAAGCGGACAGCACCCTGCAATCAGTGCTGTCCATTCCACAGAATTCCTGTATCCTGTGACCCCAGCATTTACTCTTGTGAGACTTCCTGTACCTGTGACCCCGGCTTTCCTTGGACTTTGTTTGATATCTACAAGAAAAAACAGTCATTGGCAGCGCTAAAAGGCCTTCATGGTGACAGGCAGTTGGGATATCAAATGAATAAAGACCAGGTGGATGCTGCCCTCCTCAGATGGGGTAATCTGGCAGAAACTGAAAAAACAAGAAAAAAAGGAAGGCGAACACACCTAGTGCATTACCATAGACAATTTAATAAAAAATTAATATTAATTGTGGATACTCACAAATTGGCATCACTGATAAGCCGTTTGAGAACACTGCATGATACAAATGCGGAACACAATGCAGGGTAAAAGCTGATGTGTTTCAGGGGCGCACCCCTTCCTCAGAGCTAAGATGATCTGAACTGCAAGACCGATTGCTTTATATGAGAGTGAGCAACAGGATTGAAATCGGGACCACCGTCCCCTTCTATGGCCATGAATGGCTGCACATGGTGGATAGAGCAGATGCACCATGCAAGCGGTCCCGGCTTTGGCACTTCCGGGTCCACTTGTGTCTCTATGTGTACAACTACTCCATGTTTTGAGATAGTGACACTGCTTAGGTGAGTGATATTGTAATTTTTACCATCATTTTTACTTTCATTTAAACCTCCTATAAGTACATGGAGGTATGTATTGGTAATATATATATACAGTATCTCACAAAAGTGAGTACACCCCTCACATTTTTTGCAATATTTTATTATATCTTTTTATGTGACACTGAAGGAATGACACTTTGCTACAATGTAAAGTAGTGAGTGTACAGCTTGTATAGCAGTGTAAATTTTCTGTCCCCTAAAAATAACTCAACACACAGTCATTAATGTCTAAACCACTGGCAACTAAAGTGAGTACACCCCTAAGTGAAAATGTCCAAATTGGGCCCACAGTGTCAATATTTTGTGTGGACACCATTATTTTCCAGCACTGCCTTAATTTTTATTTTTTGTCTATGGTAATGCACTAGGTGTGTGCACCTTCCTCTTTTTCTTGTTTATTTGATATCTGCCTGCACCAACCCCAGCCTGCCTATGACTACTCTTCTGCCAGCTCCCTTGTACCTCTGCTGCCCGCATGTTGCCGACCCTGCTTCTACCCGACTATCCGCCTGCCTGACCCATCTGTACCGCACCGCCAGCCTGTTACCGACCCGGCCTGCATCACCATCCTTCTGTCTGCACGAGCCTTCAGTAGACCTTCACCGACCACCAGTGACCAAGTCCAGCCCTTGTGCCCCCCTGTGCTCCAGAGCTCCCTGTCTACACTACCACTATCACTTAGCTGGACTTACCCAAGCAGTGAAAAATCTTCAGGAGGGATACACACGATTGGAGAACCGAGTCCAGGACCTTGCTATCCCAGCATCAGCTGGGACCAGCCAAGCTGCCTCCCGCACTATCGTGACCCTACCTACTGAGCCTAAAGTGCCCATTCCTGAGCAGTTTGCAGTGGACCACAGGAAGTTTTGGGCATTTCGCATTTCCTGCTAATTGTACTTTGCGCTCCAACCCTGCACCTTTTCACTGGAAGCCACCAAAGTGGGTCTAGTTATCTCACTCCTCCTGGATGAGCCTCAAGCCTGGGCTCACTGCCTGCTTGAGCAGAAGGCTCCGGAGACCTCTAGCTTGGATCTGTTCTTCCATGCCATGGCCCAGCTGTACGAGGATCCCCACCAGGCCGCCACCGCAGAAGCGACACTTCATGCTCTTCAACAGGGCCATCGTACAGCAGAGGAATATGTGTCGGAGTTCCGGCATTGGATCGCTGATACAGCCTGGAATCACACTGCCCTCTGCTACCAGTTCAGGTTGGGGCTCTCTGAGCTGCTCAAGGATGAGCTGGCACACGTTGGGGTTCCTCACACCCTGGATGCATTGGTCAATTTGGCAATCCAAATTAACCACCGCCTGCGTGAACACAGAATGGAGAGAGCTACCGGATCCATGCATCCTACCTGGATGATGCCCAGAGTGCCCAGTAACCGGGGACCCGGCCCGACCATAACCTCCTCTCTGCAAGACCACCCTGAGCCAATGCAGATTGGGCTCCTCCGCCCCTCTCTCTCACCTGAGGAATGACAGGGGTGTATGTCCCTCAACCTGTGTCTGTACTGTGGAGGATCAAGACACCTGGTGAGAAATTGTCCTGCCAAGGCCAGTAAGTGTCCTACCGCTGCCTAGGGGAAGTGTTGTCTTTGCCAAATATTAAGTCTCATCTTGTTCTATCAATCTTCTTACAGCTTCCCCACGGGAGTATTCAAGTTTCAGCTATCCTGGACTCGGGAGCTTGTAGTTGTTTTGTGGACATAGCCTTTGCCACCCAACACCAAATTCCTCTATGACCCAAGGACCACCAGATGGACATTCGACTAGCTGACGGGTCAATCATAAAATCCGGCAGAGTTACCTATGTGACTTTACCTGTCAGGACGGCCAGAGGTCATACAGAATACCTGCTACTGGACAGTATAGCGTCTCCCCTGTTTCCGGTTATCCTCGGTCTCCCGTGGCTTCAGATCCACAGTCCACATATTGACTGGAACACCAGTGAAATACAATTTCTGTCACCGTACTGCCACCGCCACTGCCTGCAGCTGCCCCAGGAGGTACTTCCATCTGTACTCTGCATGAACTCTGACACAGATTTGGAAAAACGTCTTGATGTCCCCATTGTGTACCATGCCTTCCTGGATGTCTTCAGCAAGAAGGAGGCAGATGCCCTTCCCCCGCACAGGTCTTATGATTGCCCGATTGACCTTCTACCGGGGGCCGAAGTCCCTTTAGGCAGAATATTCCCACTTTCCGAAGTGGAATTGGCGGCTCTCAAGGCTTACCTCGAGGAGAACCTAAAGAAGGGCTTTATCCAGCCCTCTACGTCCCCCGCAGGAGCTGGGATATTCTTTGTAGAAAAAAAGACCATTCCTTCAGGCCTTGTATCGACTACCGGGATCTCAACAAAATTACGGTCAAAAACTGGTACCCCTTGGCCCTAGTTCTTGAACTCTTTCAGTGACTTGGCTCAGCTACCGTATTCACCAAACTGGACCTCCGCGGGGCTTACAACCTTATCCGCATATGAGAGGGGGACAAATGGAAGATGACCTTTCGGACTTGGTTTGGCCATTTCAAATATTTAGTCATGCCCTTTGGACTCTGCAACGCCCCTGCTACTTTCCAGCACCTGGCGAATGATGTCTTCCGAGATTATCAGGACCTATTCGTAGTAATCTATTTAAATGATATCCTCATCTTCTCCCCCTCCTTAGAGGAACATTGCAGGCATGTAAAGTGTGTACTCAGTCACCTTTGGCAGCACGGGCTGTATGCCAAGGCGGAAAAATGCGCCTTTGAATGTTCCAACATCTCCTTTCTGGGGTTTCACATCTCCACCATGGGCACAACCATGGATCCACAGAAAGTTTCAGCCATCATAGACTGGCCAACGCCAGTAGACAAAAAGGGTGTGCAGTGCTTCATAGGCTTTGCAAACTTCTACAGGAAGTTCATCCGGGGATTCTCAGCCACCATCGCCCCCATCACCCAACTCCCCAAGCAAAACTCTTATTTTTTCTGGACTATCGAGGCACAGGCAGGTTTTCTGGCATTGAAGAAGTTGTTTACCTCAGCTCCTGTTCTCAAACACCCGACATCTGGAAGTAGATGACTCAGAGACTGCAGTAGGGGCGGTCCTTTCTCAGAGACAGGGGCCAAAAGCCTTACTTCACCCCATTGCCTTCTTCTCGGAAGCTTACTCCACCCAAGAGAAATTATGACGTTGGGGACAGAGAACTGTTGGCCATCAAGTCCGCTCTGAAGCAATGGCTGTATCTCCTGGAGGGTGCGGTACATCCTGTCTTGATCTTTACAGACCACAAAAATTTGGAGTACCTAGGGACTGCCAAGAGACTTAAACCTCGTCAGGCTCATTGCACTTTGTTCTTTTCTCGATTCTAGCTCCATATAAAGTACAGGCCTGGGTCCAAGAATATTAAGCCGGATGCTCTATCCAGAATGTTACATGAGCCTGGGGAGGTTCCCTCTCCAGATACCATCCTACCAGCCCACAGCTTCCTACTGGTCCAGGAAGGCCTTTTAACACAAATCAGTCGGTCTCTGGTCGGATCCACCGTACCAACTGACTCAGGACTCTAAGTCAAGGACGGGCTGTGGTGGTCGGGTATCCAAATCTTTGTGCCTGAGGAGCTACATCTGACTGTCTTGGAACTCTGCCATGACCACAAACTAGCCGGACATTTTGGCAGCCACAAACTGGCGGAGCTGCTATCCCGCACATTTTGGTGGCCCCATATGAACAAGGACTGCAGAACATATGTGGGTGCTTGTCCTACTTGTGCCCAAAACAAGACTGAGAGAACCAAAGCATGGGGTCTGTTGAACCCGTTACCTATTCCTGAGCGACCCTGGTCCCAAATCTCCATGGACTTTATAGTCAAATTGCCCCCGTCTGCAGGGTTCAACACTATCTTTGTGGTGGTAGACCGCCTCACTAAAATGGCACACTTTGTTCCTATGTAGGGCACCCCCTCGGCAACTGAGACGGTGAAGACTTTCATCAAAGAAATTGTTCGTCTCCAAGGCATCCCCAACAATCGGGCGTGCAGTTCACATCCCAAGTTTGGAGGTCCCTGTGCACTACCTTAGGGATTGAACTGGCATTTTCATCGGCCTATCATCCGCAGTCAAATGGCAAAACAGAGAGGACCGACCAGACCCTTGAGCAGTACCTCCGCTGCTACTCCTCATTCTCCCAGGATGATTGGGTCTCCTTGCTGCCGATAGCTGAGTTTGCCTATAACAATTCGGTCCACTCTGTCACCAAGCAATCTCCGTTCTGGGAGAATCTCAGCTACCACCCCACATTCCTACCTAACCTGCCGACTGAAAGTGCGGTGCCCGCCGTACAGGAGATCACCCAGTTCCTGGAAAGGAACAATAAACTCTTACAAGAGACCCTTACTCAAACCCAAGAACACAACAACATTTGATAAGGCTAGACGAGGAGAACTGGACTTACAGGCAGGTGACCAGGTTTGGTTGGCAACCAAAAATTTGAGGCTATCATGCCCTTCCAAAAAATTAGGACCGAAATATATCGGACCTCTTCCAGTTAAGAGGAAAATGAATAATGTGGCTTATGAACTTGACCTTCCTCCCTCAATTCAGATTGCACCGCCAGCCTGCTACCGACCCGGCCTGCATCACCATCCTTCTGTTTGCATGAGCCTTCAGTGGACCTTCACCGACAACCAGTGACCAAGTCCAGCCCTAGTGCCCTCCTGTGCTCCAGAGCTCCCAGTCTACACTACCAGGGATTCTCGAACCAGGGCCATAAGAGAGGTTGCCCCCTGCATAAGTCAGACTCGATCACCAGGTATGTGACAATAGTCCTTAATCCATCTCAGAAGCCAGCAAGAGAGGGTGGATATGTTCAGACATATGGTGGGACCATGGGGAATGAATGTAGCCACCCTTTAACAGGAATTTTAATCACAGCAGCAAATAAGTAATTAAATAAATAAAATAAATTTGAAGGAGGTTGAGAGCAATAGAAGGTATTTTTTTCAGTGTTTAGTGTCATTTTAAACAAACTTTATGTGCAATAACACAATAGACTGGACAGGTGTGAAGGGGTCATTAAACACCTCATGGATTGCATATATTACTTTTTTCTCTGTCTAGGAAACAGAAAAATTGTATGTGTTTAGTCAAGTAAATATGAAATCATGCATAAAGGGATTTTAAAGTGACCAATTTTCTTCTCATAGGGGGATATAAAGGAGTTGATTTACCTAAGACAAAAAGGCTGTTCATTTTGCTGGATAATTTTCACCTAACAAGGTAATTTTTCCTTTAGCTTATTGAACAAGGTGAATATCTGATTACTTACATCATCCAATCATGTGCAAACATGATTGTACGTGATTGGGTATTCTTTGCAAAGTGAACTTTTAACCACATTCACTAAGTTAAGGGAAAATTCCCTTGCAAAGAAAACATTACCTTACAAAGTGTGCAGCCTATTTTTATTTAGTAAATTAACTCCCTTATCTACACCCACTGGCAGTAAATAGTTAACTTTGAGAATTATATATGCATGAATTATATGCATGATTACTGTCCAGAATAGTACCAGCTGTTTGGCGAAAAGCTAACAAGGTACCATTATTTAGAAAGGGCCAAGATACATTCCTGGAAAGTACAGACCAGTCAGCCTAACATCAATAATATATAAACTATTGGGGGGAATGATAAGGGACTATATCCAAGAATTTGCTGCTAAAAATAGTATCATTAGTAGTAACCATTACGGATTTATGAAGGGTCGCTCTTGCCAGACCAACCTGTTAACCTTTTATGAGAATGTGAGCTGTAATCTTGATAGAGAAGGCCTGTGGATGTATTGCATCTATATTTTGCCAAAGCATGTTATATGGTTTTTGGGCCCTACTATGGATACAAACAACAACTAACATACACATAGGTGGTATCGCTGTGATCATCAGGAGCTGGAATATATGCAAGGATATGGGAAGTGGTAGAGTCATAATACATACATACACACATACCAGCTGAACTGGATGGACTGGTGTCTTTATTGAACCTTACTAACTATTTAAGTATGTAGCTATGACTAAAATTAATGTAAATGAAGCAATCTAGCTCTGAATTTTTAGTTTGGATAATTTTTTATAATTTTTGCAAATGTAATTGTCCCAAACTGATGTAAACTGATGCATAGAACAATCTATATAGCCAGAGAGCTTCAGAGAGTTTGCAAGTCCTTGCTGCTTTGTCTGCTCTTTTCCACTATACATATAGTGGTGGTTCTTTCACATTGTCAACAGCTGGAATTTCAGATGGTATGCAGATGATGATTTTGATTCACTATAAGAAGGATTACAAATGACATTTTTTCCCTCAGCTTTCTTCTTTAAAACTTGAATTTTGTAGATAGTTGCATAGTAAAAAGATAACCGGGCTATAAATATCAAGCACAAATAAGCATACATAAATAGTTTAGTTTCAGCATCTTCTGATCATTTCATTTACATATTGTTTTTATATTTTATATTAAACTGTGGCCAACATTTAAGCAAATTATATTTAAATGATTCTAAATTAGCTAATGTATTTGATTAAACATTTCTAGATATCAAACAACCAAGTAACCATGATAATTGGCCGCTATGCTTAACTTTCACTTGAATTTCCTCATTAATATTCTCATATGGCTTTCTATGTGTCAAACAGATGAGAATTCCTTTGAAAAGGACTATTAACCTTTGTTCAAATTAGACACAATGAAAGCAATAATAAAATAATTTAGTAATGTATTATACAATTAAAAATGTTATGTAAATTTCTAAACATACTGTATGTGTACCATGATTATAAAAAAAATGTATGAATATATTTTTTATAAATATATTGCAGCAACTGACCAATGTGTGTTGGCTTTTTATACAAAGTTGTCAATTTGTAAAGTTATTTCTCACACACACCATAGGCCTACTGCATAGAGCCTAGATGCATAGAGGGGCTCGAAATCCAAAGAACACCTTTGGACTTTCAAGAAGCATAAATTACGCTTCTGCTTTCCAAACTACCTATCAAATTTTGTGAGGACCAGAAGTGCCAGGACATGATAAAGACCCACAAAATGACAATATTTTAGAAAGCAAACATCCAAAGGTATTTTTTTTTTTAATATGATTTTATTGAGAGTTTAGACAGTACAGGATAAATCGATGTATCTCAAGTTAATAATTTGATAAACTTCCATGAACTCCTTGCAGTCCTGGTTACAAAATAATAGCGTAAAAAAGGCTGAACATATGCCAAGAATAAACACATCAGGAATGTTATTGCATCACTTATGCAAAAGCTAAGCATTTGGAGAACTGGATGACTATCCTGTAGAAAATAGAGGGGGGGGGAGGGGGGGGTAGAGAAGATAAGGAGGAAGACAAGGAAAATACATAAAGAAGAAGGGGGAGGGGGAAAAGGGGCCTGCACAGAATTATGACCAAATTTGCAACCCAGAGATGTTCACGGATTAGTCCAGAGAGGTCCACGGATCACGGGAGTACAGGATTGTTTTGGAGATATAGTTTGTGGTGAACGGGGACCAGATGTAATCCGCAAAGGCTTTCCATCGATTGTTGAAATGGTGTGCAATAGGTGGGAGGTTAAAGTCTGTTGTAATCCTTTCCTTGTGTAGTTGGAGTATCAGCTCTTGCTGCACCTGAGACGTGGTCGGACTGGAGGTAGATGTCCAGTTCTTAAGCATAGTTCTTCTTACTGTAAAAAGGCACAGAAGGATCCAGTCTTTGTGTGTGGGGGTCGGGGCAGATGACCAGGTCGATAACTGCTTATCCCAGTAACCAAAGATTAGGAGAAATGGATCCTTCAGGATTTGTAGTAGATTGATGTTGCAAATGAATTCAATAGTTTTGTCCCAGAAAGTGGAAATAAAGGAACATGACCAGAAGCGGTGGGTCAAAGACGGTCTTGGTTGTTTGCAATGGGGACAGTACATAGATATAGTAGATTGTTTGTTCCAGAGAAACGGGATGTAGGCCCGGTGTATTATTTTCAATTGTGTCTCCCTCTATTGCTCGCAAGGTATTAGTTTTAGTGTTTTGCGGTATCCCTGTAGGATTTTGTCCAAAGAATTGGGATCTTGAAAGTCTTTTTCATAGTTTTTGGCTGACGAAGAGGAGAAAGGGAGAGTAACCCTGGCAAGCAGGGGTTTGCAAATGATCGAGATATTGTAGGAGTTTGAGTCCAGGAGAGTGTCAATGAGAGAGGACTGGAATCTCTTGGAGCTGTCCTTGCACAACGTGCGTAAATGATGTGTGCACTGCCAATAGTTAAAAATATGGTTTTGTGGCAAGGAGAATTGTCTCACTATAGTGGAAAAAGGCTTCAGTTGGCCAGTGCCTGGGTTGCAGAGTGATGAGAAGTTGATGAGGCCTCTTTCCTGCCATTTGATGAAAGCTTGGTGGAGGGTGCCTAGAGGGAAATTTGGGTTCCCTTGAATCGGGAGATGCTTGGATATATGGATAGGAAGGTTAAGCAGTTTGTGGACCTCTCTCCAGGCTATGGCTGTGTCTCGAAGAAGCGCGTTATGTTGGAGATCGGGAGTTAGTGACTTCCAGGGTGCGTGAAGGAGGGCCCTTAAGTAATGGGGACTGGACATTGCCTCTTCTAGTTCAAAATTGGCGTATCTGGATGCACCATTGGACCAGTCCAACCCAATGCGTAGCATGCATGCTAAGTTATACAGTCTAACATTTGGTAGGCAGAAGCCTCCCTCGCCCCTGGGGAAATGTAGCTTGGACAATGCAATGCAAGGTCTCTTTCGCTGCCAGATAAATTTAGTTATCAGTTTATTTAGATTTTGAACATCTTTATGCTTAAGCAACAGCGGGATTGTTTGCAGGGGATACAATAGGCGCATGAAACTGACCATTATAATAAGATGACATCTCCCCAGTAACGATAGAGGCAGGTTCATCCAGTTCTCCAACTTTTGAGAAATCTTAGCACATAAAGGAGGAAAGTTTAGAGAGTATAGACAGGAGGAAGTGTTACCGATTTTGATGCCTAAATAGGTTATGTGAGATTTGGCTAATGGAAATAGAGACTATGACACCCAGTGTCTATGGGAGCTAGGGCTTATGGGGAGTACTTCACTTTTACTGTAGTTGATGCGCAGCCCGGAGAAGAGTTTGAAGTCATTGAAGATTTGCATGATAGTGGGCATGTCTTTCGAGGGGTCTGCCGATTCTTGGTCCCCGATTTTGATTCCATGTAGTGGGGCCATAGTGTTAAGATATCTGGACAGTGGTTCGATCGCTAAATTAAATAAGAGGGGAGACAAGGGGAACCCCTGTCTGGTACATTTGAAGAGTTTTAACTCTTCTGAGAGAAGACCCGCCACCACCAACCTGGCCGCGGGAGCCTAGTACATGGCCTGGATCAAATGGACAAACGGGCCTGAAAAACCCTCCGTCCCAAGACCTGAGAGTGCCACTGAAACTCACATTGTCAAAAGCTTTCTCCGTGTCCAGGGTGATGATGGCAAAGTCCCCCCCTTTGTGTTTATCTGCGTGTTTAATATCATGAGGACCTTACGAATGTTCGAGGCAGCTGTCCTGCCCTTGACAAAACCAGATTGTGCTGGTGTATCAAGGAAGGGAGGATAGAGACCAGTCTGGTAGCTATTATTTTGGACAAAATCTTTACGTCTAAATTTAGAAGTGAGATGGGTCGGTATGACCCGGGCTATAGGGGATCTTTCCCTATTTTGGACAATAGTTTTATAAGCGCTTGGTTGCCAGAGGGAAGGTACTTGCCTCCCCTCCAGATGCCAGTATAGACCACTGTGAGAGTGGGTGCCAATGTTGTGGATAGGGTTTTGTAGAATTCTCCCATGAACCCATCAGGGCCTGGGGCTTTATTAGGAGCTAGGTGTTTAATGACGGATAAAATCTCGGGGCTGGAGATGGGGGCATTAAGTTGTTCAAGGTCTGCTGGAGAAATTGAGGGGAGGTGTATTTTGTCGAGGAAATGCTGAGCTAGTGCATCGTCTGTTGAGTCAGGAGCATATAAGTGTTTGTAGAAGCACGTCATGACTTGGTTTACTTCCTGGGGAGTTTTCTTAAGGACACCCTATGGGCAGTGATGTGTTTAGGGGAGTGAGGGCCTCTGGCCAATCTGGCCAATAATTTGCCAGATTTGTTATCATATCTGTAGAACTGGGCTTCAAGTTGGGACCTTATATGCATTTATAGCGATTCCGCCCAAGAATCAAAGTCAGACTTGGCCGTTTTCCATCCCTCCCGGTTGTGGGGTGAGTCAGTAGTGGACAAATTTCTCTGGGCCAGTTTAAGTCGAGAGCTGGCCATTTTAAACTTGTACAGGGAGTGTTTTTTTAAAGGTAGCAGCGCAAGAAATTATGTCACCTCTGATGAAGGCCTTCACCGCGTCCCAGAATAGATTTGGGTTGTCTAAGTGAGAGGAATTGGCTGCAGAGTATTCTGTCCAAGCTGTGTGCATATGTTGCTGGAAGTCTGCGTTGTTGTATAAGTATTGTGGGAAGTGCCAAATATTGAGATTTGGTTGTGACAGGGATTTGTGCAAGGAGAGTGAAACAGGGGCATGATCAGAGATTCCAATCTCAGGAATCTCAGCATCTGAGACCAGTGGGATTAGGGTGTCTGTGCAAAAGAAGTAATCTATCCTTGTGAAAACGTTGTGGGGGTTGGAGTAGAATGTAAATTCTTTGTCCAAGGAATGTAGAAGTCTCCAGGGATCAGTCATGTGCAGGGAGTCCATGGTGGACGCTAACAGTAAGGGTTGCGGTTCGTGGGAATTGCAATGTGCTTTCAGGGGACGGGATCTGTCATCTGCTACATGTAAAGTAGAATTAAAGTCTCTACCTACTACATGGGGGGTATGGGGTTCTTTCGTTAGGTTAGAAGTCAGGTCCGTGAAGAAGGAAGTCCCGGGATTGTTAGGAGCATAAACGTTCGAGATCCTGAGATCCTTGTTGAACAGACGAATATGGATCGTCAAAAGACGACCCTGAATGTCTGAACTTTCTGAGATGAGTTCATAAGGAAGATTTTTGTGAATCAATACTATGATCCCTGCCTTATGATCAACTGCATCCGACCCTAAGACTGAGCCTACATACATCTTTTTTAGATGGTGAAAATCTGGTTGTGTCAGGTGGGTCTCCTGTAGGAGATATATATCCATTTTTAGTCTTTTGAGGTTTCTTAGGATTTTCATCCGCTTAACGGGGGATCTGAGACCCTTTATATTCCAAGAAATACACCTCATATGAGTGGCGTGAGGAGATCGATGTGGGCTAGATGTGAAGAGGAAGAGCGGGTGCCCGATATGGGGATCTGGGAGGAAAGTCTAAAGTAATCTGAGGAGAGACTGGGAGGCAAAAGATCAACTCTGTATGTGAGCAGGCAGGTGAGTTGGTGAGCAGGTGCTAGGAAAGGAGATGGAGAGTAAGGGGGGTACAAAATGCTCAAAACATTTCTAACAGAATAATAACCAAGTAGAACATTGTTGAACTTCAGCATAGGTTTGCAGGCAGTAGTTGCTCCTCACCACAAGCCGTGGGAAGAAATTAGGACGGTGCCCGTGTTGGATCTGGGTAGTCCTTAACTGGAAAGCAAGGTGTGCCAATCAAGGGGTGTTGAAGGGAGGCCATCTGTGGTCGAGCCCGTGTGGAATAAAGCAAGTCTAAGAGTAAAAGTCCACCAGATCAGTGGGTTTAAATACCATACCCTGTTTGTCTAAGAGACGTGGATTTTGAAACCTCGTGGAGAGATGCAAGGAGAAGTCATTCGAGTATGGCTTAGCTTGCTGGAGGCAAGTGAAGTGATAAGAGCAAAGGTTGCAGTGCTGGGGTAAGTTCATCAGCGAGGGTCTCCTGAGTATTGGGTTCCCGATGGTTTGAGGCGCTTGGGTGAATCCTTCCTGGGACTGCGTTGGTCAAGGGGCCTGTTTATAGAGGTAGCCTTGGCAGGCCGTGCGGAGAACCGGTCGTCGGAAATGGAGCGTAGATACTTTTCCGCTTCTTGCGGTTCTTGGAAGGTAAGATGTTCTCCACTGGGAGATTTGAGTCGCAGTATGGCTGGAAAGGCGAGCATAAATTTCGTTTGAAGCTGGTGAAGGACTGTGCATACTTGTTGGAACGCTTTCCTCTTTTTTGACACTTCAAGGGAGTAATCTGCAAAAATTTGGATTTTGACCCTGTCTATGATTAGGGATCTAGATTGTCTATATCTTTGCATTATGTCGGTTTTGTCAGCGTAATTCAAATATTTGGCGATGATGGTCTGGGGGGGAGGGGGTTGGTTGCAGGACACCGATGAGCCCTTTCCACCATACAGGGTCTTGGTAAACCTAGTGCTTCAGGTTACGTGCTTGGCGCAGAACTCCATGAGGGCTGTCTGTTGGAGGGACTCGGGTACCCCTATGAAGCGCAGGTTAGTGGCTGTGATCGTGGGTACCAGAATGGCTGCAACCGCCTGGGCAATTTGGTTGTGTGATTCCGCTGGGCTGTGTGATGTGGAGGGTGTAATCTGGCTGCTCACCTCCATTGCGGACGTCCTCGAAGCGTTCTTATTGTAGGTCGCATCCCCGGCCTCAATTTGTGGCACGGCTGGCGGAGCTCGTGGACCGCCCTTTTCTATGAAACGATCCATTCGTTAGTGCTGGGGGGATCTGCGGGTGATGTCTGAGCGGTGGTCCAAGCCGATGGGTGATCTGGGCAGGGTTTGCTGGCTGATTTGTGGCTGTGGATCGGCAGCTAGCGTGGAGTACTGCTACTCCATGCGGCGCCGGAACCAGAAGTCCCAGGTATTTTTTAAAGGAATAGTTAAACTTTTGAAAATTCAATTTTTTGCCAGAAGTTTTTGGAAAATGTGTAAAGAAAACAAAGTTGTCAATGAATTAGCTATATATCTGACACACAGAATAGGAATACTTACAATTACACCACAAAACACATTCTGCCTCTTCTCCTGAGTATGGGGATACCACATCTGTGGGACTTAGAAAGTATTATTTTACTGAAAGCAGTTGATGCTTGAAATAAACTTCCAGCAGCGGTAGTGAGACAGTAAACAGAAAAATGGCTTCAAACAGACTTGGGACAAACATAGATCTATAGTCAGACAATAAGGTTAACGAAAAAAAACAAAAAAAAAAAAACAAAACACCCCCCCCAAAAAAAAATGGGCAGACTAGAAGGACTACTCAGTCTTTTTTTGCCATCACTTTTCTATGTTTCTACACTTTCACAGCCTAGCTACATAGAGCGCCAAAATCTAAGGAGGACCTTTAGGTTTTCTAGCGGCATACATTACACATCTAATTTCCTGAATACCCATCAAATTTTTGAAAGCTCTGGAGCACTAGGACAATGGAAACACCCATGAAATTACCACATTTTTCCCTAAAATATTTTTGAAGACTATTGGTTCCATATGTTTTAGGATAATATGAAAAGAAAACGAACATGTATCTTTTTTAAGTTGTCAATTGAATAAGATATTTTTAAAACATAGCATAGGCATACTTGGACTTTCACTCCAAAACACATTCTGTTTTGCTCCCGAGTATGACAATGTGAGAGACTTTTTCAATGTTTGCACTGACTACGTATTGATTGTTGTATCTTGTATATCACAAAGATCATCCAATTGTATCAAACACAGAGCACTGTTATGGTTGCTTCTGTATGAAGAGTCAGGGAATATAGCTTAGTGTAACATCACCTGTACCAGTCCTCATTCCTATAGGCCAAGCTAGCCTAGTCTACTGGTACATGGCTGACCATAAAAATGGCATGTTCACTGGCCAAGAAATATAGGAGGCTAAAGAAATAAAGAACAGGAGACACAAGCAAAGGATTAGTCTAGACAGCAGGAAGGAATATGGTCAATAGGGATGGGCTAACTGTTCAGGTTGAGCATAAGTTCGGTCCGAACATCTCCCGTTTGGGTGTTCATCGAACACCCAAATTTTCTGTGCGCTCGGCACAATGTTCGTCCACCGAGCACACAGTCAATAGGTTTTTAAAGAGCAGGGCTGGGAAGCCGGCCACTGCATCCTTAACAACTGATGAGTCATCAGCTGTCAGCAGGCTTCCCCACTGACAGCTGAATGAAAAAAAAAACACTGCCGAATTTGCCAGCAATAGAAAATTAAAAAAAAACAGGGGAACCCCATGCCATAATGTTTTAAATAAATGGTGTGGGGTCCCCCTAAAATCCATACCAGACCCTTATCCGGGCATTCAGCCAGGCAGATCAAGAAAGGGGGGGCGAGTGAGCACCCCCCTCCTGAACCATAACAGGCCACATACCTTCAATATGGGGCGGTGCACCTTGTCCCCATCAATGATGGGGACAAGGGCCTCTTCCCGACAACCCTAGGTGGTGGTTGTGGGCGTTTGTAGGCAGAGGGCTTATTGGAATCTGGAAACCCCTTTTAACAATGGGGCCCCCAGATCCCAGCCCCCCATGTGGATGAGTAGGAGTACATTGTACCCCTGCTTATTCACCCAAAAGAAGTGTCAAAAATAAAAACAGGAGGCAGTTTTTGACAATACACTTATAAATACACTTATAAAAAAATAACATCCCCTGATGTCCATCGTCAGTCATGATGCCCCCTGCACTGCCTGATCCAAAAAAAGAAGTCCCCCCTGCCCCAAAGCTGCTCACTTGTCCCCTCTCCCCCTTTCCTAGCCAGCTGGGCTGCATGCTCACATAATGGTCTGGTATGGATTTTGGGGGGCCGCACACTTTTTTTATTTTGGTGGCAATAACTTGCAGCCGCGATAATCAATTTAAATGTCTTTTTTTCTTTACAAATGTCAGTTTTGCTGCAGCAGGTTCTATACACGGTACATATGCACCACCTTACAGACAGACTGAAGAGGTACCCCAGGCACTACATTTAAAGGAATTTTTCATTTTATTGTTTCATTTTAGGCATCATTAAAACCACTGCTCCTTTAAAAACTATATTTTTTAAAAGTTTTTTGCAGTGATACATGTCCCCCAGGGCAGTACCTGGGTCCCATACCATTTTATGGTCAATAACTTGCACATAAGCCTTGATTTTTAATGCTCAGGTCCCATAGACTTTAATAGCGTTTGTGGCTCAGGTCTGAAATTTTTCTCTTTTTCCCTGTTCAGCAGTTCTGGTGCGAACCGAACAGGGGTACGGCCCATCACTAATGGTCAATAAACAAGCAAGAATCAGGATAGGCATAGGTCCCACTGAAATGATGTTGCAGTGATCAGGAACACTTTTGCTAGCTGCACTGGCTCTGGTGACACTGTATTGATGTATTTGCAATCAGGGACACGGTTGCACTGGCTCTGGTGACATTGGCTCTGGTATGACTAGCAATTGGAAACATTGTTGCTGGCTGCACTTGTCTGGTGACATTGTCACTGGTGTGCCAGTGATCAGGGACATTGTTGAACGCTTACATTGGTCTGGCAATGCTTTCATGTTTTAGGTATTTTCATACTTAACCATTTGTCTACTGGGCACTTTCACCCCCTTCCTGCCAAGGCCAATTTTCAGCTTTCAGCGCTTTTACACGGTCATGCAGTGCTGTACCCAAATGAAATGTGAGTCCTTTTTTCACACAAGCAGAGCTTTCTTTTAGTGGTTATTGGGTTTTTATTTTTGTGCTATAAATAAAAAAAAAAAATTAAAAAAGACTAAATATTTAAAAAAAAAAAAAAAACATTTTTCTTAGTTTCTGTTATAAAATTTTACAAATTAGTATTTTTTCTTCATAAATGTTGGCCAAAATTTATACTGCTACATATCTTTGGTAAAAATAATCCAAATCAGTGTATATTATTTGGTCTTTGTGAAAGGTATAGAGTCCTCAAGCTATGATGCCAATCACTGAAAATTGAGCACATCTGATCACACCTGATGTACTGACAGCCTGGCCTATCTTATTTCTTGAGACACTAACAAGCCAGGACAGTACAAATACAAACCAAATGACCTCTTTTTGGAAAGTAGATATTCCAAGGTATTTAGTAAGATGCATGGTGAGTTTTTTGAAGTTGTAATTCTTCCCACAATTCTTTGCACAATATATATATATATATATTTTTTTTTTACAAAATTGTCCTATTAACAGGTTGTTTCTCTCACATGGCATACAGTTGTGATCATAAGTTTACATACCCTGGCAGAATTAATGATTTATTGGCCATTTTTCAGAGAATATGAAGGATAACACAAAAACTTTTCTTTCACTCGTGGTCAGTGTTTGGCTGAAGCCATTTATTATCAATCAACTGTGTTTACTCTTTTTAAATCATAATGACAACAGAAACTACCCAAATGACCCCGACCAAAAGTTTACATACCCCAGTTCTTAATACGGTGTATTGCCCCCTTTGACATCAATGACAGCTTGAAGTCTTTTTTTGGTATTTGTGAATAAGACTCTTTATCGTCTCAGATGGTAAAGCTGCCCATTCCTCTTGGCAAAAAGCCTCCAGTTCCTGGAAATTCTTGGGCTGTCTTGCATGAACTGCACATTTGAGATCTCCCCAGAGTGGCTCAATGATATTGAGGTCAGGAGCTACAGCGCGGCTCTAAAATGCCAGGAGGCCGTCAATAGACGTCCTCTCCTTTGGCTCGTGCTGGGTGCGCTCCCACGCGCTGCCACATGCCTCGGGTGCGTGCCCGTGGGTCGGGCGGACCCGATGTCCGCCGGAGACCCGCAATCTCCTCACAGAGAGCATGAACAGGGAACCGCCATTGTAAACACGGTGGTTCCCTGTTCTGTGAGGGGGGCATGCCAGATCTACTGATCCCTGTCACTGGGATCAGTTAGATCTGTCATGCCCCTGCCAACCCCCCCCCACAGTTACAACACAACCAGGGAACACTTTGAACCCCTTCACTGCCCCCTGCAGGTTAACCCCTTCACTGCCAATGACATTTATACAGTAATTAGTGTCTATTTTTAGATCTGATCACTGTCTAAATGTCATTGGTCCCAAAAAAGTGTCAAAAACGCCCGACATGTCCGCCGCAATATCGCAGTCCCGATAAAAATTGCAGATCGCCAACATTACTGGTAAAAAAAATAAATAAATAAAAGCCATAAACCATCGTTCATAGTTTGTAGGCGCTATAACTTTTGCGCAACCCAATCAATATACGCCGATTCAAAAATAAAGTGAATAAACCGTAAAGTGCATACGTAATTTACAGCAGCGCAAGTGTTTGTAACACAACACCCTCAATGAAAAATCAGTTCATAAAAATCTCCAACAACAAAAAAATGTAATTTATATTGAAAAATTCATATCTATAATGATGAACATATAAATCAGTCCAAAACCAATCGTGATCAGATGGTGCAATGTACAGTACACCCTTAATCTTCCACCACTGTGCACTAGTGTCTTCCGTCACCCAAATAAACTGAGGCTCACCGGATGTAAAATGAAAACCAGCATATCATATCCATCCAATGCAAGCGTCAATCGTTCAGATAGGGCAATTCCTCCACTTCTATGCTCAATCAATATAGAGTCTCCGCTCATGCATGGGAATATAAAAGAGAGCCTCTCATAGTGCAACACCGTACTGAGTTTTTAAAACATTTATTTAATAAAGTAATGCTCGTACATTTCAGATAAAATCACATCGCATAATAGCTGGGATACTGGTGTGTTACGGTGCCGCTGAGCCACCTCTCATCATGCCGCTCTGGTCCCACATCCAGCTCCCTCAATGTTGCTGCGTAGTCACCCCCTTGGATGCATTTCATCACATCCAACTTGTTCACCAGGGGTGACTACACAGCTAGGCAATGTAGCTTATATGAACACTCCTCTCCCTCACAGCTGCGAGGCTGCACCCATCGCTCTGCCTCATAATAGCCGTCTGTGCCATTAATCCCTAACGGCACATCATAGGGATTGTCCATCTATTCCATTAACCCCATCCCAACCACATCAGCAGGGTTTAAATATATAAGCACTAGAGTTGAGCGAACTTCTGGAAGTCCGGGTTCTGCTGGTTCGGCACAAAAATGGCTGTAAAAAAGTCCTGGAAAGTCCTAGAGGTCTGCAAAAGGAAGGAAATGGGGGTAAGGGTGGGACAAGTGCCCTACAAAGAAATGGGGACAGGGAAATAACTAAAAGCATTTTAAAAAAAAATAAAAACATAAAAAAAACAAAAATGGAGGTGGATGTGGACCATCTTCAAACTGTGTCTGAAAAGTATTAATTAACGGTAGAAGCCATATAACTGTTCTAAAATCATCTTCAAACTGTGTCAAAAAAGTATAATTATGCCGGGAGAACCCATATCACTGTTCTGCAAACATCTGGAAACTGTGTGTAACACTTTAACTAAAACCGGGACAAACCATACTACTGTTCTGCAAACATCTGGAAACTGTGTGTAACACTTTAACTAAAACCGGGACAAACCCATATCACTGTTCTGCAAACATCTGGAAACTGTGTGTAACCCTTTAACTAAAACCGGGCGAACCCATATCACTATTTTGCAAACATCTGGAAACTGTGTGTGACACTTAACTAAAACCGGGACAAACTGTTCTGCAAACATCTGGAAACTGTGTGTAACACTTTAACTAAAACAGGGACAAATCATACTACTATTCTGCAAACATCTGGAAACCGTGTGTGACACCTTAACTAAAACAGGGACAAACTGAACTACTGTTCTGCAAACATCTGGAAACTGTGTGTAACACTTTAACTAAAACCGGGACAAACTGAACTACTGTTCTGCAAACATCTGGAAACTGTGTGTGACACTTTAACTAAAACCAGGACAAACTGAATTACTGTTCTGCAAACATCTGGAAACTGTGTGTAAGACTTTAACTAAAACCGGGCAAACCCATATCACTGTTCTGCAAACATCTGGAAACTGTGTGTGACACTTTAACTAAAACCAGGACAAACTGAACTGCTGTTCTGCAAACATCTGGAAACTTGTGTGTGACACTTTAACTAAAACCGGGACAAACTGAACTACTGTTATGCAAATATCTGGAAACTGTGTGTAACACTTTAACTAAAACCGGGCGAACCCATATCACTGTTCTGGAAACATCTGGAAACTGTGTGTGACACTTTAACTAAAACCAGGACAAACTGAACTGCTGTTCTTCAAACATCTGGAAACTGTGTGTAACACTTTAACTAAAACCGGGACAAACTGAACTACTGTTCTGCAAACATCTGGAAACTGTGTGTAACACTTTAACTAAACCCGGGACAAACTGAACTACTGTTCTGCAAACATCTGGAAACTGTGTGTGACACTTTAACTAAAACCGGAACAAACTGTTCTGCAAACATCTGGAAACTGTGTGTAACACTTCAACTAAAACAGGACAAACTGAACTACTGTACTGCAAACATCTGGAAACTGTGTGTAACACTTTAACTAAAACCGGGACAAACTGTTCTGCAAACATCTGGAAACTGTGTGTAACACTTTAACAAAAACCGGGCAAACCCATATCACTGTTCTGCAAACATCTAGAAACTGTGTGTGACACTTTAACTAAAAATTTCACAATGTGTGTCAAAGGTCTACAAACGTCATGTCATCAAGTCAAACAGGACAAAATCAACTTCACAATGTGTGTCAAAGGTCTACAAACGTCTTGTCAAACAAGGCCAAAATCAATTTCACAGTGTGTGTCAAAGGTCTACAAACGTCTTGT
>BLSH010223408.1:328403-382448 GCA_018402905.1 Glandirana rugosa | reverse complement strand
TCCACCCCATTATTTCCTCCATACCCCCCTCACCGACCCCCCCCCGCCCTACCCTTGCCATCTTAATGAGTTGCACCTACCCACCCACAATTCGGGCCACCGAACGCAAGACCAACATAAAGTTCTCTTCCCACGTAGATGGGAAAGAGACCACGTGCTCCCCTTAACCCTGCGCTAACTTATCTTAACCAGACACCAAGTCATAGAAGAAACGTTACCACTCCTAATACGCATGGATTACAGTTTGGCCTACGCCTTCAGCTGATGTCCCACGGGTGTGAGCCCAGGTGACCGCGAGCCATCCAGATATAGAGGTATCTATTTATATGATGCCCTTTTAATCAACCTGAGGATTTACCACTCTGTTTCTTTTCTTTTTTTTTATTATATAGAATCAAACTCAGGTTGCACACATCAATGGTGTCACTATAATACTCTGTTGTGTTATTATACGTTTATAATGTCTCTACCTGCCCCATACATGATCCTATACAACGGTGCAATTTAATTTTGTTTTTCTGTATCATTTATGTTATTATATACCTCTAATAAAGCTTTTATTGGAAAAAAAAAAAAGATCTGACTTGAGTCATCATGGATCACATATATCGAACCACAACAAGATCGGAGCAAACATAAATAGAGTTGAACAAACACCTGGATGCTTGGGTTCGGCGGGTTCAGCCAAACTTTGCGGAAACATTCGGGTTCAGTACCGAACGTGACCCAAACTTTTCGGCACAAAAATGGCTGTAAAAAAGTCCTGGCAAGTGCTAGAGGGCTGCAAAAGGAAGAAAAATGGGAGATGTTATTAGATCTGCAATCTGTCCCTCAAAGCAGTAGTAATCTCTACCTAGTCCAGTATCAGATCATTCTGTAATGCAGGATGAGAGATCGTTCTGTAATCAGATCGTTCTGTAATGCAGGATGAGTGTTATTAGATCTGCAATCTGTCCCTCAAAGCAGTAATAGTAATCTCTTCCTAGTTATTATCACTGCAATCTGTCCCTCACAGCAGTAGTAGTAATCTCTACCTAGTTATTAGATCTGCAATCTTTCCCTCACAATCTGTCCCTCACAGCGCCGGCAGCATCCTCTCCCTACACTAACCTGAGAGCATGGGACATGCAGCACTGTGACTCCAGCCTCATATAGAGGCTGGGTCACATGATGCACTGGCCATTAGTAGGCATGGCTGTGATGGCTTCTAAGGAAAACCAGTTAAATGCTTGTTGATTGGCTGCCCTGCAGCTATTCAACATGCGTGATAAAATACCAGAACCCGAAACCAGACTTTTTCTCAAACGTTCGGGTCCGGGTTCGGATCACGGACACCCGAAAGTTCGGTACGGACCCGAGCATTATAGTTCGTGTTCGCTCAACTCTAAACATAAACATTGAAAGGGGTAACGCAAATCAAGCTTAAGAGAGGGAGGGAGGGAAAGAGGTACAATATCAGCAGGGATGAGGCTTTATGAGGAAGAGTCCATTAGGGAGAGGTTTGTTTCAGCTGGATGAATTAGCGGCTGTGGGAGTCAGGATGCAAATAGAGCCAAGTTATAGTGTTTGGGAGATGCCAGGAAGGTATGACATCCAGGCGTCCTCCAGTGGAATCAGGATGGAGGAAAAAAAAAGTGCTGTGATCAGGGTTCACACAATGGTCAGTCCATTGAATCCTCTGTGGTTGTGGCCTGGGGTTCAAAGCGGCCGCTTTGAACCCCCGGGAATATCCTGCGGCCACTGCAAGGGGGTCCTTCCTTGGGGATCTGGATACGGAATGCCTGTGGGAATGTTCTTTGGCAGGGCTACGCTCCATAAGGCCCAGCTCATGTAAAGTGTCCCGGAGCTTGTTTGCAGTGCGACATACATATTTCCTTTCTAGATGTGTAAAGCGCACAGAAAACGGAAATCCCCAATAGTAGGTGATTTGATGTTGTTGTAGGGTTTGGAGCAGTGGTTTCAAAGTTCGCCTCTTGGCGATGGTGATAGGTGAGAAGTCGTCGAACAGTTGGTAGCTGTAGCCTTGGAAGGAGAGGGTATGTTTGCCCCTGGCTGCTGAGAATAACTGCTCTTTCGTGCGGTAGTAATGGAATTTTGCTATAATGTCCCGGGGAGGGCCGTTGTCTTTGCGAGGGGTTAGAGCTCTGTGCACTCTAGCCATCTACAGTCTTTCCACTGGGATGCCTGGTTGTAGCTCTTGAAACAGGGCTATCATAGTTGCCTGTAAGTCTATTACAGTTTCAGGTATCCCCTGATCCATAAGTTGGAGCGGCGGGCCCTGTTCTCATAATATTCCAAGCAGGCTTGTAAGGTTATGTTTTCCTCTTTAATATTTTCGATCTCTGCGAGGCCTTGTTGTGTGGTGCATTCTAAGTCGTCCACCCTCACCTCCAGCTCCCCTGTCCTCCTCCCCAGTTCCCTTATCTCTTTTGTCAATTGATCAGTAATATGATCAGAGGTTTGTTTCAGGGCTTTCTGAAGCATGGCTTCAAACTCAGTAAAAACATTGGCTGTGTCTCAGTCTGTGTGCTCCAGTCTTCTGGGTCAGACTCACCATGTTGCAGGTCCTGGGAGCGGTGCTGCTGCTGCAGCTGGGATGATGAGCGCGGTGATCCGGCTTGTAAGGGAGGTGCCAACCCCATCTTGGAATTAGGCCGCGCCAGGGCGTCCCGGATATTTTTGGACCGGAATCTCGGTTTGGTGCTGACCAGGACCATGATTGCTGGCCTGGGGTGACTGCCCGAGCTGTGCTGGTGTGAATGCTGTGTTTTGTGGATCCCTTGCAGCGTTGTGTCCGGTGGCGGTGTCCGGTGGCGGTGTCCACTCAGGAGCGGAGCTCTATGCTGGCACGTCTGCTAGCATCAGCTCCACGCACGCGCCCCCCCGTCATCACAATTTTTAACCACTTAACGTGACTCGCCGTTTATAAATGGTGGCAGCTGTAAGCGGATGTATTGGAGTATAGCCTTGCAGCTATAGGCTATACCCCGGTACCGTTTTTTAGAGCCGGCTATCTGGTGATAGTGGCTGATCCAGCTCGGAAGCTGCTTGTCGTTATACCAGGGAGCGGGAGGTGTCTCCCGCCACCGTCCGCTGCTCTTCTCCTGTCTCCCATTCCACAACGTCACTTTCGGTTTACCCCCCCATCCCTCCATAAAGAGTACCTGTCACCATATATTTCTATCACAAGGGATGTTTACCCATTCCTTGTGATAGCAATAAAAGTGATCAGATTTTTTCTTTTAAACAAACAGTGTTAAAAAAATAAATAAAAAAGTGTAAAAAAAAATTAAAGCGCCACCGTTCCCGCGAGCTCGCACAGGAAAGAAAACGCATACGTAAGTCATGCCCGCATATGAAAATGGTGTTCAAACCACACATGTGAGGTATCACCGCAAACACCACAGTGTGAGCAATAATTCTAGCAAAATACCTCCTCTGCACCTCTAACCTGGTAACCATTAAAATTTTTTAAAGCATCGGCTATGGAGATTTTTAAGTACAGGAGTTTGTCGCCATTCCGCAAGTGTGTGCAATTTTCAACTGTAACATGTATGGTATCTATTTACTCGGCGTAACCTCCTCTTTCACAATACACAAAAAAATTGGGCTAACTTTACTGTTGTCTTATTTTTTAACTCAAAAAAGCGTTTTTTTTTTCCCCAAAATAATTGCGATTGAAAGACCGCTGCTTAAATACCCTGTGACAAAATGTATTGCAACAATCGCTATTTTATTCTCTAGGGTGTATGAAAAAAATTTGTAATGTTTGGGAGTTCTAAGTAATTTTCTAGCAAAAAAAATATTTTAACTTGTACACAACAAGTGTAAAAAAAGAGGCAGTTGTTGACAAGTCCTTTATTGTGTAAAATAGCTCTTCTGCTTTCTGCCTCCATCTTCTCCTGCCCCGGTCCTTCTTCTGCTTCTTCTTTTACTCTTCTTCCTTCCTCTCTTCATCTTCAATCTTCATCTTCTTTTTCCTTCACCGCCGCCGTTCTGCTCGCTGCTGCAGTCCAGCCCCTGCCCGTCTCCCAGAATGGGCGGTCTTCATAATGACACTTCTTTTATAAGAAGGGGCGGGGCCACCCAGTGACGTAACCGAGTGAACTCGCCCCCTTCTGATCTCATGCGCTGTCAGAGGGGATGGGTCACTTATTTACATCACCGGGTGGCCCTGCCCCTTCTTATAAAAGAACTGTCATTTTGAAGACCGCCCATTCTGGGAGACGCGCAGGGGCTGGGCTGCAGGAGCAGGGAGAGCAGCGGTGGTGAAAGAAGAAGGAAGAAGAAGATGAAGATTGAAGATGAAGAGAGGAAGCAAGAAGACTGAAAGAAGAATCAGAAAAAGGATCAGGGCAGGAGAAGATGGAGGAAGAAAGAAGTAAGAAGAAAATAGCTATTTTACACAATAAAGGACTTGTCAAAAACTGCTTTTTGTACCACTACACTCCTTTTTTGGTGAATGGGTAGGGGTACAATGTACCCCATGCCTATTCACATGGGGGGCTGGGATCTGGGGGCCCCCCTATTAAAGGGGGCTTCCAGATTCTGATAAGCCACGCCCGCAGACCCCCACAAGCACCGGCCAGGCTTGTGGGAAAGATGCTCTTGTCCCCATCAACATGGGGACAAGGGGCTTTGAGGTGGGGAGGCAGAGCCCCCTCTCCCCCAAAGCACCCATACTCCCCATGTTGAGGACATGTAGCCTGGTACGGTACAGGGGGGGGCGCTCATCCGCCCCCTCCCCAGCCAGGGCTGCATGCTCGGAAAAGAGTCTGGTTTGGATTTTAGGGGAAACCCCACATCAATTTTTTTTTAAATTTGGCATGGGGTTCCCCTTAATATCCAAACCAGACCCGAAGAGCCTGGTTTGGATGGGGGGGACCCATGCACTTTTTTTCAGCAATTTTTTGTATATTGCTGGGAATTGGCAATACATTACAGCCTTGATTTTAAATGCCATTTTTTCCTATGGAAATGTAATTTTGCTCTGGCTATGTTTTACACCTTACAGAGCTACAGGCACAATATTTAAAGGATTTTTTCTTTTTTTTTTCACTTTAAGCATTATTAAAATCACTGCTCCTGAAAAAATGATTGATTTAAAAACTTTTTTTTTCATTGATACATGTCCCCTAGGACAGGACCCGGGTCCCCATACATTTTATGGGGCAATAACATTGCATATAAGCCTTTAAAATGAGCAATTTTGGTTTTTCATGTTCGGGTCCCATGGACTTTAACGGTGTTTGAATGTTCGCGAAAACTTTTTGTCTCTTCGCATATTCTGGTGCGAACCGAACCGGGGGTGTTCGGCTCATCCCTAGTGAGCAGTGACAATGCATGCCTCAGTGACACTGTCCCTCTAATCTTCCTGCTGGAGCACATGCTTCATAGAATCATGGACAGGGCACTTGAGGCAGAACAGAGGGAGGAAGAGGAGGACTTCCTTTCCTCCCAAGGCCCCCTTTATGCAGATAGCATTCCTGCAGAGCCGCCAAACACACAAAGGGAGGAGGATTGTGTCAGCATGGATGTGGAGGATAACACGCAGCAGTCTTGGCCAGCAAGGGATGGTTTTCAGTCCCAGAAACCCAAGGAGTTGTACGTGGCTGGGAGGAGGTAGTTCCTGATAATGTCATGCTCAGTGACCCAAAGGACACTCATGCCTCCTCAAACTTACATTGCATGGGCTCTCTGATTCTGAAAAGCCTGCGAATGGACCCTAGAATTTGTGGTATCAAGGAGAGGGATCATTACTGGCTGGCAACCCTTCTTGATCCACCATCCAGGGTAAAGTTGCAAAGCTTATCCTGCCTTCGCAGAGGTAGCAGAGAATGAAACATCTTCAGGATAGCTTGAAGAAAAATGTGTGCAAAGCCTTTCAAGACCCAGGGAAGTTACCATTTTCTTCTGCTGGACAAAGTGTTTCTGAGGCTTCCCTCAATCAGAGGAAGAGCGGTGGAGAAGGTAGCCAGCTGACCGATGCCTTTAAACAATTTTTCAGTCCCCAGGGCTGATAGGTTCAAGCAACCATCGTCAGCATCTGCATTATATGGTGCAGGAATATCTAGGAGCAAGAGCAGACTTGGAGCCCTTTCAAACTGAGCATCCACTGAGTTACTGTGTCTTAAGTATGGACCACTGGCTGGAACTTGCTCAAAATGCAATCGAACTACTGGCCTGTCCTGCATCCAGCATGCTTTCTGAATGGATTGGCTTCCGCTCTGCATGATGCTCCCGGTCATGTGACCTTCTCCCCATGATCCTGGAAGTAGAGCGGTGGACAGTGTTCTCACATTGGACTTGGTTCCCGGTGCCTTCGGTGACCACTTGGGTGGCCTGACTCCTGCACCCCGGGGATGAGCATGCCTTCCATAGAGCTTGAGGCTTTGCCCCAGATGTGCACATGGAGGCAGCCTCGCTCTCCCCCAGAGCTTCACCATTCATCATCAAGCACTATTCACAGGAGCAGGGGCAACATTCCATTCTGCCAACTCAGCAGGGATGTCAGTATGTTAGCTCTTGTGAGCTGTTTCAGTTATCCATTTAACCTCTTCATTACTTGTGCACATTGTTCCAGTCCTGCTTTGTTCCTGGTGTTTTATCAATAAACTGACCTTCTTTTGACTTCTATGGCTTCCATATACTTTCTTTTGTTTCAGTGCACTCTCATTGTTTTTGGTTTGGTCTCTCAATAGTCCTTTGATCTAGAGTGCTGTGGCTTAAGAAGTGTCATTACTACGCATTGCACGTGTATCTCATAGTTACAACAGGAGCGCCTGGTACCCTCTGTGTTGTTCTTTCTGAACGGACATTCAGTGCTGCTGGAGGGTTTGTAACCGATCAAAGAGTGCACCTGTCCACATACTCGGTTGATAGGCTCACATTTATAAAAATGAATCAGTCCTAGATCAGCAGCTATCAAGCCCCTGATGCTGATGCAACTGATTGAATTTGCTAGGGATCTGGGATCCCTTGAAGACTGCCTATGCTGCCTATCCTATTCCCCCTGTCCTGAATCCTGATGATGCTAGCTTCCAACGATATTTTGTGTTTAGTTCACCACCAACACACCAGGCCCAATTTTTCTGCACCTGTTTTACAGGGGCATACCATAACATTTTTTGAAAAAAAATTTAACAGCAGGCCCCCTTTCTGCGCCCAACAAGAGTAACTGCAAGGGGTTAGAGTGTTCTGGCACCGCCAACTCCCATGGCCCAATTTTTCCACACCTGTTTGTCTGGGGCATATCATTACAATTTTTAAAATAACTTACAACAGCAGGACCCTTACCTGCACCCAACAAGAGAACTATGAGTGGTTACAGTGTTCTCGCACCGCCAATACCCACTGCCCAATGTTTCTGCACCTGTTTGACTGGGGCATGTCATCACAATTTTTAAAATAATTTACAACAGCAGGGCCCATTCCTGCGCCCAACAAGAGTAACTGTGATGGGTTACAGCAGTGGTTCTCAGCTCCAGTCCTCGGGACCCACCAACAGGCCAGATTTTAAGTATTACCTTGGGAAGATGCAGAGTAGAATACTGCAATCACTGAGCAGCAAATGATATCACCTGTGATGTATTTCAGTTATCCTGCAAACCTGGCCTGTTGGGGGGTCCCGAGGACCGGAGTTGAGAACCACTGGGTTACAGTGTTCTGCCACCACCAACACCCAAGGCCCAATTTTTCTGCACCTGTTTAAAATAATTTACAACAGCAGGGCCCGGTCCTGCACCCATCAAGAGTAGAGTTGAGCGAACCCGAACTGTAAAGTTTGGGTTCGTACCAAACTTTGCGGTGTTAAAAAAAGTTTGGGTTCGGGTTCTGGGTTCTGGTATTTTTTTCCCGCTTGTTGAATAGCTGCAGGGCAGCCAATCAACAAGCGTTTCACTGGTTTGCCCTTAGAAGCCATCATAGCCATGCCTACTAATGGCATGGCTGTGATTGGCCAGTGCACCACGTGACCCAGCCTCTGTATGAGCTGGAGTCACCTAGTGCTGCATGTCATATGCTCTCAGGCTAGTGTAGGGAGAGGATGCTGCTGGTGCTGTGAGGGACAGATTGCAGATCTAATAACATCTCATCCTGCATTACAGAATGATCTAATTGTGGACCAGTTAGAGTCTACTGCTTAGAGGGACAGATTATTGTTCTAAAATCATCTCCTAGTTCTATAGGGTCAAGTTCCTACTGTTGCTGTAAGGGACAGATTATTGTTCTAAAATCATCCCCTACTGCTATAGGGTCAGGTTCCTGCTGTTGCTGTAAGGGACAGATTATTGTTCTAAAATCATCTCCTAGTTCTATAGGGTCAGGTTCCCGCTGTTGCTGTAAGGGACAGGATATTGTTCTAAAATCATCTCCTACTGCTATAGGGTCAGGTTCCTGCTGTTGCTGTAAGAGACAGATTATTGTTCTAAAATCATCTCCTACTGCTATAGGGTCAGGTTCTGCTGGTGCTGTAAGGGACAGATTATTGTTCTAAAATCATATCAAACTGCTATAGGGAGAGGTTCCTGCTGGTGTTGTAAGGGACAGATTATTGTTCTAAAATCATATCAAACTGCTATAGGGAGAGGTTCCTGCTGGTGCTGTAAGGGACAGATTATTGTTCTAAAATCATATCAAGCTGCTATAGGGAGAGGTTCCTGCTGTTGCTGTAAGGGACAGATTATTGTTCTAAAATCATCTCCTAGTTCTATAGGGTCAGTTTTCTGCTGTTGCTGTAAGGGACAGATTATTGTTATTTCCCTATCCCCATTTCTTTGTAGGGCACTTGTCCTACTCTTACCCCCACTTTTCTTCCTTTTGCAGCCCTCTAGCACTTTCCAGGACTTTTTTACAGCCATTTTTGCGCCCAAAAGTTTGGGTCCGCATTGATTTCAATGGGGTTCTGGGTCCGGGGTCAAGTTCGGACCGAACCCGAACTTTTCCATGAAAACCCGAACCCGAACATACAGGTGTCAGCTCAACTCTAATCAAGAGTAATTGCGAGGGGTTAGAGTGCTCTGCCACCACCAACACTCATGGCACAATTTTTTTTGCACCCGTTTGACTGGGGCATGTCATTACATTTTTAAAAATAATTTACAATAGCAGGGCCCATTCCTGCGCCCAACAAGAGTAACTGTGAGGGGTTAGTGTTCTGGCACTGCACACACGCATGGCCCAATTTTTCTGCACCTGTTTGACTGGACACATGCAGCAAAGGTAGGCAACAGATAAGACATAAATGTTTGCTGGGGTTTCATGACAGAATGTTTACTTTGGTTTAATGACAGTACCCCCCCTCTTACGAGGCCTCCCCCTCACCCGCTTGGGTCCAGGCTTGGAGGGAAATCTCAAATGAAACCTTTTTACAAAACGAGGCACAAATACCTCAGATGCTGATACTTCTGGGTCCAATACTCCACCTTCCAGATGTATTGGACCTGATAGTTTTCCCAGGCGCAGTGAACAAGTGTCACGAAAGTGACCTTTGCCCCCCACACAGGCCCAGAGTTCTGCACCTAGCACCTTACTCAGAAGATAGCCTGGTCTGGCCCAGCTGCATGGGTTCCTCAGCTGGCAGGGGATGCTGCTCGATACGAAGAGAGGGGAGCTCAGACTGCCTAAGTGCTGGGAAGTGCTGGCATCTTTTTTCTAGGGACCTCTCCTAAAAACGGATGTCAATCTGATTACACAAGGAGATGACCCCGTCCAGATCAGTGGGGATGGTTTTTCCTGCTAATTCATCCTTTATTCTGTCAGAAAGGTCATGTAAAAAGGTTGCAACTAAGGCATCTTTATTCCAGCTCAGCTCAGCAGACAATGTACGAAAATGAAGTGCATATTGTCCTACAGAAGCTACGTCTTGACAGAGATGTAAAAGGGTACTAGCTGCTGAGATTACACAACCTGACTCCTCAAAGATATGCCGAAAGAGTTTCAAGAAGCTAGACAGGCTAGAAACCACTGGATCATTATTCTTTCAGAAGGGGGTGGCCCAGGCTAACACCTCGCCAGACAGTAGAGATATAATTTAGGCTACCTTTGCCTGACTGGACAGGAAGTTTTGGGGCTGGAGCTCAAAATGAATGGTGCACTGGCTAAGGAACCCCCTGCAGGCCTTGGAGTTCCCGAAGTACTGGAACGGAGCCGGTAAATGCAAGGGGTTTGTGGCTGTGACCGGAATAGGTTGCTCCCTAGGTTCTAAGGAGGCCTGAAGTTGTTCAAAGCGGGAGGCCAAATCCTGGAGGAATCGCATCACTTGGGTCTGATTGGATTCCTGAGTCTTGAGTCTGCAGAGAATGCCCTGCAACAGATTATCTGTGGGTCGCGGCACATCAGCCGGGTCCATGGCTGATCAAACTGTCACGGCACCTGAGATCAGGTGACAGATCCGCACAGCAGGGGTATGAATCGCACCACTGAAGTGCGAAGTGTACGCTAAGGTTGCGAAGTGCACTGCAAGGTTGTGAACCTATGGCTGACTGCTGCTAATGAGTTCCGGCTGATATGGGAAGAGTGGCCCCTGGAGCATGGACACTAAAACACAGGGAGCTAGTGCATCGTTTTCCCCAGGGCATGGAATCTAAGAGCCAGTGGGTATTTACCAGAGCCTCTGGTGGTGAGGATGGATTTGGCTGCAACTGGATCCAGGTCGCGCCCCCCCCGGGGTCCCCTAGCTCACGCTCAGTTGGCTACAGGTGGAAGAGAGGAAGGAGCAGAGCAAGAACTGCACGCATGGCCAGAGGTATTAGCAAAAGGGTCAGGGCCACAAGAAGACAGGAGAACAGAGAACAAGCTGAAGATTGGGGTATCAGGCAGACAGGGATAGTCAGACAAGCCAAAGATCGGTATATGGAGCAAAAGATAGGAACAACAACATACAAAGCCAACACAGATAAACGTTGATCAGCCATGCAGCCTAGCACTGCCAGGTGTTATATCCTGCTTCCATTTAAGACCTGGGGTGGAGACCAGATGAGGAGGGCCTACTAAAGCACACAGGTGAGGGAAGTCCGGCCTTTAAATGGACACATGCAGCAAAGGTAGGCAACAGATAAGGTATAAATGTTTGCTGGGGGTTTCATGACAGAATGTTTACTGTGGTTTCATGACAGCATGTCATTAAAATGTAAAAAAAAAATTACCACAGCAGGACCCGTTCCTGCTCCTAAAAACAGTAACTGCAAGAGGTTACAGTTTTCTTCCACCACCACCACCCAAGGCCCAATTTTTGTGCACCTGTTTGACTGGGGCATGTCATTACCATATTTAAAATAATTTACAACAGCAGGGCCCGTGCCACATTTTTTTTAAAAAAATGACGTGGGGGTCCCCCCAAAATCCAAACCAGGCCCTTCAGGTAAGGGATTTAAGGGGAACCCCAGGCCAAATTAAAAAAAAAATGTGTAGGGGCCCCTCCAAAGTCTGTACCAGGCCCTTCAGGTCTGGTATGGATTTTAAGGGGAACCCCGCACCAAATATTTTACAAAATTTGCGTGGGGTCCCCCCAAAATGCAAACCAGACCCATATCCGAGCACACAGCCCTGTCATGGCAGGAGTGGGGGGAAACGAGCGGGCGCCCCCCCTCCAAACCATACCAGGATACATGCCCTCAACATGGAGAGGGTACTTTGAGGTCCCCCTAAATCACCTTGTCCCCATGTCGATGGGGAGAAGGGCCTCATCCCCACAACCCTGGCCAGTGGTTGTGGGGGTCTGCAGGTGGGGGCTTATCGGAACTTGGAAGCCCCATTTAATAAAATTAATCCCGACCCCCTCCTATGTGAATGAGTATGGTGTGCATTGTACCCCTACCCATTCACCAAAAAAAGAATGTAGTGTTATAAAAACCAGTAGACAGTTTTTGACAAGTCCTTTATTGTAAAACAGCTCTTTTTTCTTCCTTTCTTCTTTCTACCTCCGGTCTTGCTCCATATTCTCCTGCTCCGCTCCTTCTTCTGGTCTTCTGCTTCTTCTTGGGGTCTTCTTCCTTCCTCTCGTCTTCTTTTTCTTCTTCTTTTTTCACCGCCGCCACTCCTCTGCCACAGAAGTGCCGTCCAGAGGCGACTTCAAGAATGGGCGCTCTTCACTTTGACAGTTATTTTATAGGTAAGGGCGGAGCCACCCAGTGACGTAACCATGTGAAGATTGAAGTAGAAGATAACTAGAGGAAGGAAGAAGACCGAAAGAAGAAGCAGAAGACCAGAAGAAGGAGCGGGCAGGAGAAAATTGAGGAAGAATGGGGGAAGAAAGAAGAAAGAAGAAAGGAAGAAAAGAGCTATTTTACACAATAAAGGACTTGTCAAAAACTGCCTCATGTTTTTTGTACCACTACACTCCTTTTTTGGTGAATGGGTAGGGGTACAATGTACCCCATACTCATTCACATGGGGGGTCGGGATCTGGGGGCCCCCTTATTAAAGGGGCTTCCAGATTCCGATAAGCCCCCTGCCTGCAGACCCCCACAATCACCGGCCAGGGTTGTGGGGATGAGACCCTTCTCCCCATCAACATGGGGACAAGGTGCTTTGGGGACCCCAAAGCACCCTCCCATGTTGAGGGCACGTGGTCTTGTATGGTTTGGAGGGGGTGCTCACTCATCCCCACCCGCTCATGCCATGCCAGGGCTGCGTGCTTGGATAAGGGTTTGGCTTGGATTTTGGGGGGACCCCATTTTTTTTTTAATTGGCGCGGGGTTCCCCTTGAAATCTATACCAGACCTGAAGGACCTGGTATGGATTTTGGGGGGACACCTATGCAATTTTTTTTTACATTTTGGAGCAGGGTTCCCTTTAAAATACATGCCAGGCCTGAAGGGTCTGGTATGGACTTTGGGGGGACCCCAACGCCATTTTTTAAAAAAAATCTCAGTGCTGGGTTTGCCTTAAAACCCACACCAGACCTGAAGGGGGACGACCCTCAGTACAATGCTTTTTCAGTTATTTTTATCTATATTGCTGGGAATTGGCAATACATTACAGCTGCAAGCAATTTTAAATGACAATTTTTCCTTTACAAATCTAATTCTGTGGTGGCACTGTTCTAAACATCACAGAGATGCGCCCTTTTACAGACAGACTAAGGGGACCCCCAGGCACAATATTTAAAGGAATATTTCATTTTTACAGGTGCACTGAGGGGGCGACAGTAACACTGCTAGGCACTGATGAGAACTGTTACACTGCTGATGGGGCGATGTGACAGGTTCTCTTTATTGTGTGCTTTGGTGCAGAACAATACAGCCACAGATGGGTAACCCACTGATCCTGGCTCTTCTCTCCTCACATTGGAAATGGTGAGTGAGGAGAGAAGAGCCTGTATCAGCCAGTTACCGTTCTGTGTTTACATTTGTGATCAGCTGTGAATGGATTAAGGATGATCACATGGTAAACAGCCACTGTCGTAGGCTTTTTACCCCTGTCAGTGACAAGCTGCGTCCTGGGGACCTGCCATCAACAGCGCCGAGCTGCACACTCCCGATCATGCGCATGCGCCGTTCGAATTTGCCGAAGTCATATGACGTCGGCCCAGAATGAGAGCCGCCCCGCTCCGCCATCAATGTACTATACAGCAGGCAGGAGGCAGTTAATATTTAAAGTGCGTTCACACACATAATTGTTTTGCACACTCCACAGAGAACATAGTGACTGCAGCTGAATAAATATTTTATTACACCTTTGGCATAGAGTTATTATATATGCTGACTTACACCAGTCTGCAAACATTAGAACTGGTGTGGAATCATTCAGGAAAGCTGTTGATTATTTACACTGGTCTGGTGACACTGGGATTTGTGTAACAATGATAAGGGATACGTTTCTGGCATACACTGGTTTGGTGAAACTGTGACTAGTGCGAAGGCAATCAGGAACACTGCTGCTGACTTACACTGGTCTAGCGACACTGGGGACTAGTGTAGCAGCAATCACGAACACTGTTGCTGACTTACACTTGTCTGGTAACACTGGGGCTTGTGTAGTGGGGATCAGGAGCACTGTTGCTGGCATACATTGGTCTGGTGACACTGAGGCTAGTGTTTTGGTGATAAGGCACACTGTTGCTGGCATACATCGGTCTGGTGACACTGCAACTGGTGTGGTATTGATCAGGAAAACTGTTGCTTGCTGCACTCATCTGGTGTGTCAGTGATTAGGAACACTGTTTCTGGCTACACTTGTCTGGCGACACTGCAACTGGTCTGATGGTGATCGAGGATGTTGTGCCTGACTGCACTATTAGGGTTTGTTCACATTTGAGGCAGTACAACCTCAAGGTTGAGCCACAAATTTTCCTCTCCAACCACTGCTTCCTTTAGCTGTAGTGGCAGCGGCCAGTGGTCTACACATGCCACAGCTTTGATGCTTTGCTTCACAGCTATGGTAGGAATTATACCCCCTGATCACTGTAGTAAGCAATCTGTTTCCTTTCACAGCCAATCTGTGAAGGGTACATTGATTAGAGGGAATGCATCAGCCACAGGAGTACATCTCCCGGAAGCTACCACCCAGATAATTATATGCAGTGGCTGGGCAGGAGGGGGTTAAATAGACCTGTAAATATAATTTCTTGGCTATTTCATTTTGTTTATAAACAAAAAGATGGGGATTCCCTTCATCTATACAAGACCTCTATCCTAGATGCAGTTCTGGAATAGATGTTGATGTGGCACCCCAGACACAAACAGCAAAAAAAGAATAGAGTAGAAGTCAGCACTATAGTACATATTACTGGCAGCTAGCAACATAGGTCAATATACATAAAGTAAACCTCTCTATTAATATGTTGTTTTAGGGTGCAGCGTCAGAAAAAAAGCACAATCAAACACATATGTATTTCAAAAATCAAAAAACATCAACAAAGACTAAGTATAAATGTAAGTGAATATATGTGAAACCATACCTTTAAGACCAAAAATGATACCAAATGGGTAAACAAATAAATAAAAGTCCAAATTCAGAAATGTGTTTGTGTGATTCTGGATAATGATACCTCTATGCATCAAGCAACCACCAATGCACACTCACCAACTCCTAAACTGCATATAAGTAGTCAGTCATGCATGTAGGTTAAGAAGCCAGTGAACTTCATTAAACTTCCCCAGTCACAGGAGCAATGCAATCCTCATCCCCACAAAGTCTTCAGTGCTTGGATGGAGCTGGGTGGAAGAAAGTTCACCAGAGTCAAAAAGCACCATACAGTATATAGTGTAGCATTTTATTAAAATATCAAATCTTTACCACATAGAACAATAAGGTCTATGAATACCCAATATAAACTTCACAAAGTTAAAAAAAACAATATACAGCTATACAGCATAGATAACAAGAGGAATGCACTCACAAAGATGGCCGCTGGTCCCGAAACCCAAAGCGGTGTGATGTCAGCATGTAGCTCTGCCCCTACATGTTTCCTGCAACAGCACATCTTCAGGGGAAACTGGGGGTAGAGCCTAATGCTGGGAGCATGCTGCATTGTGTCTTTCTATTAGTGTGCTAGGTTATGAGTGGTGAAGATTGGAGCAGCTGGAGGCTTACTCTGTTACCTTGCTGATCCTGATATTTTCTGTATATTTTGAAGCCTACATTCTAAATTATTTGTGAGTATATTGTCATATATATTTTAATAAAGTCTGACTGAATGTTATTTCACTATGGGAGCTTTTGTTTTGAAATTTACATGCCTGCACTGGGAGCCTTGTTATTGAAGGAGGAGAGTACTGATATTGAAGGAGGAGAATATTGTATTTAAGAGGAAGCCTTAACGTGAGCAACACCTATGCTGAAAGTAGTTAAATCTGTGTTTGCCTATTTCTGTTGAAAGATAGGCATGCACTTTCAGTAAGTGCATTTCCTTAACCACTTCAGCCCCGGAAGGATTTACCCCCTTCCTGACCAGAGCACTTTTTACGATACGGCAGTGTGTCGCTTTAACTGACAATTGCACAGTTGTGCAATGTTGTACCAAAACAAAATTGACGCCCTTTTTTTCCACAAATAGAGCTTTCTTTTGGTGGTATTTGATCAGCTCTGCGTTTTTTATTTTTTGCGCTATAAACAAAAAAAGCAACAATTTTTGAAAAAAAAAACTTTTTTTTTACTTTTTGCTATAATAAATATCCAAAAAAAAATGTAAAAAAACAAAAAACAAATTTCTTCCCCAATTTAGGTCAATATGTATTAGTCTACATATTTTTGGTAAAACAATCGCAATAAGCGTATATTGATTGGTTTGCGCAAAAGTTATTGCGTCTACAAAATAGGGGATAGATTTATGGCATTTCTATTATTTAATTTTTTTTATACTAGTAATGGCGGCAATCTGTGATTTTTATCTGGACTGCAATATTCTTGCATACAGATCAGACACTTTTGACGCTTGTTTGGAACTGATGACATTTATACAACGATCAAAGCTAAAAGTAGCCACTGATTACTGTATAAATGTCACTGGCAGGGAAGGGGTTAACACTAGGGGGTGATCAAGAGTTTAAATGTTCCCTAGGGAGGTGTTTCAAGCTGTGTGGGAGCTGGGCTGACAGGGAGTAGAGATAGATCACTGTTTCAGATTACTTGGAACAGCAGATCTCTCTCTATTCCCCTGACAGAACCGAGATCTGTCTGTTTACATTGACAGATCTTCGTTATGTCTCTCTGTGGATCGATCGCAAGTAGCCGGCGGACATTTCAGCATCTGGCTACGTGCATCTGCTCCAGCATCGCACTGTGGGCGTGCGCGTGCCCCCTATAGCTTTTAAAGCGGCCGACGTAAAATGACGGCTGAAAGGATTTGACGGTATCCATTTTGTATGCTAGGGTTCCACTTTAAATATCTGTTAGTCTGGCTTGTTTCTGGCCTTATCTTGAGAGAATGTCTTATGCTAGGTTCTCAGGAAATAGCTGAGGTCAGCTAGTCACACAATGTAGTTTTGTATTATGCAACAATATTCTGCAGCTAATGTACTTTTTTATCTTGTAACAACGGACACCAGTTTTTACCAGTTTCTACTGCTTGCTTGATGATTTGTAAATACTTATAATACGCAGCAGTCATTTCTCGAATGATCTATGACGTATATTGCCCTATAAAGGGACGCCTAGTGTATGATAATACAGACAATCCCTTGAACTTATCATTGAGTGTGTGTCATTTGTTCTTGGGGCTGTCTCCAGATATATCTGCATTGCATCATACATTAATCCAAGGTCCGAGAGGTTAACGGAACCCTCCCTAGACAATGGATTAACCCTAACAACGGCGATTTGTGCAGCCGTGCCAACCTGCTGCAGTACAACTGTGGCGGCTGGTCGGCAAGTGGTTAAAGTAGAACTTTATTGCATCTTGAGTACCACAAACCAAAAATTCTGTTTGATTCATTTTTTCAAAGCAAATTCACCATTACACCCAGGTCTCCATTCTATATTTTGCTAAGAAATCATGTTGAAAAACACCCCTTAGCATTTCTGGCTATGGCCATCTTGAGTACGGGGGGATGATTCATGTAGCATTTACTTCCTGGAATCCATCTGCCCTTAGTTTAGGCATACAGACAGGAGGGTGTGCTTAGCTGAGAAAAATCCTCCTGGGATGTATGACATAATTTTCCTAGGCATGGAAACCAGAAAGTAACTAAAGAAATGTGAAGAAAAAAAATAAATATGATATACTTCCTTATCACTTTACCAATGCTAGCAGCATAAGGATTAAAAATTGCCAGTGTTAAATGAGAGAATAAAGTTCCACTTTAAGAGAGGCGGAAAGCACTTGAAGTCAAGATTGATGTTGGTTTGAAGAAGACACCTGGTGGTGGAAATTTAGAGAACATATACAATTGAATTTTGGGATTTTTAATGCTAGAAATTCTCACCATTGTATAGACACACATTTATAATGCCTAAAGTTGCGTTGTCCCCTTGGCAATCAGATTATACATCAAAATTTTAAGGCACCCCATCCCAAAGATATATGTGTTAATGGGTAGAGCATAGTTCCCTGAAGGGATTATGCAGTGACAGGGAATAGAATCAAAGATGCAAGCACATTTCATTTATCAAGTAAAAAACAATGAAACTTTATTATAATACAGCATCAGTTAAAAAAGGGGAGAGTACTATATAAATACAGTACAATGGTTAAAGGGCTGGTGATCAATACATTTGAGATGGGAATTACCCAAGTGGTGGTTTACAGAGAAGTTGTTATCCCGACATGTTTCACCTTAACAGGCTTCCTCAGGGGATCTGATTGACCGCCAAAAATTATATACTTAAACAATATAAATACAAGGTAAGTAATAATGAAACAAACATTATAGCATTTAATACATTTTACAAAATCTTGATATGTGGAAATTGGACTATCACTCAATCATGAGGTCAAACCTCCCCTGTCCCCCTAAAAAGGTGGATAGCCAAACAGGACTTACCAGGATGCACACCAGATCACCTAACGGGAAACGCAGCAGGCCCGCACCCAGAGGTGGACCCAGCACTCTGCAACTGCAGGAGACGCATATACTCCAGGCTGAGATGGAATAATACAATGTAGTAAGTAACATAATACAAAGCGACAAGAAAAGCGCAAAAGAGTTACTGTCTAATAGACAGCTAAGGAACAGACTCATCATCATAGCATTTTGACACTGCGTCTAGAACTGTGCAGAACATGGCAGTGTTCGCCTAGAAATATACATAATGCACTTTACACATGAATACTGGTTTAAGTACATGTGTCACATGATAAGATAAATTAAGCTGGGGGCGTAAGTGCCAAAGCACACTCCTGAAGCAGGGCCTTTGAAGGGCCCCTTAGGGTTAAAAACCACTTTAGCAGAGGAAAACAGAAGGCCAAAGAGCAACACCTAGAGGAAAGTATGTGGATGATAGTATTATTGCATTAACTAGTGTCCTAAAATAAAGATATCAAATTAAGCACCAAATTGAAAAAATGAGCCAGAAGAGATGTAGGGAGTTTAACTCCCCTTATTTTGAGATTATATAAAATAATAGAAAATGAGAATATTATGAACATACTGGCTCAATTTGACTAAAAGCTAGTGACATCAAAAGATAGGAAATAGATAAATGGCTGCATATGCATGTAGGTTTACTCTATGTAACAGAGAGAGCAGATTGAGCATAGAGCCAAAAAGGAAATATCTGAGCCCGAGCATCAGCATACCAAGAGGATTTGCTGCTAATTTGAAGAGAAACTCGAAGTACAAATGACATTTGATACAAGATAGATCAAAATACTATAGTAGTACCTGCAATATGGGCCACACAAACACACGCCCCCAGTCTCCAGCTAGCAAAGAAGCCAGAGCCGCCGGCTTTATGTGTCTCCCACTCGGCCGGCGTCTGACGTCACCGGCCGAATGCGGACATGATCCAAGGCAGGCGCATGCACCAGTAGTCCGGGTCCAGCCAGAAACTCCAAACCCCATAATGCACAGCCGCAACCAAGGCGGGGACTGGGGGCGAGCGTCGGGCTAGGAGGCCGGACTGGGGTCCCGTGTCCCGTCGTGATGGAAGCGTAGCTAGGCAGCGGGGAGTAGAAGATCCAGCACAACTGTCAATGACAGGTGGATCACTGATCCTGAACACCAGAGAGTGGACACATAGGCCTCACCATGGGAAAGGGGGCAAGCTGGAAATAGACCAGCGCCCCCTTGCACCCGTACAGTGGCAATGTGTGCCATGGTTCCCAGTGGTAGAGGGCCCACCAACGCACTCCCAGCAGTGGAGGGAACATCCCGGCACTGATGACACTGAATGGCACAAGGCGGGGGGCAGGAAGGAGAGAGGAACCCTCTCAATGGTCACACAAATGTAAGGATGAGAGTCCAATAAACCACAACAAAACAAATCATACATATAACAAATACATAGAGTCAGAAGCACAGCACATACAGGTCAGCCATCTTAAGTATAAACAAAGGTAACACAATAGCATAGCAATCTATAGTACTGATGTAGATGCCATAACAATAATACATCACAACTAAATAACATATTAACTATCAGATATAGCTCAGTGATATCTGCGTTGCGACAGTGGAGTGGAACCCCCACCACCCAATTGGCCCTATACCCCATGACAAAGAAGAAAAAAAAAAGAAAAAGGGGAAGAGGAAAAAAACACAAAAATTAACACCTTATTTACATAAAAATGGTTTAAAGCTTAGGGTTTCATTGAATCCTGGATATTGGGTAACCCTCAAATCATAGATCCAACGTGTATTCCAGTTGTAGCAGTGCTGTATCAACACTGCCCCCCCGTCCACAGGAAAATGTGCCGGGCTCTGTGGCCCTGGTTCTACAGACAGGATTAAAATGGCTTCATACTAATTTGTCCCGAAGCGATGGGGCCCCTCTATAAGTGATCTGAGGATACTGGCCTATATGCCTATTAACTAAAGGATCCGCCTTGACATTTATAATATTTTTTGCACAAGGTTTTTGGTTTATTAAATCTCGATCATATGTATATATTTTGGGATTTGGGAAGGGTGCTTTACCAGTGATATAATATTGTTCAAATTACCTATAATGGGGGTGTGGCTTAGCGCATGGAGCGGTGAGACATGTTTCAGCACAGCTCCTGTTCCCTGTGACTCCTGCGGGACTTTTGATCCACTTGGATCACTTCCAACCTTCCTTGATGGGCAGAAGTCAGTTCAAAGACCCAAAGAAGACTGGAGGGGGACACCCAGGCGGCGACTTGCGACACTTTTTCACTCGATCTTTGGCTGCATCGCAGCACAAACAGGCCTCTAAGATGGCGCCAGCACCATCTTCACCAGCTCAGTCAGTTGACATGCAGGTGAGCTCCCGTGGCCGTTCTCTCTCCCGAAATGGATCTGACAGGCTCACAAGATGCTCACATAGCCTGTCACAAGTGTCTCTTTGCTCGGGAGACAGCTGGGACATGGAGACCCAAATGAGATCCCTGCATACATACATTAGATCTCTGCCCACTTTAAACACTGTGTAAAACACATAGAAAAAAACTATAAACAGGAGATCAATGAGTTTAAAAAAGACCTGGGGGTTCATATGGAGGGCATTGAGAACACCACCGATGACCTATGCAGTGCCCTACAGTCTCATGAGGAGACTTTGAATTCTCATACTGTTCTCATTCACCAACTCATGTATCAACAGGATGATATTGAGAACAGAAATCACCGTAACAATACGTGAATTAGGGGCATCCCTGAAGCTGTTGAGCATAAGGATCTGGCTGCGGTGGTTACCACCATTTTCAACCAGTTACTACAGAAGCCAAGAGACGCACCAATATAATTGGACAGAGTACACAGGACCTTAGGCCAAGAAAGCCTGATTCATCCTTTGTGAGTGACACCTTATGCAGAGTACACATCTACAAAGTCAAGGAAGACATTATACGGGCTGCTAGTTCACAGGATACCATCCTCTTTAATGAGATTCCTGTCATGCTTCCATCAGATCCCTCCCAACGGACTTTAGCCATGTGAAGGGCCCTAAAACCACTTACTCAGTTATTCCAAGACCACCACATCAAATATCAACGGAGGTTCCCTTTCCTGCTTAGGGTGCATCACAAAGGAAAAACTGCACTGTTTCACACACTAGGCGACCTACCTAATTTTCTTGGCATTTTGGAGTTACCTCAAGTTTCACTGCCTGATTGGCCCTTCACTCCGATGACTCCGGGTCTCCCCTTTGCCTCCCAATGGCAAAAACAAGGCAAGAAGAAATGCTCCAGATCATCATCCCAAAGGCATCCGGAAGACTGATATCACCATGCCTTGTGTCTTCTTCCCTTCTTGGAGATATCCCAAGCCATGGAACTTCTCCTGCACTGGAGCTGAGCTTTTTGCTCTACCCATGCGACCCTGTTGGGGCTGTTTTCTTAGGTTTTCTCTACTGCCTAAGATGGTTTTTCTATTGACACTTCAGTGTCACTGGTTTTCTTCTTTTTTTTTTACTATTTTTTTTATATTGCACTTTAGGTTACACTTGATGTCATGCAATATAATGATAACTGTAGTCACTTTACAACCATCTTGTTTTCAGGTCAATGCTACAATTATCATGCTTGCTTTTTCCTTTTTTTTGGAGGTGATCCTCTTTCTTTTTTTAATTTTCTCTTTCAATAATTTTTATTGTGCAAGTCCATGTTACAAGCAGTATTACATTGACTTAATGCATAGGAATGGTTTTAAGTATTCATCTGTATTTTTTGGGTTTTTTGTTTTTTCCCATAATTTTCATTTTCAAAAATTGGCATCATACATAACGAAGAAAAGATAATTAAGGATAAATATGTATTACATTGTTACAGAACCTAACATTCATTATATAATATGGCCCTTTACACAGCAGGTTATAAATTGCATGGTAGAATTTTTAGTTTTGTTATTAGTTAATAGAATTCCAACAGTAATACAAATTCCTATGATTTTATTTGTGTATTCCGTCATGAAGCAATGGTTTGGGGTGGTAGGAAAGAGAGAAAAAAAAGGGGGATAAAAGGAGGAGAAGAAAAGAAGTAAGGAAAGGAATAAGAGAACTAAGAAGGGGTAGAGAAAAGGTGCCCGAGCCCCTTCTCTCCCCACATGACAGCCCACGTAAGAGTTAGAATATAGTAAGTTTGCGCAAATTAAGTTTATTTTTCCTTTTTGCATGTGCTATGTGGTTCAGGCTAGAGCTTTATTACCTTAAACAGTATTATTCTTGATAAGTTGAGCAAGGATGTCAGCGTTAGACATAATGATGGAGGTAGAAGGAATTATCTATCCACTTCCCGTGAATCACCGTATATAAGCGGCGGTTGCTTTAAGTGGCTGTATCGGGATATAGCCTGCAGCTGCAGGCTATATCCCTCGGCGGCCAACGGCAAAGGTTTTAAAAAAATGACAGTATTCAGAATCGTTGTTTTTGGTGATCTGAATACTGTGAAGTGTAAAGGAGGGATGGGGACCCCCCCAGCCCTCCATAAAGAGTACCTGTCACGATTTATTACTATCACAAGGGATGTTTACATTCTCACTTGTGATAGCAATAAAAGTGATCAGATTTTTTTTTTAAAGGAACAATGTTAAAAAATAAATAATAAAAAAAATGTTTAAGGCGCCACCGTCCCTGTGAGCTCACGCAGCAAAGAAAGCACATACGTAAGTTGCGCCCGCATATGAAAACGGTGTTCAAACCACACATGTGAGGTATCGCCGCAATCGACAGAGTGTGAGCAATATAAAATATATATAATAACCCCCGCTCACTTAATAGCTGGAGAGACACAAATAATAAAACCTCAAATATGATTTAGGCTGCTCGCAAAACAACTGATCCAATTGTCCAAAGATATTCAAAACAAATGCAGCGCCAAAAGAGGAGAGTATGTGAATATAAGTCTAAAAATCAACCTCCCAAGGAGGAAGCAAATAGCTGGATAGTCCCAGAAATAAAAGACAATCCCTGGGAGTCCAACTATACGAATTGTCTTTTATTTCTGGGACTATCCAGCTATTTGCTTCCTCCTTGGGAGGTTGATTTTAAGACTTATATTCACTTATTCTCCTCTTTTGGCGCTGCATTTGTTTTGAATAGAGTGTGAGCAATAATGCTAGCAAAAGATCTCCTGTGCAACTCTAACCTGGTAACCGTTAAAAAATTTTAAAGCGTCACATATAGAGATTTTTAAGAACCGGAGTTTGTCGCCATTCCACGAGTGTGCGCAACATGTATGGTATCTATTTACTCGGTGTAACATCCTCTTTCTCAATATACAAAAAAATTGAGTTAACTTTACTGTTGTCTTATTTTTTTACTCAAAAAAGTGAAATTTTTCCAAAAAAAAAACGTGCTTGAAAGACCACTGCGCAAATACAGTGTGACAAAAAGTATTGCAACAATCACCATTTTATTCTGTAGGGTGTTTGAAAAAAATATATAATGTTTACGGTTTCTAAGTAATTTTCCAGCAAAAAAAAACAGTTTTTAACTTGTAACCAACATATGTAAAAAAGGGCAAGTGGGTAAGTGGCTATAGAATTTAACCATTGTCCAGGTGTTCATGGGAAAACTTATAGCGGTGCCAGCTAAACCAGGTTTGAGTGAATTTGGTGATTGTTTTCTGCTGATGAGTTCTTCAATTATTTTCCATGTAATTTAATCTGTGAGCCCATTCCTCTCTCGTTGGGACAGTCAACGAGCGCCAGTGACAAGATATGCAGAGTCGAGCTGCATTGATCATGAATATTACTATTGAATTAAGGTATCTTTTTTTTTGGAATGGATGTATGACGAAGCAGATATTGGGTCGGTGTAAATTCCACATTTTCTGAAGTAACCTCCAGAATGATTTGGTGGACAGATTTCCAGAAAGCTTGAATTTTGGGCAGGACCACCTTATGTGGAGCAATGATCCATCAGGTATATTACACCGCCAACATTCCTTGGGGTTTGAATTAGAGAATTTATTAAGAAGGGCAGGGGTCCTGTACCATCGTGTAAGGATTTTAAAACTGCACTCTTGTGTTGCAACATTTAAAGAGCCCTTGTGAATATGGGAACAAATGGATTCCCAATCTGAATGTCACGAACCTGGTGGTGGAGTCTGTCTTGTGCAGGGAACAACCGCTCTTGCTCAACCGATTCAAGGACCCCTGGTAGAGTAGACAGAGGGCCAAGTGTGCGGGATGGCACGAGGGCTGGATGGTCACTGATGATGTAGTGAGGTTTCCAGAAGACGTGCAGATAGAAGAGTGGTTGTACAGGCTGCGTCGGCAACGGGCAGGCAGGAAGGTACAAAGGATCAGGCAGATGGGTAGTCAGGTCCAAACAAAGGTTCGTTCAATGGGCGGGCAGCAGAGGTACAGAGGAGTAGACAAGCAGATGGTCGTGGATAGCCGGGGTCGGAGCAGGTAGCGAACAACAGGTCAAGGCAAGCCGGATCAAACAGGAAGCAAACGAACACAGTAACAGGTGGAGGGAGCTGTGGCTCACAGGTCACGGACGCTGTAGAACGAGCAGCAACCATTGCAGGAATCTCCAGGTTTAAATAGCGCCATTTCAGCGCGTTCGCACGCACGGACGCGCGGGCACAGGAGCACGCTAGCGTGCACGGGAGCGCGCTAACGCGCACGGGAGCGCACGAACGCGCACAGGCGTGCGCACCACTGCGAAAACAGCCAGTTTTGCTGCAAAATGTCCTTTTCCCTAACACTGAATCTGTAAGGTTCATATCTAGGTCGTGTTCCCATGTTGTAAAAGGAGTAGTAGAGAAATTCGAGCAATCATCAAAAAGAGAGGAGTATAAGGCCGAAATAAGGTGCCTTTTATGGATGGTATCTCTTCTAGATAAAAAGTGTTTTATTTGCATGTATGTCTAAGAGGGGATAGAGTGGGAGTTTAGTGTAGCATTCAGAGATTCTATAGACATAAGGGAGCCTCTTTGAAAAAAAATGTTGAGCCAGTACATCCATGTGAGGCCAGAATCTGGAGAGGAAGTTGTCATTCGTGCCTGGAGGGAATTCTGGGTTGGTGCATAGGAGATAGAGGGCTCAACCAAGGGGTTGGGTTTGATGATTTAGATGAGTATTTGAAAGCCTCTAAGGTGGGACCAACAAGGGGGTGTATTTTGACTTGAGAAAGAATATGTCTAGGGTGTATTCAAGGTAAGGATCTTAGGCCTTGTGTGACTAATTTATGTTCAAAATTAACCCACTCGTTGGCTGAGTGGTGAATGTTCCACTCGACAATACGAGCTAGGTGTATTGCCCAATAATATCGACACAAATCTGGTGGGGCTATTCCCCCTTTGTTTTTTGGGAGTGTGAGATGGGAAAATGTAATTCTGGGAGGTTTGCCTCTCCAGATAAAAGAGGAGCATGCTTGCCAGAATGATGCAAAAAAGGAGGATGGCAGTTCTATAGGGACAGTCTGCATTGCATATAGGAAACGAGGAGGATGGTCATTTTTAATAAGGCAGTTTTACCGAACCATGAAACATTGAGACAGTTCTAGCATTTCAGATCCTCTCGTGTTTCCTTTAAAATTGATGTGTAGTTTTAAAAGAGGTCCGATAGAGAGCTCTGTATTTTGATGCCTAAGTATGTAATTGCTTTCTTTGCCCAAGTAAAAGGAACTTTTTTTTGGCACATTGTGACCATGTTTGGGGATAGGGAAATATTGAGAGCATTTGATTTTGAGTGGTTGATTTTTAGATTAGAAAGTAATTGGAGATGCTCTAGGTCTTTGAGAAGATTTGGAAGAGAGATGTGTGGTTCTGTCAGATAGAGGAGTAAGTCATCTGCAAAGGCAGCCAGTTTATATGTTTGATTTTTGATGGTTATGCCTCTAATGTTCGGGTTTGTGCATATTTTGTTCAATAGGGGCTCCAGAGTAAGAACAAAAAGCAGTGGGGAGAGGGGACATCCCTGTCTGGTGCCATTGTGTAGGCGAAAGGCGATCGACAGGTGGCCATTTACACGGACCCTTGCTGTGGGGGCCGAATACAGTGCTTTTATATAGGTTCGTAATCAAGGTGGTATGCCAATGGACTCAAGCACAGCATTCATATAGTCCCAAGCCACCCTTTTGAATGCCTTTTCTGCGTCCAGGAAGAGGAAGAAACCTTGCTTTGCGATAGAGGTCAGCCAATGGTGGAGGTTTCAGGCTTTAATCATATTGTCTCTGCCTTCTCTGCCTGGAATGAATCTGACTTGATCCAGAGATATTAATGAAGGGAGCAGGGGCAGTAATCTGTTTGATATTATTTTGGCATTTATTTTTACATCAAGGTTGATAAGGTATATTGGTCGATAATTTGTAACCAGAGTGTTGTCTTTATCTTCCTTTGGGAGCACCGCAATGTGGGCTTCCAAAAGTTGGGGAGATGGCAGTACGTCTGATTGGAATGTTCGAAAGGTGGATAGGAATCAGGATTTTAAGGCTTCAGAAAAAGTTTTGTAATATTGAAGCGGCAAGCCATCTGGGCCTGGGGCTTTACCTACCTTCATGCCTTTCAATGCTCTCTCAAATTCTTGTTCTGAAAGGGGGGAATCTAGTTTGTTAGAAATTCTAGAGAGATAGGGGAAGGTACAAAATCTTTAATGAACTCTTGCATAAGCTTTGAACTTTTTTCGGAACCTAATGGGTATTTTTAGTTTGAGGGAATATTGTATAGTGAGTTACAGTATTGCTCAAATTGAGATGCTATGTCCTCATTGGAGGAATGGATTTTCGCTTGTGAGTCTTCAATGTGGTGTACTGTGGTGCTGCTTTTTTTATTCTGGACTGCTTTTGCCAAAAGTTTTCTGGTTTTGTTTCCTTGTTAGTAAGAAATCTTGTGTCTTAGAATGTATTGTTTTTTCGTTTTCAGGTTTAGTTCCTCAAGAAGGAGCTTTCTTGTTTGGGTCAGTTCCTGATATGTTGAGGCAGCAATATTGTGTTTGTGGGTTGCTTATAATAATTGTATACAGGACATAAGTGAAGAGATCTTTGCTTGTTTAACTTTTGTAATTTTTGACACATGTATGTGCCTCCCATTGGGAGAGAGGGGATGTTTCCTGGATGTCATTCAGTGAGAAGTAGTTTTGGATACAATCAGAAAATCTTTGAGTGTCTATTGGGTCTTTGAGTATGTAGGTATTGAGTCTCCAGGTTTTAGTTCTGGAGATGATTTCTGGGAAGACTAAGTGTATGGTGATTGGGTGGTGACCAGATAACAGCATGGGTTCTATTGTAGCCCTTTGCAGAAAGGAGATGTCAGATTGAGTTATGTAAAAATAGTCGATCCTGGAATATTTCTGGTGTAAGGGTGAGAAATATGTGTAATCCTTGCCCTGGGGATTCAGAGTTCTCCATGTGTCATGTCATATAAGCCTTTGCAAAAGTAGTTTCATTTGTTTAAGCACTCTGTAGGTTAGAGCTGAGGTGCCCGAAGATGTGTCCAATAAGGGGTTTAGGGGAACATTGAAATCCCCACTCAGGACAAGAATACCTGTTGAGAAGGATGTCAGTAAGTCTACTATTTGATGAAAAAGGATAGCTGTTTGGAGTGTAGATATTTGCAAATGTTACAGGTCTCATTCCATTTTTCCCTTTGAGAAATATGTATCTACCTGCCTCATCATACAATGAATTGATCAACTGGGATGGAGTTTGATTAGAGATTAAGATAGATACCCCTTTTGTTTTTGATTCCTTGTTTGTTGCATTGAAAACTCTAGAGAATTCTTTGTCTGAAAATGTAGGAATTTTGTCAGAGGTAAAATGCGTCTCTTGGACATAGACTATATTTGCTGTGTGCTTGTGAAATTCTCTGAGAAATTGGGAACGGTTCTCGGGGATGTTAAGGCCCTTAGCGTTTATGGAGACCATTTTCAGCGAGAGAGGAGAGGAGAGAGTATTTTGTGGTGTCATGTTGAAAAGCAACACTCAATCGCCTGGGTAACTGAAGGAGGAGAGATTTAGAGTGAATGCTCAGATCTCTGATCAAATGTGTATTGTACATTGGGTTTTTAGCCACGCGTGGAAATTAGGTATTGAGAGAGAACAAAAAAAGTATATCGTTGCTAGGCAGTTCACTATGCCCCTGCTGGAAGAGTTTGAATGTGCATTCAGTTCAATCAAACACTTAGAGTCTAGCTGAGTATTGTATAGGAAGAATGCTCCTTAATATGGAGAGTGGTAGACTTACAGGTGAAGGCGATGGGTCACAAACAATTCCATAAGAGACCTGTACGACAACATATGACAGGCATCTTCTAAGAAGCAGAAACAAGAAAACTTGAAAGAACGGGTTAACTGAGTAACTAGTGAAAACAATGGATTAGTTAGACTGACAAGGCTTTTATCCTGATTGAGTGGGATGTTAAGAGTGTTGGAAAAAGAGATATTTGCAACTCTTCCTTTGTTGAAACACCATGTTTGAAGTTCTGGCAGAGACTGTGAATTGCAACGGCAGACATCCATATTGTCATTGGTATCCAAACGGTCATGTTGTCTGGGTGAAGAAACACCCGGGCTGCGGTTCTGTGAATGAGCAGATGGGAATGAGTGGTTTCTGTGCCTGCGGTCACGTTGTCTTTGTGCTCTCGGGGTGCAGTTAGCTGCAATGTCGATCCAGACTTCATTGATTGAAAAGGAGTTGTATGAATCGGGTACTTCAATTGTAGCAAGGTTTAGGGTTTCAAAGAAGGTTTGTAAGTCATCCAGGAATGCGGAGTAAAGCCTCGTACACACGGGTGCAACAGTTGTACAACCGAACGTCCAACTTTGGACCAAGTCGGGTGTTGGCTGCTGTGTCTCGCATACTGACATGCACTAAGCGATCGTACAACCAAGCCTAACATAGTGACGTGTTATAAGCGTATAACGAGGAAGTTCAGGTGCATGCGATTTGTGAATTAGGAATGTAGATTTCCCAGAACGGACACTTCTGGGCGTTCCTGACTTCTGAGCATGCCTGTTTTTCATGGACAACTTTGTTGGACCAACTTCTCTGTATACACGGTACAACAGTTGTACAACCACATTTTGTACAACCAAAGTTTTCTAGTCTGCTCATTCAACTTCAGTTGTACGACGGCTGTTGTAATCGCGCGTACTAACGGGCGGATGATCGTACAACAAGCTGGTTGTATGACCATTGTTGTACAACCATTGTACCATGTGTACAGGCCTTAAGGCTGTATGTCCTCTCCAAGTGCCAGTGAGGGAGAAGGGGTATTTCTATCTGTATGGGGTACCTCTTGTTCTGAGTTGATCTAGGATTGGTCGCAATGCACGACGGTGCTGAAGGGTTATGTTAGAAAGATCCTGGAATAATTTGATTTCTACCTCATTAAAGATTATACGGCTGCGTTCATGTGGTTTTTTAAGGATTGCCTCTTTCAGGGGAAGTTTACCAGGCAACAATTAATGTCTCTTGAGGGTTCATTCTCCCATCCCCAGGGTCTCAGGGCCCTATGAATCCTTTCCATTTCCACCGGCGAGTCAGGGGGTCTATCAAGGAGGTCATTAAATATGCCTGTTGCTGTTTGCTCCAGGGTGGGTTTTTCAATGGACTCAGGAACACCCCTTATGCGTATGTTTTGGCGGCGTCCTCTGTTGTCGAGGTCTGCAAGGTGTCTGTGAATCTCAATTATGTGGGATAGGTTTATGTCTGATGCTTTCTGTACTTGTTTAATGGCATCCGCTTGGCGTGTTGAGGCCTATTCTACTGCCCCCAGCCTGGCTGCTATATTTTGAATGTCCGCCCCGAGATCAGTGATTGCTGCTGTGAGGGTGGATTTTATGTCTGCTGCCACCAATTGTAAGTCTGTGAGGCTCAGGGATTGTGCGGCATTGTTGGGCTGGTTGCAGTTCTCCCTCTGGGAGATAGTTGTATTGCTTACCGTGCTTGTCTGCTCTAGTCCCGAGGCTGCGGGCTTTTCCCTGCCAACATGCTGGAATGTTCCCAGTCAGTTGTGAGAGTGGGTCCTCAGGATTGCATGTTGTTGGGGTAGTACTGTCTGGCTTCCCTATGTTTTCCAGGCTTTCTGTACCCCGCTATGCCCAATGAAAGCTGATGTGTTGTCTCGTGTAGCAGGAGACGGAGAACAAGTGGCCATCTTGGATCAAAGCCAAACCACGCCCCCCGGTATTTGTCATAAATTTTCAGATACATACATAATTTGACAATCTTCACTTGTAACAGTGTTTCAAACAATCCAGTAATGTTATAAATGTTATCTTTAAGGGGGGTGCAGGTATGGGAGGGGAGGGAGGAAGGGGAGGGAGGTATGTGAGGGGGAAAAGGGATGGGGCATGCATGGAGTGAACATTAGTTGCTTATACCTTAGCATATTCCTTATACCAGTTCGACCAAGAGTTCCACAGTCATCTCAGCTTGGTGCTAGATTGGTTATTGTTTGAGAGGATCATCTCATAAATTTGGTGTGTTTGGACCATTTCAATAACTTTGATAATCGCAGGGGGTTTTGTATTTTACCATAGTTTAGTTATATTGCATCTAGCTGCGAGTAATATGTGCGTGGTTACTTTTCTGTGAACTTTAGGTAAATGGTTTATGTTCAGGTTTAGTAAGGCAAGGTCAGGCGTTGGCATTAGGGTTAGACCTGTGACCTGTGAAATAAGTTGGAAAATTTAATGCCAGTATGTGTTTAGTGATGGACATTCCCATAGAGTATGGATTAGGGTTCCCTGTAATCCACATTTCCTCCAGCAGTTGGGGGATGTATGATTGTCGAATTTGGCTATTTTATCTGGTGTTAAATATCTCCTTAGGGTGATATACTGTGTGAGTTCCCATAGTGACGTGCATTTTGTGGCCACGTATATAGATCTGAGGGCGTTTTGCCACTCTTTTCCAGAGTATGATTTTCCTAGGTCATGCTCCCATTGGTTGAATGTGAGGGAATGGCTAAACTGTGTCTTCTCTTGTAGGAGATTGTAGAAAATGGAAATGCCCTTGCTTCCTGAAGTGTGAGGCGAAAAAAAATGTGATAGCCTGTATTGGAATTTGATTTAGAAGTTGAGGGTTATTTTTAATACCGTGGGCTATTTGAAGGTATTGATAGTATGCTTCTAATCCCAGATCTAATTCTGTTTTTAGGTTTTGAAAGGTTTTTTATCTGGTCCTTGTTTATGAAGTTATTTATAGTTATGTGCTCTTTTAATTTATGCAGTGGGAAACCCGGGATAATTAATTTGAGTATGGATATAGGTAGGTTGATGGATGCTGCTTGGGTATTTTTCCATGTTCTAACTGTTGCTTTCATAGTTAACAGTATAGAGTTGTGTAGTTTTATTTTAGGCTGCAAGCTATAGATCCAGTTTTTTTAGTTTTTTGCCTGGTACGGAGAACCTTTCTATATCTCCCCATCTAGTTGTTGTTGTAGGGAGAAACCATTCCCTTGTTTGAGCTAATAGACTGGCCATATAGTAGTCCGCTATGTCTACTAGGCCTGATCCTCCTACTGATCTATGTTTGATTAGTCTGCATTTGGCTACCCGAGGTTTCTTTGCCCAAATTAATTTTTGAAGGGATTTTTGAAGGGAATCTGTATAGCTTTTAGGTATTGGGATAGGTAATGTGCGGAAAAGGTATAGCAGTTGTGGTAGGACGTTAATTTTAAATGTTGCCAGATGGCCAGCCCAAAAAAATTCTGGGACTGAGTAAATTTTTGTTTGTATGGGATAACGTTCTCTTTGTATAGGTTTTTTGGATGTCTTGTTAGTGTAGTTCCTAGGTATTCTATGCCTGATTCTGCCCATTGAAACGGAAATTATGTTGATAGGAGATTTTGGGTTGTACCATCCACTCCTAAGTCTAAGATATGTGATTTGGTGGCATTAGCCTTGTAATAGGAGATTGCGCCGAAATTTAGTAGTATAGTAGTATAGAGTACACCACTGGTAAAGACGAATATGAATTGGTCAGCATCAAAATGATGTTGTCAGCAAACAGGCTGATTCTATGGTTATAAATAATCTCTCACTTGGATCACTGATATCAGTTTAGATTGTTGGATAGTTTCAGCTAGTTTTTCGATAGACATGTTGAAGATGAGAGGAGACAAAGGGCATCCTTGGCGTTTTCCATTTGAAATTTAAAAAGGAGAGGATAGCATTTCACATACATATACTCTGGCAGAAGGAGCAGAATATAATGCCATTATGGCTGAGAGTATAGTGTTGTTAAATCCAAATTTGGTGAGAACTTCTTTTATATACCCCAGTGCACTCTGTCGAATGCCTTCTCTGCATCTAAAGATAATAGCAGAGAAGGTGTTCCTTCGGTGCTAGCTGAGTGTATGAGATTTATATGTTTTCTTGTGGCATCTGATGATTGTCTGCCTTGTACAAAACCATTCTGGTCAGCATTGATTAAGCAAGGAAGAAATTTGGAGATTCTAGTGGCAAGCAGTTTAGCATATACTGTAATTTTAAATCAACATTGAGTAGGGACATGGGTGTAAAATGTTGGGGAGTATCTGGGTTTTTGCCAGGTTTAGGTGAGGCTACTATCACAGTGGACAACATTTCTGGTGGAAAATTTGAGGAGGAGGCAACGTCATTGAAGTGGTCCTGAAGGTTGTAATACTCTCCTGGTAGACCATCAGGACCCAGGGATTTACCTGTCTGGAGGGAGCCTATTACTTATGTGATTTCTTTTTCTTTTTTTTTGTGTTTCAAATATTTTATTCATATATTGTCAACATACACATTAAGAGAGTCATTATACAATCTTTAACATATATCCGTTTAGACAAGTAGGGGATACAATCCCAATGGTGTAACATATGATGGTGTTATTATAAATGTTAACAAAGAAACACAATACGTTTAAGTATGTTGTATCAAATATTAGTAAGGTAACTGTATGTTCAAACAGATTGTTCCGAGTAATCTCCGATTACTCCGACACGAAAGGGTGGGGAGGACAGGGACGAGACAAGGGGAAAAAGGACAAGAAGGTAAGGAGAGCGGAGGGAAGGGAAAAAGAAAAAGAAAAAAAAAAAAAAAGGGGTGTACATGTAGGGCATAGGTTTCTTCCCCAGTCAGAATCCTAGAGAGTGGAGGGGGGGTGGACACTCCACCAACAACCCCCTGCACTTCACCGGATCCTCCTCACTTCTGTAAAAAGCGAGAGGAAAAAGTAGGCGCAGGCGTAGCTTATGTAGCAATTTTGGGGTCTGTTATCCACGTTGTTACACTACTTTATTAGGGTTAACTCTAAAGGAGAGTCAGATTTTCGAAATTCTGTCCACTTTTCCCAAGTTTTTGAGAAATGCGGGAGTTTGTCCTGGGCCAAGTGGACCATCTCCTCCATTGTTTCGATGTGATTTAATCGATGGATCCATTCTGAAATTGTGGGGGGTTTCACTGATCGCCAGTGCCTTGGGATACACATCCGAGCCACATTTATCATGTGCATGGGTAAAGACTTAAAATATTTTGTCCCCGTCGACGGCGAGGTATGTAACAAGAATTGGGCTGGGGAGAATTCTATTTGGCAGGATGTGAGCTTCCGAATCGTGTCAAAGACTGTGCGCCAGTAGGGCCGGATGAGCGAACACTCCCACCAAATATGTAGGAGTGTTCCCCTCTCCTTCTCACATCTCCAACAGATATCTGAAACTGAGGGTGTAAATTTATGAATTAAATCAGGGGTCCTGTACCACCTTGTTTTTAATTTGTACCCATTCTCCTGAACACTAACATTGAGTGAGCCTTTATGTATGTAAGAATCGATGTGTTGCCAGTCTGTTTCTGTCAGATTCAGTTTCAGTGTCTTTTCCCAGAATTTCCTTTCCGCGTCAAAAAGCTTATGGGTACTCAAAAATAGTGAGTTATATACCGTTGAAATCACATGGCGTTGAGGCGTTGATTCAGAGCATAGGGACTCAAAAGTTGTCAACGATCTAGAGAAATGGTCTCTGCGCGTCGGGTTGTCTAAAAAATGTTTTATTTGTGCATATGCCCAGAATGGAAAGGCGTTTGTCAGGGAGAGGTTCGCTAGGTTTCTCTGGCGTTTAAATTTGTCTTGTGAGAAAAAATGTTTCGCTAACATCTCCGCATAGGGCCACTCTGAGGCCAGAAAGGCAGTATTCAGTCCCGGGGGGAAGGCCGGGTTACCTTTAACTGGGGTGAGTGGGCTGAGTTTTCCTGATGTGTTGTATGTTTTACAGGCTTTGGTAAAGGCCATAAGAGTGGTTCCAATTAGGGGGTGTTCCTCCAGTTCTTTTGGTACATCCTTGGAAGGGAACCAAGGGACTCGACCCAGATCGGAGCCCGCAACCATTTTTTCCAGCTTAACCCACCCCTTGTGGTTAATGTGCACCTTCCAGTCTACCACTCGGGCCAAGTGACACGCTGTATGGTATCGCTGAAGGTCCGGAAGCCCAATTCCCCCTTGTGTTTTGGTAACACAAGTTTAGACCAACTAATTCTCGCTGGCTTGCCTTGCCACAGAAAGGTTCGACACATTTTTTTATATTGGGAGAAGAATGAGAGTGGCAAAGCTGTTGGTAGTGTTTGCATTTTATATAATAAGCGTGGGAGGACATTAATCTTGATGAGGGATGCCCTCCCAAACCAGGAAATTGTGGGTACATCCCAGCGTTTAAAATCTTTTTGTATTGCTTGGAGTTCCGCTAGAAAGTTTATTTTGTATAATTCCGAGAGGCGGTGCGGGATTTGAACGCCTAGATAGGTGATCGCGTCAGATTTCCACTGAAAGGGGAAGTTAGACTTACATTGTTCTACTAGTGCAGACGGTAGAGTTACGTTAAGTGCAAATGATTTGGGGTAATTAATTTGCAAATTTGATATATACTTGAATTTTTCGAGGGTGTCCAGAACAATCGGGAGGGTAGTTAGTGGGGCTGATAGAAAAAGTAAAATATCATCCGCGAACGCAGCGACTTTGAATTCCTTATCCCTTACTTTGATACCTTTTATGTCCGACTGCGCGCGGATGTATCTTAGCAAGGGTTCCAGGGTGAGAATATATAAGAGAGGGGACAATGGGCAACCCTGCCTAGTCCCATTATGGATGGAGAAGGCATTCGATAGGCAGCCATTCCCTTTTACACGGGCTTCTGGGTTGGTATAAAGGGCTCCAATAAATGCCGTCATATGTGCTCTCAAACCCAGGGCGCCTAGGACCTCCATCATGTAGTCCCATGCTACCCGATCGAATGCCTTCTCCGCATCCATTGCCAAGAAAAAGCCTTCCTGTTTGTTCGTCTCTAGCCAATGTTGTAGGTTTAAGGTTTTAATGGTATTGTCCCTGGCTTCCCTCCCAGGGACAAATCCGACCTGGTCTAGGCCTATCCAATTCGGGATATGGTAGGAGAGTCTCATTGCTAGGATTTTAGAGAATATTTTTAAATCTGCATTTAAAAGAGATATGGGCCTATAGTTGGCCACGATGTCTGGGGCTTTATTCCCTTTTGGAATCACAGCAATGTGGGCTTGTAATAGGGTGTGTGTCCGGGTTGAAGGTGAGGACAGGGTGTTAAAGGCTTTCAAGAAACTGGGAGCTAGAATGTCAGGGAAGGCTTTGTAATAGGCTGCCGGGAAGCCATCCGGGCCCGGACTTTTGCCCGGTTTTGTAACCTTAAGGGCTTCCGTCCATTCCGTAAGGGATAAGGGGGCTTCCAGGGCAGCTCTATCCTCTGCTGACAGCGGTGCTGGGCAGTAGCGAGATAGGAAGTCTCTAATCATGCTAAGGCGATGACTATCTCCCTCAGGGCGTGTTGTCTCTTCCCGTAGATGGTATAACTTACTGTAAAAGTCATGGAACTGTCTTGCTATGTCGTCATTGGTCACATGTTTTTTCCCTGTAGTGTCCGTAATATGATGTACGGTTCGCGTAAGAGTACGTTCCTGTGTGAATTTAGCTAATAATCTACCTGGCTTGTTCGCCTGTTCATAGAATAGGTTTTGGATTCGTTTGCGTCGTTTCTGGGCTTTAGAAGCGAGTTCTTGTAGTAGTAGTTTCCTAGTTTCAGCTAGTTCCTGTGCTACCTGGGTAGCTAGGGAACTTTTATGTTTCTTTTCCAGTTTCACTATCTTCTCAGACAGCTCCGCCACTCTCCTCTGGGCCTCCTTTTTGTTTTTGGCTGATAGTGCAATAAAATGGCCTCTCACCACACACTTATGTGCTTCCCATTGTGTCATGGGCGAAGTGTCTGGGGTGTCATTTGTTTGGAAAAATTCTCCAATGGTTTTCCTCACCGCTGTCAGATCTCCAAGATCTGAAAGAAGCGAGGTGTCCATTCTCCATATGCGTGCGCTCTGTTCCCTCAATGGGAAAAGCAGTGTCATTGTAATCGGATGGTGGTCTGAAATGACCATGTTCCCTATTGAGTGGAGGTAGCCCAGGTCTGCCTGACTTAAAAAGAGATAGTCTAGCCTCGAATAGCGACCATGCGGAGATGAGAAAATGGGTTTAATTCTTAGTATGTGGATTGAGTGTTCGCCAGCTGTCATGAAGCGCCAGAGAAGCCAATTGCGTTTTGATTTGGCGTAATGCAGCGTAAGACAGGGAAGATGAACCATTGGATGAGTCCAGAGTTGGGTTTAAAGTCACATTAAAGTCTCCCCCCAGCACTAAAATGCCTGACCTGAACGAGGTGGGTTGAAGGAGCGTTTCCCTTAGGAATGATACTTGTTTGGTGTTTGGGCAATAAATGTTCGCTAGTGTCAAGGGCTTGCCTTTCCAAAGGCCTTTAAGAAATAAAAATCTGCCGGCAGGGTCTGCCAATTGCTCAGAGAGGTCAAATTGACATGATCTTGAGATCAATATAGAAACCCCTTTGGTTTTCGAGTCACTGCACGTGGCATGGTATACCGTTGGGTAGCGAGCGTCATGTAGGCGCTGAATCGCATCTCTCCTGAAATGTGTCTCCTGTAGGAAGACAATCTGTGCTTTACTATGGTAGTCTTCTGCAAGGACATTACTCCTTTTCTCAGGGGAGTTAAGGCCCTTGGTGTTAAGTGAATATATTTTAAGGGATATTTTATCCATTCTGGTAGAAACCGCTGCCATTTTATCCCCTGCCCCCCGTAAAATCACTCCAGGGGGGATTGGGGAGAGAAAGAAAAAAAAAAAAAAACCGGGGGGAGTAAAAAGAAAAGAAAAGAGGGGGGGGAACGGAAGGAGGAAATACACGTGAGGGGGGGAAGTTTAGGGAAAGAAAGCTGAGATACCGGAAATCACTCGGGAAGTATACTGAAGACCCTAACTGTAGGGGTCTCAGTAGAAACCGGAGGTGTCCGCTAGCTAGCTAAGGCACCTAGGTGAAGTAGCTAACAGTAACATTAGGTAAGAAAATGTAAACCAGTTATGCCGGAAAAGTATCAGACGAGAACCCGCCTCTCCGAAGTGCGGGAGGTGTCTGGCACAGAAACTAACTCTACTTAACATGTACTACCTCCGTCCAGGGACTCTATGTTTGAAGATATCCCCGGAGGGAGTCCCCAGAGGGGTTCCGTGTCCGTATATACAAGTGGGTCCTCTTCCTGAGGTACCCTGAAGGTGTCATGAAGTCCCTGTCCCAGATGATCCCCCTGTAGATCTACATTTGCTACATAAAGGTTAATGAAATATTCTATTAGGCCTTATGCAGATGTTCAAAATCCTATCTGACCAGTCTGGGAGGGTGAGCCAAAGTCCGCAGTGGCTGTGTGAACAAACAGTGAGAGTACCTGTGAGGCACTTCAGGTCTAACTGATAGTCAGATCCCGGAGGCCACATTGTGCTGATAGCCTGGCATCATTGGCTCCTCCCCTCAGACCGGCCCCAAGCTCCAATACACTTCCGGAATCCGTCACCTTCATGTATAGAACAGAAAGAAGAATCGTTAGGGGGGTTACTTTATACAAACATTATGGAAAATCACATAAAAGAGAGAACTTGCACACCCATATGGCAATACACTTCCCCTACAACCCGAGAAGTAGGAGGGGGAGCAAGGGGAGAAGGGTATCATCCCTCTCCCCCCGTTCCCCCCCCACAGTCTGTAATACCCGTCTCATAAGCATCATCTGTATTATGTTCTCATCTCATTTGCCTTCATGCATTGCTGTCTATGACCCCCCGGTGATCCCGTGAGCCCACAAAGCGGTTCCCACAAAAGCACCAGGTGGGCCACAGCCGCAAGGTCTGGACTTGTGCATCAATTTATGATTATTTTATCTTGGTTAAAACATTTCTGACCATTTTTGATATTTGTACCCAACCATATCCTTTGAATAATTTATATGACTATTATCTTGTTTACATGCTATTATGAATTTTCTATGACCAAATTAATAAATGTTAATTATATACTATCTATACCATTTATGGCATTTTATTCGTGGCAGGTTTCTTGAGGTATATGTACCAATATGGTTTCGAACTTAGTTAGTACTAATGGGCATGTCAGCCTCATTTAAAGCCCCACCTTTTCTTTTCGCTTTTGTATGTATACAATAGGGGTGGAGGTCTGCCATTGCGGCTTCATGTCAGATCACTACACATTTTTTATTATATAATTCCAGGGTGGAAGACACCCATTTCCTTATAGTGATCTGCCATGACCTTTCCATTAATATTATCACCAGAGCTATACACCCATTATCCATATTCTTCCTTTGTTATACAGTGCCCCCCTGGATATACAAGTTTTCTTTTTCTTGCTGGGTTTGAATTTTCCAGCGTGGCTGGGTCACTGTTTGCGGGCCCTATGGGGGTGACCTGCCTATTGGGGTTGCGATGTTGGGCAGCCCTTTCCCCGTCCCCGTCTGGTCCTTTTTGCGACGGGGGCGGGGATTGTTTCTCCCCGCATCGGCGTCATGCACACACGCACCGCCCCCTGCGTCGCCAGACGCTCAAGGGGGGTGGTGCTTGTTTTTCCATCTCACGCCGCAGCCGGGGGGGAGACACATCCGGGGCGGACACTTCCGCTTCGGAGTGCTAGGCCTCCTTCCCGGCACCTGTGGCGTTGGTATGACGTTGGCGGGACCCCGCCCGGATCCGGGGGTACATAGCGGAGGCTGACCGCATGATAGCCACTCATGCTTCACACGACGAGAGGACACATCCCCTGTTTCCCTCTATACGGGCACACTGTCCAGGTAACATTTGCATAGGTCTCACTATTCCTATCGTTTTTGGTTTTGCTCACTTTTGCAACCACCTATTTCTTTATCTCAATCTTCTTTTTCACATTCATCATGCCACTCACTTCCACCCCCTCCAATATTTTTTATTTTACATTTCAGACACCTCACACCCACTTCCACATCACACCCATAGCCCATGATGTGGCGGTCCGATCGGCCTCTGTTTGTTTCCCGGGTCTTTCGGGTGGGTACTCCCGCCTCAACCCCGTGTCAGGCTATCCCACTGAGGCCCGCACTCCAGGACCCACCTACAGCTCGGAAGCCACCCATGTAAGATACCATCACATAATCGTTTGGCTTTGTTTGAAAATATTTTCTACATGGGAGGACACTGTATACTAATGTGTATTTATGTATTTTCTTTTTTCCTTAGACTTTTGTGCACCATACTCCTGATGAGTAGCATAAGCTACGAAACGCGTAGAGTTTTAATTAGGGTGCTCGGACTATATGTTATTTTATTGACATTGTATGGAAAAATGTTTTTATTGTTAATCATGGTATATGGGTCTGGACTTGTGCATCAATTTATGATTATTTTATCTTGGTTAAAACATTTCTGACCATTTTTGATATTTGTACCCAACCATATCCTTTGAATAATTTATATGACTATTATCTTGTTTACATGCTATTATGAATTTTCTATGACCAAATTAATAAATGTTAATTATATACTATCTATACCATTTATGGCATTTTATTTGTGGCAGGTTTCTTGAGGTATATGTACCAATATGGTTTCGAACTTAGTTAGTACTAATGGGCATGTCAGCCTCATTTAAAGCCCCACCTTTTCTTTTCGCTTTTGTACACAGCCGCAAGTAGCTGTATTTGATGCGCAGAAAACTATTACCCTTGTATAAAGTAATCAACATTCAACATTGTAACAAACAAAAAATGGCATGAATGACATGTCCAGGTACCTCAAAGAGGACAAATGGAGGCCAGAGGTGTATAATTCAGTTTAGTTCACTCTGAAATCTTGCCTTTCCCCCCTCCCTCCTCTCATCTCCCTATATTCCCCTGATACCTGCCCCCTCAGTTACTCAACTCTGAGGGAGGGATGTACCATGGAGCAAACACGCCCCAAAGTCCTCATGGAAGGGGGGGGTGATTGTGAAAGGCGTCCAAGGCCTAGGCCATAGTCATAGGGCTAAGAGGTCCCAGGAGATAATGTCTTCCAGTAAGGATCCTGAAACTCAGATCAGCATCAAGATAGAAAGCACGGCACATTTTAGTGAATACCCTATGGAGCAGTATGCGTCTCCTTTATCTCCTCAACTAAGTGTCTAACAGTAGGTAGTGTCAAACCTCTGATTATTAGTCATCTGGACCTGAGGGTTCCGTATCCCGGGAAGTAAACCAGAATGTGCCTTGCAACTCAGGGGGCACTTAAACAAACAGCAAAATGAAAAATAAGTTTGTGCAGTACTGTACTCACGGCTCATGTACCAAGATGTGATGAACAAACCTTGTTGCATATAGCGGCTTGGGTAACTGGCAGGTTTCCCTGGCCTTTATAGATCAGGTGAACATGATGAGCTTAAGGTTGGGCTGTGTCGTCAGGTGGAGTAGGCTAAGTAGAGGTGCATCTTTGAATGGGAGTGGGGTCGGTCAGATTCCTGTTTTGCGACGGACCGAAGACAGGGAGGCTCTCGGGCTGTCTTCTGTCTCCATGTCTCCGCGTATTCTTTGTGGAGATGAATTAGAGAGTCTGCGGCGTCTCTGTCTGCTCCTCTGTGAACGTGGAGATTCTTCCTGATGTACTGCAATCCAGGGTTCAGGAGGCAAGAAAATGCTGTACCAGTCTGGCACTTGTACTTCTGGAATGCCTAGTGTGGAGCAGAACGTAGGCAGGTCATCCGGTGCTCTCAGGGAAGCTGTCCGATTTCCGTTCGTTGCTTGTAGACAAAACGGAAACTTCCATCTATAAGCAATCCGTCTTTCTCTTAGTAGTTGGAGCAAAGGTCACAGGTCCCTTCTATGCTGCAGGGTAATAGCTGAGAGATCCTGGAAAATCTGGATGTGAGTTCCCTCGTGTATAAGTTGACTGTGGTTGCGCGTTAAGCGCAGTATCTCTTCTTTTTGCATGAAATTCACCAAACAGCATACAGTGTCCCTGGGGGGGTCTGTGTCTCTCCCCCTAGGTCTGAGTGCCCTGTGGCAGCGCTCCATCTCGATAGGGGCATCATGAGGTCTTCCCAGTACTGTGTTGAAGATTGCCCATACTGTAGACTGAAGGTGCGGACTCTCCACTGATTCAGATATCCCACGCACCCTCAGATTGTGCCTGCGCCCCCTGTTATCTAGATCCTCTAGGTGGCGCTGCATCTCAATAAGATGGCGAGTAGTGTTGCTGGAAACGGCCTGTACTTTTTGTATAGCCGCTCCGTGTGTTACAGTGGCCGTCTCAACGATCTCTAGGCGTCTGGCTACTGCTTTAATGTCAGTTTTGAGGTCGGAGATCGCCGCGGACAAAGTGTTTTTGATGTCCGCGGCTACTTGCTGTAAGTCTGCTAGGCATAGCAGGGGCGAGGGCAGGGGATGTTGTGTACCTGCCAGGGGGAGTCCCGCTACGATCGCGTCTGCTGCTGATCGCGGTGTACTCGAGTCCGAGGCTTGAGATGCGGCCTGTGTCTCCGTGTGCTGAGTGCGGAACATCGCCGGAATAGTCCGGCTGAGCTGCGTGGGTGGATCCATGAGTGATCCTCTGAGTTGAGCCTTCCTTTGCTACTCACTCGAGTGGTGTGACACGGTCCTCTCCGCTCCACAGATAGCTGATTATGTCGCCGGACGGAGGAGCTCCCTGATTAAGCTGCCATCTCGCTCCAGTGCCAGGCCACGCCCCCTACTTATGTGATTTCTGATTTTGAGAAGGGAGACTTCAATTCTTTTAATTGGTCTTCACTAAGAGTGGGGAGTTGTATCTTGGCTAAGAATTCCTTAATTACTTCTGCAGATGGTTGTGGAGTATTTTTGTCATTTTTAAGATTGTAAAGAGAGTCATAATATGCACTAAAAGCATTTGCTTTATCCTGCGGGTTGATTCATTTTTCTTTTGTGAAAGGGTGGAATATATATGGGATTGATGCTTTGACCCTTTGGCCACGTATACGTTGAGCCATATTTTTCCCACTTTATCTGAGGTGGAATAAGAAGTGGCTTTAAGTTTACCATATGCTTTTTCATAGGAATGTAAGAGGAGAGCCCTCAATTTCTGATGAAGAGCTAACAATTTAATTTTGAGATCATGGGATGGGTGGAGTTTGTTTTGGGAGTCAGTAATTGTGATTTCTGTAGTGAGCTTGTCTAGATGTTGTGTCCTCCTCTTTTTTGCAAATGAATTCATTTGAATCAAAACTCCTCAAATGAAGGCTTTATGAGCCATCCAGAGGGTAGAGGAGTGGGGAACGGAGCCTTGGTTATCCACAAAAAAGTTAGTCAGGGGTTTTCGAATGAGATCAGCATATGGAGTTGCTTGCATGGTATAGCTATTTGCTCTCCAGAGTTTGGTTGTGTTGGTTTTTCCATTTGATGTTATTTTGATACTCACTGGAGCATGGTCCGACCATGTAATGGTGTCGATGGTTGAGTTTTGGATTTTTTGCAGTGTCCATTTGTCTACTAGGAAGTAGTCAATTCGGGAATACATATTGTGAGGAGCAGAGAAAAAGGTGTACTCTTTTTCAGTGGTAATGTGGTATCTTTACACGTCGTATAAATCATGTGATTGAAGGAAGTTCAGCATGGGGGAGGTATGTCTTGGTGAGGGGTTAGAGGTGTCCAATGTATGATCCGGTATTAGGTTAAAGTCCCCACATATAATTAGGGAGCCTTATCTGCATTTATTAACTTTTTTCATTAACTTGTTGAGGAATCTTAATTGGTGAGAGTTAGGAGTGTATATACACACTAGTGTGTATGTGGATCCTTTGATATTGCAGATCAAGATCAAATATCTACCATTTGGATCTGGTATGATCTCGTAAAGGAGAAATTCAGTGTTTTTGTTGATGGCCACTAATACACCTCCTTTCTTTTTTTGTGAGTTAGAGGCTAAGAAGGTGTGTGGGAAGTCTTTTTGGTGGCACGGAGGGGTAGCAGATTTTATAAAGTGAGTTTCTTAGGCGCATATTATGTTGCAATGCGACTGTAGTGCCAACTTCCACAATGATGGCTTTTTTGCGGGGTGGTTGAGCCCTTTAACATTTATTGTGACAATTTTAAGAGCCACGTGGGTTGAGTTATATGATGTTTGGTAGTGTGCTCAGAGTTCAGTTGAGTAGGAAGGCAGCTTCTACTTGTGTTTGCTGTTCAGTGGTTCTTCAGGGTGGTCACTCAGGCGATGATTCGAGGATACATGCATGTGAATTGAACAGTGTAGTTAGTAACAGGGAACAAAAACAAAATAATAAAACTGCACAGCCTTGTATATTCATAGTTGACTGTTCTAAACATATTGGGGGAAACAGTTCAATTGAGATTAGCGTGCCGACTAGGATGTCATCAAGAGAGACCTTGCTCTGCTGGTTAGATAGCACCTTTTTTATTTAGTTGTCAATGTTTCTTTGGACGGGGCCCTGAGTGGGGTTTGAACCAGAGTGGTAGGATTCTGTCCAGCATGTTGCCCGAACCATTTGGAGGAATCTGGGCGGGTATAATTCCCCAAGTAGTACAATCCCTTTTTCCAGGGAAGATATAGTGTGTGTTGTACCATTGCGTTTCACACTTATCTTAGTGGGATGTTTCCACTTGCATGGTATATTGTTGTTGTGGAGTGATTTCGTGACTGCATTTAGCTGTCTATGGAGATCCAGAGTGTATTTTGAAAGATCAAAATATATCTGAATGTTTGCATAAGGGTCTGGTAGCTTTCCCAATTTGGGGGCTTTTTTAATATTAGCTCTTTTGAGGAGTAAAAGTGCACTCTCATGAGTACATCTCTGGGAGTGCTGTCAGGTAAGAAGGAGGGCTTAGGTATACGGTGAATGCAGTCAGTTTTAAGCTCTAGGGGTGGTAGATCTGGTGCAAGCATATGAAATAGCTCTGGACGGCAAACAGAGAGAAAAGGAAACTGCTCCAAGCTTTGCCTGTTAGGCTGAGCAAGTCTCAGTAATTGCAAGTCCAGACAGCAAACAGAGAGGATGTGACTAAGCGTCCCCCCTGAGACATGAAACGCGTTAGCTGTTATGCCCCATCAGGGGTCCTGTTCGTGTCTTCATGTGATGTATTGATCTGCTTTTTATACTCTTCAATAAAGCGGTGTGTTTTTGGAAGTGTGGCTGTCCAGGAATTTCTTCATCCTATATGAAATAGCTCTGTGGTAAATTGCATGAGATTTTGTGTGGGGACACTTTTGGGGACCCCCCCATAGTTTCACATTATTTCTTCTCGAACAATCTTCGAGATCTGTGAGTTTTGCGCGCTTCCAGTGCCTTTCTTGCTCCCCTTTCTAGTGTCAATGATGTTGTTTACCATTGTGGTAATGTCAGTTATGTCATGTTCCACTTGATTCACCCTGTCTCCCATTATGGATAGTTCTTTGGAGAATTTGTAGGTGATATTTGTGAATTCAGTATTTAGAGAGTGAGGTAATGAGAGAAGCATTTCTTTTATCTGCATGTCTAGTACAGGCTGATTAGAGGTGGGGTAGCTTTCTAGGGGGATTGTAGCTCAGTAGATACTGTGACAGAGATCTGTTCAGAACTTACCCCAGTATCAGGAGCCATTGCATCTAGTCTCATCCTTGATTTTGCTGGGCTAGAGCAGGGAGGGCTGTGGAGTGGAGAGGGGCTTCCAGGAGAGGCTCTCTCAGTACTTCCATTGGCGTCCGGGAGCTCTAAGTAGTGGTTGCTGCATGGGGTGGAGGAGGGGGCCGCGCTGCCAGAGCCATCTTGACCTCCTCCACTCTCAGGCCAGTGGAAGTAGGCCGTCAACTTCTTGGGCTTACAATCACCCTGCCACTTTCTGGACATGGCCAGGAGGGAGCCAGAATAGCCATGGACTGTTGTGGGAACCCATAGAGGTGTTTGCGGTGCTGTGTGTTGCTTGGTGTCGCCTGCGTCTCTCTCTGCGCTCCGGAGCTCTTGTCCTAGGCTTCCATCCCTGCGAGCACTAGCCACGTCTCAATTTTCAATATATTGCTATGTTATAATACTACCATAAATAGTTGGGACTGGGGGCTGTTCAATGTGCTTTTAGGCCCCCTTAGGCCCCATTGGTGCTTTTGAATGCACTGTTTAAAGTATGGACAGATGTGTAATTTATGGTTGTTCACAATTTCAATTTTCAAAGTTATTGCACCAGTTGCCTGTACTATTGTAGATTAAGATGGTCTCCCTTTCCCACATATGTAGGGCCTGTCTTGTCTTGCAGCTAGGAAAGGGGACCTCACCTACTTTCTCTCTTTTTTTCTCTCTTCTTTTCTTGTACTTGTACTTTCTCTTTTCGCTACATATCTTGGGCTACCCTGTGACCTGGTATTATATCTCTCCCTGGGATTTTACCTTCAGGTATTCTCCCTTCCCTCTTCTCAAATATAATGGCGGTACATAGTCACATCTCTTTGTCCTCTTACAACTGCAGGAGCTTCAACACCTCACAAAGCTGCTGTCCTAACACAGGTTTTAGAATGGTTCCCTCATTCTTTTACTAAGGCCTCTACTATGGTTGAACAGGACCTCTCTCCGGTTGACCTTTGAGCCCTCCTTTGGTGCTACAAGCAGGACCTGCATAAGCTCCAATTGTCGTCTACCCTGACACTTGCAGCTATGCATATATGGTATAAAAAAAGGACTTCAGGGTCTTCTGTCCTCAGATCCGTCTCCTACATTGGGACCATTATCACGGTCCTCCTGGCCAATGGTGCAATCTTTCATACACCCACATACTGGGCAACCTGTCCTCACTGGGGGTGGCTTACTGCCCTTCATCTATCCCCTTTTGCTCTGGATTATTTAATTCCACTCAATATGAACAGCTATTCTCCCTCTCTGAGACACCCAGACATCTACTTTCCTCAATATATCAGTTATTACATGCGTTAATGTGTGATGATGAGCTCCCACCATACACCGGGTTGTGGTCTGCGTAGTTGGGGAGAGAGCTGGCAATTGGGGATTGGTAAACATCTTTTCATTTCACTCACAAGTCTACGATTTCCTGTTACACTCAAGAAAAGAACTACAACTCCTTTTCAGATGGTACAGGGACCCCCTCTCATTACATAGGATGTTCCCATCTATGTCAACTACCTGTTGGAGATGTGGCAAGGCAGAAGGGAACTACTTACACATCTGGTGTGATTGCATGAAGATTCAACCCTTTTGGTCACACATTTTTACTATTTATAATGTAGCCAATCCCCGGCAGGGGTTGCTGAATGTAGTGTTTGTCTGTCACTGTGCCCAGCCAGGCATTCAGTTCCTCAAGCACTCAGAGTCATTGAACAGTCCATACACTTATTTTTGTATTTTATTGAGGGGATTAACTTGAATAGGGATGGGATATATGGGATGCTCAGGACAATTCAATGCAAACTTGCTTGGGACTTCTATATATACCCCAGTATATACACTCCAGACTTCTCTCCAGCACAACTCTTGCTTAAGTCCTCTTTCCTTTCCTCCTCCAGCATTTCACTTGCTGCAGACTGTTACTTCACCACCTTACCTTGCTGCGACTGTTGCTCTTCCAAACTAGCTAGCACCGCATGGTTAGGCCTGACACTACTTCCGCCAGGCCTCATTGGATTGCCTTTTGTGGGCAGGGGCCTTGGGCCCCTGTGGTATAGAATAGTTCAGGTGCTAGCCATCCTCTACTCCCAGATAGCTCTCTTCAGGCCCTGCCAGCCAGACCAGCCAAAAAGACCTCTCTCCACTGCCCCTTCCACAGTCCTCTCTTCTGGTTATGCACCCATCTCTCAAGTTGCAAACTCCCAGCTCTCTAAGGCATGCTTTCCCAGTCCTCCTGACTGTGCGTCACTCACCAGCACTTCACATGCTGCGACCAGTTGTCCTCCCTGCAGATTCTTAGTAGTGTTCTCTCCCACTGTTCTCTACTTGCTCTCTCACGTGCCTCTGTACCAGGATCTCTTCTCTCCTCCTGGATGCACCCGAGCTCCGGCCCAGGATCACCCCCCCAGACTGGGGAGCTCTCCATGGGCCCCGACAGCCTCCACACTCTCTCACTCCAGCTCTTCCACCTGACAACTCCCCGCAGCTGACTGACCTCAGGTATTTAAGGAGGCCTGCCCCCTGCCAATCCAAGTTGGGGGTTGGTCAAGGCTCCTTAAGATACCCCAGGCAGCTCCACCTCTTTTCTCCACCTTTCCTTCTAGCACCTTCTAGAAGAATAGGGGAGGTAACTGAGAAGTGACACCACCTGTGAGTCACCAATTGCTACCCTGAGCCACTCCCAGCCCATAATGAAAACAAACAGGCTTAGCAACCAGCCAGGCCTGCCTAAATTTACCTACACTGCCAGAGAAAAACCTCACTCTAGCACCTCACTACCTAGAGGATGCTATAATAATTAATTGTGTAATGAATCCCTACGACCCACTCCAGAGGTGGCACTCCTGTCTATGCTCCCAGGTTCAAAGGCATCCAAAAAACAAAGTTTACTATGCTTCTTTTTCTCTCCACAGCGAGACAGTTAATAACCTTGTTTTGGAAAACAGATACACCTCCTTCTTTGTTTCTACTATCAATGATATCATGCGGATGGAGGAGATGTTAGCGATGAACAATGACACATTTGAAAGGTATAAAATCCTATGGTATATGTGGCTCGACTTCTCCACCTCTGCCACCCTTAAAGATATGTTACAACTACCATTACCATGTTTTTCATAATTATGGTATATTTTGTTTTCCCTTTCCCCTTGGCCACGGGGGTGGTCAGGATCTTTCTCCTTTTTCTTTTCTGGGCCTCTCTGGGCCTACTTCTTCTCCTCTACTTTCCTTCCTTTCTTTCCTCCACTCCTTTCTAATATAGATGTATTTTTTATGCATTTACAAGCACCGATTGCACACCATGATATGATATCTATGCCTGGGATGCCTGTCTTCTCCTGGATTAAAACAGTATTATTGTTTATGCTTACCTTGGCCTTATTTTTGTTATCAAAATGTTGCTGCTTGGATGCATCTCTATCGTGTTCTACTTTGTTTTCTTTCTGGTAAACCAATAAAGATATATTTGCCTCTAACTCTCTACTTTTAAGGGTTATGGTGCTTACAGTATGGTGCTTACGTATATCGGCTGACTGACTGACATATTTTTGATTATCACATATTTTTGTTTTTTTCATATTTTTATATTTGTTTCAGATATAGTATCATAGCACAGAAGAGTTTATTTATTTAGGTCATTAAAGATTTTGTGTACTTTTATTCTTGCAATTTAAGCTGCATGAAAAAGGCCCTTCTCTTGCTGAACATTTTTTTTTCATTGGTGCATGTCCTTCCTGTCAGTATTCAGTTATCCATGACCTATTTTTGAAAAAAAAGCAAAAAAGAAGTTAATATTTAGCTCTCGTAGACTTCAATTCAGTTTAGCATTATGTGCCCAGCTCATCCCTACTATCAGATACCTGCAGCTGCTAAGGATTAGTAACACGCAGGTAAACTTTTTTACCTTTGACCTTGCCGTGAAAATGTACTTTTAACCACTACAGATCTGCGCTATAGCTGAAAGACAGCTACAGGTGGATCTGAATTGCCGGGGGGATGTCCATGGATGTCCGCCCCTTTGCGCATGCCGTGGGACGGACGGACTCGATGTCCGCCAGAGACCCGTGATCACCTAAGAGAGAGGCAGAACGGGGAACTGTCAATGTAAACACGGCGGTTCCCTGTTCTGTGAAAGGGGACATGACAGATCTACTGATCCATGTCACTGGGATCAGTGAGATCTGTTATGCCCCTGCCAGCCCAGCCCCCATACCTTTAGAACACAGTGAGGGAACACAGTTAGCCCCTTAGTGTTAACCCCTTCCCTGCTAATGTCATTTATACAGTAATCAGTGGCTATTTAAATTTCTGATCTCTGTAAAAATGTCATTGGTCCCAAAAAAGTGTCAAAAATGTCTGACATGTCAGCTGCAATATTGCAGTCCTGATAAAAAATCACAGATCGCCACCATTACTAGTAAAAAAAAAAAAAATATTGTAAAAACGCCATAAATACATTCCCATATTTTGTAGATGCAATAACTTTTGAACAAACCAATCAATATACGCCGATTGCGATTTTTTTCTACCAAGAATATGTAGAAGAATATATATCAGCCAAAACAGATGAATATATATATATATATATATATATATTTTTTTTTTTTTGGATATTTATTATAACAAAAAGTAAAAAATATTGTTCTTTTTTCAAAATTGTCGCTCTTTTTTTGTTTATAGCGGTGATCAGAAGTGACACACAGGTGATTAAATACCACCAAAAGAAAGCTCTATTTGTGGGAAAAAAGGACATCAATTTTGTTTGGGTACAACATCACATGTCCGCGAAATTGTCAGTTAAAGTTAAAAAATATACTTTTTGGCTGGAAGTGATTTTTTAACATTGTCAGCAAGTTCTCACATACTAAGTATGTAAATCTGACCTCTATGTAAATGTATTGTTCAAAACTATAAGGAATTGCATTGTACTATTTGTAGTTAGTGATCTCACAAGTACAATTAGAAGTGTTATGTCATATAAGACAAGAGACAATTATTTCTAAAGTATATTAAAGTTAATTAGCATATAACATTTAAGACAGCTGTTGATAGTATACTTCTAACTACTATGGGATTAATTAGAATTTGATACTAATGTGATTAAATTTGTCTGCATGTGCATTGTTCTTAGACAAATAAGCATTTTTATAAGCATATTTAAATATGACAATCATTTGTAGTTACATGCACTATACATAGACTGTTGGCGATCTAACTAACCCTTGTATTATCTAGTTATCGGTTTTAAACAAGTGATATTAAACATGACATGATCTTTCAGATTGTAGGCTTTTATTCATTGATTAACCACTTCAGCCCCGGGAGGATTTACCCCCTTCCCGACCAGAGCACTTTTTGCGATTCGGCACGTTAAGGTTTTGCATTTGAGTGCGATGAGCCTGTACAACAAACATTCTGGTGTATTTCCCTTACCCGTGTGCTATGTATAGTAGTCCATAGGCACGAATAGCTGGGCTTCTCAGGTAGGGCAAATGAACCAGAATTTAGGCTTTAGAGTAAAATAAGTTTTCATCGCTGTCTGTGTCCCAGTTGGGGGAGATTTCCCTTCATTAAAATAAAAATCTGTTCATTTTAGTATTTTTATAATTATTATTTCTGTTTGTTGCTTCATTGGAGGAATTTGAGGGGAGTTAGGAAGTGGTAGGAAAAATCTCTATTTCTAGATCTCTAAACAGCAAACAAAATTTAAATCCTGGCAGAGGTTCTACCCTTTTCTTAACCGCTTAACGTGAATCACCGTTTATAAACGGCGGCTGCTTTAAGTGGATGTATCGGGGTATAGCCTGCAGCAGCTCGGGAGCCGCTCGGTCGTTATCACAGGCAGTCGGAGGGGCCATCCCCCATCCCACCACCGCCCGCCGCTCTTCTCTGGCCTCCCGTCCCACTGGGAGACTGGAGCTCTGATTGGACATGTCCGGCCGCTAACTGGACTCCCTGTGGAAGCAGGAATCAGCTTCGATCGGGACTCCTTCGTACGTTTACGGAGCAACGTCACAACGTCACTTCTGGCTTACTTGGCGGATCTTGACTGGTTTTAAAAAAAAGATAGTATTCAGAATCACAGTTTTTGACGATCTGAATACTGTGAAATGTAAAGGAGGGATGGGGGTCTTTTAGACCCCCCATCCCTCCATAAAGAGTACCTGTCACTATATATTACTATCACAAGGGATGTTTACATTCTTTGTGATAGCAATAAAAGTGATCCGATTTTTTTTTTTTTAAAGGAACAGTGTTAAAAAAAAATAAAATAAGTAAAAAAATGTAAATAAAAAAATGAAAGCGCCACCGTCCCCACGAGCTCGCGCAGCAAAGAAAACGCATACGTAAGTCACTCCCGCATATGAAAACAGTGTTCAAACCACACATGTGAGGTATTTCCGCGATCGCCAGAGTGTGAGCAATAATTCTAGTAAAAGACCTCTTCTGCACCTCTAATCTGGTAACCGTTAAACATTTTTAAAGCGTTGCCTATGGAGATTTTTAAGTACCGGAGTTTGTCACCATTCCGCAAGTGTGCGCAATTTTCAACCGAAACATGTATGGTATCAATTTACTCAGCATAACATTCGCTTTCAAAATATACAAAAAAATTGGGCTAACTTTACTGTTGTCTTATTTTTTAACTCAAAAAAGGTAATTTTTCCAAAAACAATTGCGCTTGAAAGACCGCTGCGCAAATACTGTGTGACAAAAAGTATTGCAACGATCACCATTTTATTCTCTAGGGTGTTTGAAAAGTAATATATATCATTTTTGGGTGTTCTAAGTAATTTTCTAGCAAAAAAAAAATATTTTAACTTGTAAACAACACGTGTAAAAAATGGCTTTGGGCTTAAGTGGTTAAATTGTACTCAACTAAAGATACTGGAGTTGATTTATTAAAACTGGAGAGTGCCAAATCTGTGCATGATAGCCAGTGAGCTTCTAACTTTTCAATTAAGCTTTGACAAAAAAAAGGATGCTGATGGGTTTCTATGCAGAGCTACACCAGATTTTGAACTCTCCAGTATTAATAAATTAACCTGTTAAGAACAAGGAGCGCAGAGAGAGAGCACACAGAGGCAGATCACGCAAAACCCAAAGCGTGGGCGTTTATTAGGGAGCTTCGGGGTACAGACTACAGGAGAACCAGTCCACAATAGAAACATAAGGCATAGCAAGGGAGAGGGATCTTCAGGACACAATCTGAGACAGAAAAAGGGGTGGAAGTCCAGAGGGGGTTAGCAATCCATGGGAGCCAGGCAGAATGGAGTTTGACTGACAGGGTGGAAAGTCCTTGGCACAGGCCAAGTTTGGCATGGCAGGGGTTAAAGTCTTTAGCACAGGCAGAGGTTGGCATGGCAGGGGTTAAAGTCCTTGGCATGGGCAGAGGTTGGAACAGCAGTGATTAAAGTCCTTGGCACAGGCAGAGGTTGGTACGACAGGGGTTAAAATCCTTGGCACAGGCAGAGGTTGGCACAGCAGGGGTTAAAGTCCTTGGAACAGGCAGATCACAGCAGAGATGCAGTGGACCTCTGACTCAGCAAGAGTGGCAGACTCACTAGCCAGCAGCAGCCGGGTATCTGGGCTTGGGGGACCAGCACTGGTAGAGAGGCAGGATAGGCAAGGCACAGCAGGGATTCCTGGATCTGAGACAGCGGGGTCTGGGGGACTGGTTGCAGCTCACGACCACCAGCAGCACAACAAGGGAGAGAGAAAGGAGGGCTGCACACCTGCACATGCACACTGGCTGCGCTCCACTCTGGAGCCCGGCACGCTCCAGTTTCCAGGCAACCTGAGGCTTTCTGTCGGGTTGCCACAGCAATGAGATCTGCCCCCTCTGTCCTGGGACCCACCTATGGAGCGCAATCTTTGTCTGTAGCAGACACAGAGCGCGGGAACAGCAGGGAAGCACCGTGACAGGAAGGAGGAGAGCGTGTGTGGTGATGGGCTTGTAGCCTGCATGTGGGGGAATCCATATGCAGGCCCAGCAGGGGAACGGACTGCCTGGTGCTTGGCCGGGAGAACAAAGAGGAGCACTCTGCAGGGGGCAGCTTCCTGGTGCCTGTGCGGCAGGACGCTTGTGCTGTGTGAGGGCGGACATGTAGGGAGAAGATGGTGGGGCCGGTGCGGGGGGGAGCAGGGGCAGTCGGGGTATAGGGTCCCCATTAGAGTTGAGCGAACCTCTGGAAGTTCAGGTTCTGCTGGTCCGTCCGAACTTCGGGACAAAGTCCGGGTTCGGGTCCGGACGGAACCCGAAAGATCGCACGGACACCGAACCCCATTGAAATCAATGGGGACCCGAACTTTTAGGCACAAAAATGGCTGTAACAAAGTCCTGGAAAGCCCTCAGGCACGCTAGAAAGCCCAAGGCAGGCCTGGGCTTGGGCCTGAAACAGGGCTTCAAGCCTGCCTGGTCGTCTTGGACTTGAAGGTCTCCAAGCGAGTTGAGATTACCCCTGGGATATGGGGCTGACGGGGACGAGGGGGGGCGTGGCCGGGGTGGTAGAAGAGGGATGTACAGGCGGGAGTGTGTCGTGTTCGCAGGACGGCGTGTCCGTGGTCCTTCGACGGGGGACGTCTCACGAGGAGAAACAAGAGGGCCGGTTCGTGGTCCGTCAGGCAAGGG